>VDFB02270651.1:24601515-24723184 GCA_007258455.2 Sequoia sempervirens
CGTATGCGGACATTCTTGGCCACATAAATTCCTTGGACTTGATTGACTACTAGTTCAGAATCTCTGAACACCATTAGTTGCTTTATGCCCATCCATTCCGCAAGGCTAATACCTTGCACTAGTCCTTCGTATTCGGCTTCATTGTTCGAGCAGGTGAATTGGAAGCGGAAAGATCTTAGTGTATTTTCATTTTGTGGGGATATTAAATATATCCCAGCTCCTGCACCATTCTTGCATCTTGCTTTGTCGAAGTGCAATGTCGACAGTTCTGAGGATTGACTACCTTGGAATTCTTTGACAACCTTCGGGAGCACTTGATCTTCATCGTAGATGACATAGGTGCCCAACTCGGTAGCATGGTAGTTTTCGAAAGGGTTAGTATCTATATGTTTTCTCAAAAGAACATCTTCTTGATCATTCTGATCTTTGGTCACTTTTTCATCTTCCAGTATCTCAGTGCAATACATTTCTTGCTTGGTGATAGATGTGTACGTGGCTTCAAAATTGATCATGGATTCATCGACTACATTCTCCAAGTATAAAGCTTCAAATTCTATCTTCATCTTCGCACCATGCTTGGTTCTAAGGATCAAATGCAACAAATCTAGGGACAAATATCCACCCACTTTTAAAGTAAATTCTCGGGATAAACAGAGTCTAAACATGGGGGGAATATCTATGATCATAGTGTCTTGCGACACTATGATACTAGGGAAAGCGAATAGGGTCAAGGGAAGTGCTTTGATGACACCTACGGTTTCGACTCTGTTTCCATCAAGCTACATCACTAATATTTTTAACGGTTCATAGCTGAGTCCTAAAGCTTCAACTATTTGTTTAGGAATAATTGTGTGCTAGCACTGGAATCAATCATGACATTGTGTAATAATTTCTCCCCTATAATGAGAGTTAAGAAGAAGGGTTGAGGCTTCGGCTTATCTTTTGCTTCAACAGGGGCTTCCACTGTGCTATTTGTAAGAACTTTGGCAAAAGACGGTTGATCAACAACCCTTGCTTCGGGAAACTACTCCATTGGCATCACGCTTACATCCTCTCGGAGAGCCTTTTGTAGTAGCGTATTTTGTTCTAGGATGCATAGAATGTCCCACAAAGAGACATTAGCGGATGATTTTTTCAATTGTTCCACCACATTGAACGGTGGAAAATTCAGAGGTTTCTACTCCTTAGCTCTTGTTATAAAAATTTCCTTTCATAGCGGGCATTGCGACAATGTTACAGAGGTACTAGGCGTCTGGTCAGGAGTACCTTTAGGTTGCAGACTGACTAGTTGCGGGACAACTGGTTCACCTATAAATCTTCTCTTTGAGCAAGTTTTGTAGTCAGATTGTACCTGCGGTGTCTTATATGTGGATGTATCATTAGCAAACACCACTTCTTCTTCTTCCATCCATGAGAAGAGTGCATGGTCGGGGGAAATGTACGCTTCTTGAACTAGTGTCATCCCTTGCATTTGTGTGGTGAGCATTGCATTATCCATCTACAAAGAGGTGTACACATCGCTTCTGAGGTCTGACATTGTAGCTTGGTTGCACTGCTCCACCACCTTTTGTTGTAGGTTGGTGCACAAATAGTTTCAGGGCATGTGTGAATCGCCGGAAGGGAAGCACCAAGAGTTGGTGTCATCCGAGAAATTGTTTTTTCCCATGGTCATCTCTCTGCTCGAACTTAGGTTAGCACTTTGTAGCGGAGTGGGTACCGATACCATTTGATTTGTTGTTTGAGCCTGCGGATTGGCGCGAGCGTCTCATTGGAATTGATTTTTTTGGTAAGAGGACCTTCCGCCTTGATAATTCTGGTAGGTAGGCTTTAGAGGTATGGCTTGGTTGCGCTTGATAACGGTTATCTCATTGACAATAGTCTGCAACATCTCCTTGAACTTGCCCATCTCTTCCTTTGAAGAGCCGGATGTGGAGACAACATTCTACAACGTGCTCAAATATGTGTACATGGATTGAGGAGGAGTCAGAGCGTTGGTAGAAGGCATCTCTTGAGTAGGAACTAATATTTCTAGAAATATGGGGATGATGGGACGAGGCGACAACTTCTCGATGTCTATCAAATTGTTCTCCACTTTAACAGTGACGCTAAATGCACCCGGTAGTGTGGTTCTTCCAAGAGATTGGATCATCATTGAAATGCTAGGATTGATAGACTTCAAGTAGAATATGAATGCTAGATCAGGCGGTGGGTGAATATCAACTTGAATCCTCTGCCAACTTGTATGGAACCGAGCATTGAAGTCAGCCATGGCTTCGTGTGGGGCTCGCTTTATGACCAATAGTTGATAGTATAACGAGGATCGGTCTCCTTCATTTTAAAATCTCTGGTAAAAAGGATCTCCAAGCTCATCCCAGGTAATGACATAATTTTCTGGCAATGTACGATACCAATCTAGTGCCCTGCCCCTGAAAGAGGTGTCAAGAAACCTTAACGCCATATTTTGGGCTGTAACCCCATGTACCAGACATACGTCTACAACATCTTGCAAATGTTTGGACGATGTTCTTGATCCATCTCCGATGAATTTAGGTATAGCCTTTAGGGAAAAAATTGGGATAGCGTCCCAAACGACAGGCGCTACTAGTGTAACAAGCGGGTTTTCGGTGTCCCATGCCACATAATTTCTGTGAGCAGTAGGAAACATGACTAGCATAAAGGGAGGAGGAAGCAAAATGTTCACTAATTGGGTCGCGGGATGTACTGTCCCTAATGGTGGTACTAACAAACTAGGATTATTTACTATTTGGGACCTAGTAACAGGTCGATGGCTCATACACCCTTCTAAAAATTTGATTCATTTAAGCTCAGTCCCACCGGGCATGCCAGGAAAAAGAAAAACTGTTGATGCCAAAAAATTTCAAGGTAACAACCCTTTTGGGAAACTTAGTTTATGGGGGACTTATTGCACTAAATTGAGTGACCTCCAGATTTTTAAAGAAGTCGGCTTGTTCTGTTAATGGGGTTTTGGAATGGGAAAAGGAAGAAGATATAAAAATAAAAGATCTAACTAAGGTGATGCGCCATAATTTAGATGAAAGGAACGATAAACCTATCTTTTGGATATGATCTAAGGGCCTGCTTAACAATTTACCATGTCCTAGAATAACATAAATTAAGGATTGTAGCATGAACAACTCATTCAATGACATAAAATAATAATCATGCCCATTTACGGAAAAGAAGAGTTGAAAGACATGATCTAAACTAGCAAACTTGCATTCAAATTATAGAAGTATGGCAAATAAACCATTCAAACAATAATGGAACAACATAAAGTTTATCAATAGCATAAGAAACATAGAGGCCAAATAATGGCACAATCTATGAATTCTTGCAATAATCTAAACAATACGAAGGCCTGGTTTCTCCCAAAATCTTGTAATTCTAAAAATTGGTGAAATAACATGTAATCCCCAAACTTGTAACCTTGAACATTGGAACCTTCAGAACCATTTCTCCTAAGTAGAGAGCAGTATTTACAGCGAAACCTCCACCGCCTGGCAAGCAAAAACTGAAAAGATTCTGAATCTGAGCTATGATGTGGAGGCAATGATTTCCCTTGACTGTTGTAATAGAAAAGATTAAGGCCATAGCATTTGGTCACTTCAATCAGGTGCATCCCCCTGCGAATGATGGCAATGGTCCAACAAAGTCCCATGCAAACAAGTGTCACCTCTTTGGATAGGCAATTAGAACACGTGGCAACATCTCATAGCTCATAGTCCGCTTCATCTCCTGCGTTCACTACTATATTTAGCTCCATTTTTTGAGGAACGTTTGTTGAAATTTTGACAAACTATCATTGGAACACCGACGAACCATTGCAATAATTTTTGTCAGAACGTTTTCGTCACTTTATCAACACACCTTGAAATGTCAAACTCACGATGTGAATTTGTTGGTACTTGCCATGGTAAAGGTGTTCTTATTTTTTTCAAACTTCCGACGAAATGTGTGTCGCTTTATCGACGTACATTAGCTAGAAAACAATCGGCGAAAATCAAATAGGACGTCGAAACACCACCAAAAAATTGTTGAAATAGCGACGAAATAGGAATTTCATAACGTTGGTCATTTCGTCGAAGGTACAAAAATTTCTTTAGTCATTTTTTGAAGTTTTTTCGGTCGTGTTCGTCGAAATTTTGACGAAACTGTGCAATTTTTTTTTTAAAATGTAATTGGCTGGTGTAAAGCCAAATTCGACAACATTTTCCAACATCCTCCCTGCTTGTGCCAAAAGGGGAGCTTTGTAATAGAGTATGGACATCCATCAAAACATAAAGGATAGAGGATTTTCATCAGTTGTAGTTGCAACCACCCTATTAGACATGAATGTAAAATGTCAAAGCACAGACAAGGCACATGAACTATTTGACATAATGCCTCAAAGAAATGTCATCTCATGGACTACAATGATTGCAGGATATGCACAAAATAGATTTGTTCAAAATGCTTTAGAAATTTTAAAGCAAATGTAATTGGTTGGTGTAAAGCCAAATTTGACAACCTTTGTGAGCATCCTCCCTTCCTGTGCCAAAAGGGGAGCTTTGGAACAGGGTATGGACATCCATCATAACATAATGGAAGGGGGAGTTTTGTCAAATATTATAGTTGGAAATTCTCTAGTAGACATGTATTCAAAATGTGGAAGTATAGATAAGGCACGTGAACTATTTGATGGAATGGCTCAAAGAGATGTCATCTCTTGGAATGCAATGATTGTGGGATGTGCTAATGATATTTCAATAACTTTGGGTGTTTATCTTCTCCCCATCAATTTGTATGCAATTGACATGTGCTTACTTTTGTTATCTCTTATTTGCATAAACAACTATTTTGCATGTGTGTACTTCAAAAGAAAATAATGCTAAAATTACTAAGTTTCAAAGTTACTACACAAGGGTTGTAAATGATAATAATAATGGTGGTTGTATTTGAGAAGGAATTAGGGAAGAAATTTCCTCTAAAATTTGTTGATAAACCTAAAGATTTTGAAACTCTATATGCATTTATAGAGAAGGTTGAGAAGGAATTGAAGTGGGAAAGCATTACATGGAAGATCTATTTATTTAGTGGCCATTGGAATGCTGACTTCCATAATATATGACCTCAAGAATCAATTATAAATCAATAATATATTGAAAATCTATATATTCTCTTTTTTGTAAGAGGATGGAATTTTGGGATAGAAAACTTTTGGGTTCTTTCACATTGTACAACAACAAAAGAGTGAGTTTTCTCTCTTCATCATATAACAAAATATATACTAGGAAAAATACATAACTGATGTTGTGATCTAACTAAAGATGCCCGAATGAGATATAAAGCTTCCTAATGGTTATAATTCAGGAGTTAATGCATAGTAACATGGCATTTAGACAAAGGAGAAAACAAGGTTTGTTGACCAAATCACTACAACCAAATATTTGCAACTAAACAAAAATGGAGGATGACAAGAATTGGAGTTGATTGCTTCTATCCCAAAATTAATTTCTATGAAGCATATAAAGTAGATTACAAAAAATGCATAAAACACAGAAAGAGTGTGTATTAAGCACTTGAGTTACCCCCTTGCTGCATATCCTATTATGAATTCCCTAAAGTACTTGGATCTTATAGAATTTTATGTGCATCTTCAGTTATTATAAGTCACAAATAAATTCTTTATTAACTAATTAGACAAATTTTCTACCTTTGTTTGTACTTTAGAAATGATAAGTTTTTTTTTTTTAAAATGATCTACATACCTGTAATCTCACAATGCTACTTATTTGTTCATGGTCCAAAGATATGAAGACAATATACTCATCAATATGATTTATGAACTCAGGTCAGAAGGTGGCCTGTGATGCTTCAATATAAAATAAGAATCCAAAATCTTGATTACCCTTGTTGAACCACTTAACTTTAGCACTTTCATCTGTACGTTTTTTTTCTACCCACATTGTAACTCTATATAACCTCTTGTTATTTAGTATTAGTTGAACCTTAGTTTTCCATTGATGGCAGTTAAATAGAATTAGAAGAGGAACTAGAAAATTTGAATCCATGCTTGTTGATTGTTGCAACGAATTTAGAAGTGCAAAAAAGAAAAGATAGGAGGAAGAAGTACACACAACAAAAGGCTATCCACAAGATAGTCAACTGTCTTGTTGTAGCCAACCAATTAGGCGTTGTTTTGGTCTAATGTTATTTTTATATTCACTGTCATGAAGCAAGGTTTTGAGGCCTTGTAGGGGCATACAATACCTATCTAAGCTCAGTGGTTTGGGCTTGCTACAGGCTTGTATTTGGATTTTATTCTGACTATCCTACTAGGCAGGGCTACAAGGGTTAAAATGGTAAAGAGGCCTAAAGGTTAGAGCAATGAGAAAATGGAGTCTCCTAAGTGAAAATTAGGGTGTTAAGTTTGGGTTTGGTCCCATTTGACATGATCTAAGTGGTTACAAACCCTCTTGGTTGTGAGAGTACAAGAACCCTAGGTGAGTTGGGTCTCTTCCTTGAAGGAATAGTAGATTGGAAAGGTCCACTTAAAGAGTATTTGAGAGAGCTGTGCTAAGTTGGTGGTTTGATCATCTAGTTTATCATCTAAAGAAGCTTCCCCTACTCACTCTCAATCACTTATTCATACATATTTCACTACCCTTGGTCTTTCAATCACTTAATGTATTCTTTCCATGTCACAAAACAAGAATCTTCTATCATGAACAAGGTTGTAGTATGAAGGCCTGTAGCATACTCTGGGATCTACTCATTTCCTATCAAATTACCCCATAATAACCCTTGTTATTTTTGTGATGGACATAAGCTAATGCATTATTCTTCAATTATGACAAAACCTTTATGGAGTTACCCTCTCAAATGACACATGAATGCATAAATTTGAGAGGAATACAATAAGTTGAATGAATGTAAGTAGAGAAATTTTTGCATACCTGTAGATGGTACAAAATTTCATGGTTAAGTGGAAGCGTCCCATCAACAACAAGATCCAAATATCCGTGTATCTATCTCAATTGAGCCTCTAAACCCTTCAAAGCTGTCTATTTTTCCACTAACCTATTATGCACAAAAAAGTCAAATTTTAGAGTTATGTCACCACTAAAAACAAAAGAAACAGAGCTTTGAAACCAAATCCACACACAACACAATGTGGTATTCATACAAAGCCATACAAAAAAACTAAACTCAAAACATTGGAATGTAAACAACTTGAAATTATTGTAAGGAAATCTAGGAGCGTATCTTATGAAAACTCCATGTAGTAGTGCCTTCGGTAACTTTCAATTTTCAATTAGGTTGCCTCAAAGACATGAACAACTATGTCCAAATGCGGAATAGACACAGTTCATTTCCTACATTGATCCATCTGAGAGAAACACATGTAAATTCAACAACAAGCATTAACAAATTCTACTACACGAACCAGCAGACATGAAAGATGAAACAAAAAACCAGAACACAA
This sequence comes from Sequoia sempervirens, assembly GCA_007258455.2. Classification (NCBI taxonomy): domain Eukaryota; kingdom Viridiplantae; phylum Streptophyta; class Pinopsida; order Cupressales; family Cupressaceae; genus Sequoia; species Sequoia sempervirens. The sequence continues at coordinate 24,609,002 of VDFB02270651.1, forward strand.
AGATTTACGCGGGGAAAATCCTTTCGAATAAAAAACCCCACACTCCAAAGATCGAGCCATTGTATTATTCAGCAACATAAATGGTTACAATACAAATTCAGGCTCATAGCCTCTTCAGAGATTCATCTTTGTTCATTCTGGATACAACTGGTAACATACTATCCCTGAGAGATCAAACATGGCATTCATGATCAGGAGAGATTCCAGCAGCATAACTCTTCCTCTCTCACTCTCTGCCTCGACCTCATGGCTTCGGCCTGTCAGCTAGCCACTCGGCCTTTTTGTATCGATCTCTCTCTGGCTCTCGGCTCTTCAGCATCTCGACCTTCACATCTCGTCAGCTCTCTTAGTCACCTGTTACGGCCTCATGGCTTCGGCCTTCCAACCAGCCACACCTGGCCTTAACATCTGTTCTCTCTTTTTCCTTCTCTTCGGCTTCGACTTTATGAAACGATTTATTTCCCATTGTCGGATCACAACTGTCAAATCATCCAGCTCAGAAACGATTCACATTTTGCTTTCTCTGATTTGTCCGTATCTCACCACGTCGGACAATCTTCACTCGGTCAACAACGATCAACTTGTGTCGCATGTCGGTGAGACACTAGAAGTGTCTCCCCGATGCCACAAGACCAGATTACACGTTGTCGCCAAGAGTCGTCTCCATCGGCAAGAGGTTCTACCGATATCCACAAGTCATACCGATTTCAGCATTCTCATCGGCAAGACAATTGCCATTCGATGAGACATCACATCCAGCTCATAAGTCATTCAAAAGTGTTCCTTAGTCACCAAGACTTTAGTCATTCGCTGAGAGATCATATCGAGTCTTCAAGTCATGCCGAAACCCATTGTATTCCTATCGGCATCCATCTATCGGCAAGACTATTGTCTTTCGCCAAGACGTCACAACGAGCTTCATGTTATACCGAACATTGACCAGTTGCCAAGAGTCATAGCGACAACAAAATTCCCATCGGCAAGACAATTTCTCTTCACCAAGACATCACCCCGCAGGTTCCAAGTCACCCCGATTCAAACTTGTCGACCAGACTTACTGCTTTCACCAAGACTTCATACCGAAGCCTTTAAGTCATATCGATGTGTTCCACTGTCGGCGAGAGAATCAACCTTCAGAAAGACTTCTTACCGAGGCTTCCATGTTATCCTGAAACAACTGTTCGCCAAGAGTCACACCGAAGACATCTAATAATCGGCAAGACATTTGTCTTTTTCCGAGACTTCATACCAATCTCCTTATGTTATACCGATGACCCCTAACACTGTCGGTGAGACTTTCCACATTCGCCAAGACTTCATATCGAAGCCTTATGTGTTACACCGAAGTCTCCAAATGTATACCCGTCAGTGAGACATATCACTATCGGTAAGACTTCTTACCGATTACCCAAGGGTTTCCCCGAAAGCTCCAACACTGTCGCTGAGACATGTTACTTTTGGTAAGACTTCTCACCGAGCCGACATAGGTTACCTCGATGACTTCAATGCGTATCCTTGTCAGCAAGACCTTCCAATGTCGCTGGGACTTCTTTCCGAGTGTAGAAGTCACTCCGAAGCCCCCGGTCGTTATGAGTCTCACCGATGCCTGATTGAATGGCTTGTCGGCCAGAGTTATCCATGCGATGAGAAGTTACAACGACAACCATAAGTCATAGTGATAGATTCCTTCAGCAAGACAAAAGCATTGTCTTGGCGACATGAGCGAAACATAAGGTAAACTGCCAGTCGGCTAGACAACAGGAATGTCACAGCGACTATGCTTTCTCAGAGGTTTCAGCCTGTGAGATTGAGGCATATATTCCAAAAATTATGATGTAGAGCATGGATTCAGTTTACTCAATTGGAGGAACATTTCAAAATAATGGTTTCTTCATGTAAAACATCTGTACGAGGTTCAAATAGTAAAGAGATTGATGGAAAATAGAGGAATTAAAAAGATACTTGCATGTAGTAATTGGATTGAGCTTCTCTTTGTTTCAAGAATAGTTTAATATTCACTACTTAACAGGGCCAACCACGTGACGATGGAAGCTCATTTGGCCCCTCCCCCTCCCTCACATCACTCTCAATTCCCCATACTCGATCATATAACATTAATCATTCATTCATCCATTAATAACATATAACATTCATTCATCCATCCATTAATAACATATAACAATCATTCATTAACATATTCACATTCATTCATTCATCCATTAATAACATATAACATTCATTCATTCATCCATTAATAAAATATAACATTCATTCATTCAGTTGTTATATATTATCAAAAATATGGTTGTCATAATATGATTACAATCACTTTTTTTTTGTTTCTTTAATTTTGAAGCTAAAAAAAGCTGAAGTGGAGTATCATTTTCTAAATCATCTACCCCCCCTTCAGTTGTTCTACCCTCTGCTCTTGATCTTAATGTACGCCTAGTCGTGTATTGATCATGCCATGGAGGCTGCTTTAAGGGGGGTCTGTTGCAATAACAAAGAAATGTTAAATTGGTATGTTTTGTTATTATTGTTACAAGTATTTTATTAATTAAAAGAACATTAGAGTGGTGCTCTTTACCTGATGGGGCCACATCATGTTCCTGATCTTGTCATATACCCTCGTGCTCAACATGCTAAAAACCCTCTAAATCTTGATCTGGAGTTGAAACACGAAAGGCTACATTAATGAATACACCAATTGAAATTAAATATGTTTAAAAGAACATTAGAGTGGTCCTGTTTACCTGATGGGGCCACATCATGTTCCTGATCTTCTCTAGCCTGATCATGCTCAACATGTTGATCGCGCTCTACATGCTCTAAAGTTGAAACACGAAAGGTTACATTAATTAATACACCAATTGCAATTAAGGATGTTTAATTGTATTAATCCATACTGCGTTTTGTATAGCACATGAATACATCCAGTATTGGGATGCACACCATGACCTTCATCTGTAGGTTGTACTCCACCCTCACCAGGCTACATTCCAATGTTAGGTGTAGTATTATTATTGTCTGCCTGTTTAAAAAAAATAGGCACATAATTAATTTATGGTGGAAATTAATATTGAATAGATTGCACAAGTATTCAATTTTAAATAAACTTTATTGAGTTTATTTATTTGCGTGTTAGATGCTGTGGAAGATTGTGTTTTCCTAGTCAAGACTCTTAGGCATTCAACCACAACTTCATAGCCATGCTGGAAGGAAATCTTCATTTCCTCTTCTGTGGGTGCTCTGTTGAATTCAAAGCCCTACATTTTTGCATAAGATCGTGAATTTTGATTCTATGGTGTGATAAAACCAAAATTGTTTGCAATTTATTATTTGGATGCAATATTTCATTTATTGATACTTACAATTCTTGCAACTAATTTCATACAACCACCAGAGCCAAGTTTGTGCTACCTATGTTTTTCTAGTCTTGCCTTTGTTGCCTTCGATGTGTCGGGAAGTCTATGAAAAGTTTGAAATACATTAGATTATGTAAAAAAAAAGAGTAATCAGTATATAATTACATTGTTGATAGTATCACATACCTTCATTGGCCTGGTGGTGTCTTTCCTTTTTTCTTTTCAGCCTTCTTCTTTCCATTTAACGCCAAGTCCTTCCACTCCCTCTCTAGAATCATGGGGGGATGCTCGTACTTTTTTTTCTTCTCTAAATGTGACCTATATTGGTCCCTCACATACTTTAGATATGTACCAACTTTCTTAAGGACCTTCGTTTGGTTGAGTGTTTTATCACCGAACAACACAACTAAACGGTTAATGAGCTCATCCTTTAAATCTTGATTTTGGGCATTCCACCATGTACGTATGGTGGGCCCAAAGAGATCCAATGTTATATCACCTAGATGTTTAAAAAAACATCATTTCCTATAAAATGATCATGGGATCATTAGTCTAAAAAGAGTGATCAATAAGTAAATTTCAATTGGATTATATATAATAATAATTAAAAAAATTTAAATTACCTAGGACCTTCTCTATCTTTATGGGAACAAAATCCTCAGTCACCACAAATTTGACTGGCAATGTTTCTGTACTAGTAATATGGGAAGATCCAAGAAATGCTGTTAAAACATCACCAACACTAGTGGCCTCTACATCACCAGTACTACCCGATGTGTGCATGCTATGTGTTGCCAACATTTCAGTTGACAATATAGGCACAGATGATGGGGTCAGATGATCATGTGATGTATGTGCAAGAAGATCAGGATGGAAACTTGTACCAACCCCTACTCCTCAGGCAACACCTGCAGTACCCTGATCATGGGAAAAAACATCACGAGGATGCAAAAAATCCTATAAAAAAAACACATATTTAGTTCATGACATAAAAGATTACAAATTATAAAACCATGAATGAACTTATGTTATAATTAAAGACCTCATGGCAACTTACTTGCAAGTTTTGTACTCTCTCAGTCAATATTTTTACCCTCTCTCTTATCTCATCTATTTGAGGCACTATGAATAACAATTGAAGGATTTCTTCATTGCATTTTTTGTGTGTCTTCCTTATCATATCGATAGGGTTTTTTGAATATGCGATGTAATCATACAATAAGAATGACTGCACCTGGACCCTATGGATGCTCTCCTCTACTGTTGGTTCCTTTCCCTGATTAGTTGTCTACAACAAGAATATTTAAAACATTATCGAAATTAACCCAATAAACTTATGAAAAAAACATAATAATAAAACATTTTGCTCGTATCTAATTTGTACAATTACAATGAGGTAAACCTATTGGGTAGAAGCGCCTGGAGATGCATCGTGATCTGTGGTCTAGGCCGAAGCCTTCCCCGTACGATCAATGTCCTGCTGTGACAAAATTTAAATATAAAAAACATTACTAAAATGAAACCAATAGACTTACGAAAAAATCATAATAATAAAATGGTATATTGGAGTCATTAATTGGAGGTTGGGTAAAATGGTATATAGTATGTACCACCCCCATAGTAATTGTGTTTGTATCTAAGCGATTCAAATTGTAATCGATTAGCAACTCTTCCCCCGCAGTTATTGATTTTATCGCACATATGAATACACGGTTTCCCTCGTGTGCCTCGAATATGCAATTTGGTTGCTTATTTGTTGACCCAGGTTGTGTACTATTTATAAACCTTGCAATATTCCCTGATGCTTTTGGCCTTCTATCAATGTACACAATCACTCCTTTATTTTGATCCTTATCTTTTAGTTGTATATAATTTGCTGACAATGCATACCTACTCATACTTCGTGTATATCAAACCAGCTGCATCCAATCTTTGTAACTGTAACAAGGTTTGACATACTCCATCAATTCAGTAACTTTTTCATAATAGACCTTTATGCCATCCATGCAAAATAGTCCCAAACCATGTAATGACGATGGTGCTACACAATATATCCTCTCGTTGACACAAAAATCAATGTTTGTTGGAGGAAGTTCCCTGGGTACCCATTGTTTCCGTAGATGTTTGTACCTCAAGGGAACCTCAATTTTTCCTGTGCTCTCATCATCATTAGAACATGACCCCCCTTCAACAAGAAAAAATTCCATGCGTTTATGAAATTTTCTTCTAATCTTTTGACCTCTAGTGGATCTCCCTCTTTTAGACCTACTACATGTCTCGCTTTCCTCTTCTCTTCCTAAATTTCCCTCGCTCGAGGAAGACAGATATGACAAATACCTATTTGGTGGTACCTGCACTCATAAGGATGTTGGATGAAGTGATTTCATGGTGATGTGATCCCAAGGTGACATTATGATTAATCTATCATTTCATCACTAGAATTTGACTGGTTATAAGGTAATCAAGTCTTGATAGATTGCAAGTTATTGTTACTACCGTCCAAATGTGTCCATCACAAATCAAATCAATGTATGGAGACTATCCCTTAAAATTAATGACTTTAAACTTTGTAACAAGTGTTAAATGTGAATATTGTCCACGAGTTACACAACCAAGGCCTCAAATGTATTGTGCAGAAGAATGGTTTCACCATACATAATATTTTGGTTTAAGTTGTCTTGAAAAAGACAAATTAGAACACTAATAGACATAATTCAGGTGCACATGTGAGGTGGTTCAGTTGTCCACTTATAAACTCCATATGTCTAAGTGGTTAATGGGGAGGGAGTGTGTACTAGGACTGGTTAAGTCATCATAAGTTTATGCTTTGGCAATAAAAATTGTTTAAGTCATCTTAAATCTTCCTATGTCTAATTGCTTGGAGACTTTTGGTATGTTTTAAGTTAGGATGAGTGGTTGCATCAATGTTAGTTCTCTATGACAAGGTTTCAACATCTTCAAATAGTGAAAGTTAGTGCTCATAGTCATTTGAAACAACAACATTTTGATTCTTCAAAGGCTTGTAGTAGGTTTTGAGTCTTGGTGATAAGTTTCAATGTAATCACAAGGTCTCCATCCTCACTTTGAAGCTTAGTGCACCTTGGAAAATTAAAGAATCAAAATTCCATGATGCAACTAGGTGATTGAGGGGAGTTGCCTTGGTGTTTTGAAATGGTTTTGATTCCTTTTGACACCTCTTGAAGGCTCTTTGTATTCGGGCTTGTGGAAGTTGTCTAAATGATGTTTTGTTAGTTCCCAACACACAACCAATTCAAATTTCAGTTGTGGGATGTTGGGAAGGTTGGTTGAAGATATAAATAATCCTCTCTTGGTCGAGGCATGTGAGTTGATGAATCATTTTGAAGTTCTAATGCAAAAGCTTGCTATTTTCTAGAAAATCTGTGTAAATTTCTTGTTCTACTGCGTGGTACAAAATTTGTACGTACTGTACAGGTAAATTCCTATTATGGTTGGATAGAGGGAAGAGCTATATTTCTTTTGGAGGTGATTTGACAAGTTTTCATTGAGTATAAAAGAAGATATCACCAATTTAGCAGGAATTGGTTTGAAAACCCTTAAAACTAGGGTTTTAATTGAAGAATGGCTCTTTCTTCTATCTCCATGTTGTAATAATGCTAATTCTTGGTGGGATGGAAGATATTTTCATATTTTTAGGTTTATAGAGAATGACATGCTATGTGGAGGAAGTTTTGCAGATTATGAAGCAAAAAGTTGAGTTTTGCTTGTTTAGGGTGATTTTAACTGTGAAGGAACTTAGGAGTGATAGAAATGCGTGTAACTAGCCTGTAAGAACCTATTTCAAGGCTTTGGGGTGAAGGGTAGAGCCTAGATAGTCAACTTTCCTATTGTAGCCTGCCAATTAGGCCTCTTGGAGCAATGTTGTTTTGGTCCATTTCTCTTTTACTGTCCACTGTCAAGAAAGAAGGTTTTGAGGCTTTGTAGGGGCATATATTACTTGTCTAAGTTTAGTGGTTTGGGCCTGATAGAAGCTTATATGTGGATTTTATTTTGAATTTCCTACCAGGCAGGGCTACAAGCCTTTTAGTGGTAAAGAAGCCTAGTGGTTAGAAAATGTAGTTTCCTAAGTGCAAACTTGAGTGTCATGGTTTGGTTTAGTCCTATTTGACACGATCCAAGTGGATAAAATACCTCTTGATTGTTTGAGTACAAGAACCCTAGTTGGGGGGGTCTTTTCCTTGAAGGAATAGTGGATTGGAAAGGTCCACTTAAAGATTATTTGAGAGAGTTGTGCTAAGTTGGTGGTAAAGAGGCCTAGTGGTTAGAGTGATGAGAAAATTGAGTTTCCTAAATGCAAACTTTAGTGTCATGGTTTGGTTTAGTCCTATTTGACATGATCCAAGTGGATACAAGCCCTCTTGATTGTTTGAGTACAACAACCCTAGTTGGGGGGGTCTTTTCCTTGAAGGAATAGTGGATTGGAAAGGTCCACTTAAAGAGTATTTGAGAGAGCTGTGCTAAGTTGGTGGTTTGATCATTTAGTTGATCATCTAAAGAAACTTCCCCTACTAACCAGTTCCTCTAGAAATTGATATTGATTAGCTGTTGTTGTCCTTTTTTTAATAGAGGATTTTATATCATTCCAAAGCTCACTTTATTATTGAATATGGGAACACGAGTCTATGTTGATATATTTTTCATTGAAAGCTAAAGACTGAGAGGTACCTATTCCGCCAAAATCATTTGAGACACGATCCCATCCTCATCCCTTATATCATATCTTTGGAAGTGTAAACCTTGATAAATGAACAACTTTGGAAGTTTTGACAAGGATGAAGACTATGAATGAAAAGGAATGTACACGAAGCTATGAAGGTGGTTCAAATTTTCTTTTAAGATCCAAGGTTAAAAAGCAAGAATAGTGAAAAATGCATTAGGTGGCAGATCTGAAGATTAAAGAGTAGTCTTCTACAATAGGATCAAGTAGAAAAAAAACCTTTTAGATAATTTGTTTAAATCCTCATTAGGGTTCAAATGGAAATCTGATGTAAAGGAAAATGTGAAATAAAATGGTGCATTCTAAAGCATAATAGTGGGGTAGGTCTTGTATGATGTCAAAAGGGGAGATTTGGGACTGTGATGAAATAAAAAAGCATATACATGCACTCCATGAGATTAAGCAGCTAGAAGACCTTAATTATTTGCTTGAGTATTTTTGGAAGCTATCTCATTTGTGATGGGAGTTGTTTTGGCTGTTTGTGCACATGAAGGGCAGTTTGAATGCACTATCATAAGATTTTTCCTTGATAAGTAAAAGTGTGACAGCCAAGAGTAGGTTGATTCACTGCCATAAGACCATATTTCTTTGAGGCATTTTTCCAAATAGTTCACTACCTTGTCTATGTTTCTTTCTATAGAATGATACATCAAGATTTATTCACTTTCTTCTTCAAAAATCATGGTATGCAATCAAGAGTTTTAAAAGAAAGAGTTTTAGAATATGGGCAATTTTGTTTTTAGGTCCATCTTTGAACCCTTAATTCTACCCTATTTAATGCTTTAGCCAATTATATGTTAAGGTGGTTAGAATATTAAAATATCTCTAGTTAGATGTGAAATTTTATCCCTCAAGTCCTCAAATCTTTGGGTAATGTGTTGCAAGTGGAAGAAACAAGGTCTACTCTTCCCCATCTTAACTCTAGGGTTTTTATATCTCTAAAATCTGATGAGTGTATTCTACATATTTTGTGCTTTCAATTGAGTGATAATAAAACTAAACATGATATTGAAGTTTTGAGAGGTTTGAATTCTTGTTTTCTATGTAAAATGGATGGTCATCAAAGAAGGCATGGCCCAATTTTTTTTAAGAATATTAATAGACTTGTAGCTAATATAATTTTACCCTTGATTGTGTAGGAAATAATAAAATAGACAATAGAAAAATTGACGAGAATGAATTTGATACTTTAGATGAGATTCTTGAAAAATGGAGGACTCTCATTCTAGTGAGGCATATGTTGGTATCCTTGAATATATTCCTTTTGTCAACAATGAACTTGCTCTTCTTGTTTTTTTTCAAGGATAATTCTAGGTAATAAAAAAATGCCCAAGAGCTTGCCTCAAAGAAATGTGGTCTCATGGTGATGGAAAATGCCTCAATGGTGATGGAATGCCATGAAAAGCCATATACAAGGTAGTGAACTATTTGAAAAAATTCCTCAAAGAAATGTGGTCTCATGGTGATGGCATTAGGCATTCGTCATGGAATTCCATCACCATGAGACCACAATTATTTGAGGCATTTTTCCAAATAGTTCACTACCTTGTCTATGCTATTGCTATTATGCTTTGATATATTTTTTTCCATAGCTTGTTCAAAAGTACTTGTTTTAGGATTTTAGCCCATAGCAGCAAGGAAATCAACTGTTTGATAAAATGCTTTGGTAGACATGTCTGAAAAATGCTTTGGTTGTTTGTTTTGTTTTGAGTGGTATTTAGTGGTTTTAGGTGTTGAGTATTAAACTATAGCAGCAAGTAACTTTGTAAGGAGAGGAATTTGTGGCGTATGAATCTTCCATGTTCCATGCAATGTCATAACTTGAGAGGCATCCATATAAGGAAAGAGAATGTGATTTAAGAATGCCAACAATATCAAAATTGTAATACGTAGTGATGAGGCCGAGTATGAAAAGGAAGAAACATGACACCACGGTATAATGTGAATGCACAATGTTGATTCAATCAAATGTTTTAGAAAATGTACAGTTACTAAGGTGAAATGAACACAATATAATGGACCACCATCATTGAAGACAAACCAAATCAAATCAAAAACCTTATAGCACTCTGATTCATAAATTTCAGATGAAATATACAGACCATTTTGGCGATAGACGAGATGCAGAGGCCTTCACGACAAAATAAATCACAAAAATTCTAATTTTGCAGCCAAGCAAGCTCGATCCCTGGGCTTCTTGCAACCTTTCCTCCTAGCGCGCGACTCACTTCTCCAATTGACGAGCTAGGTTTTGATTAAGTCAATTAAAATGAAAATTGTGGCACCATATTGTTAAATTTTACATAATAAATTATATATAATTAATATAATTATATAATATTAGCTAAATTTATAATATTAATATAATATTATAATTATTATAATATATATTAATATAATATATAATATAATATTAATATACTATAATATTAATATATAATATTAATATACTATAATATTAATATATAATATTAATATACTATAATATTAATATATAATATTAATATAATATAATATTAATATTAGCTAAATTTATAATATTAAATTAATAATATAATTATTATAATATAATTAATATAATTATCTCTCTATATCTCCCACTATCTATGTCTCCCAAACCCCCTCTCTATCTCTCACCATCTCTCCCTCCCTATCCCCCTACTTCTTCTCTCTCTCTCTCTCTCTCTCTCTCCCTTTCTACATATTTCTCTCCCTAGTCTCCCTCTCTTCTTTCTCTCCCTTTTCTACCTATCTATCTCCATTTCTTATCTCTCTTCCTCTTCAACCTATCCCTCCCTCGACTCTCCCCCTCTTCTCTATCTCTCTTCCTCTACCTATCAATATCTCTTTCTCTCCCTCCCCCTCTCAGCTATCTCCTGACCCCCTCTCTATCTCTGACCATCTCTCCCTCCCTATCCCCCCTATCCATCGACTCTCTATCTCCACCTCTCTTCCTTTCTCTTCCCATATATCTCATCTCTCTTTCTCTTCCCATATATCTCTATCTCTCTCTCTCTCACCATCCCCCTCTATCTCTCTATATCACCCCTTTCTATGTCTCTCCCTCTCCCTCTATATATATTGAGCTATCTCTCCTCTCTCCTATCTTCTTCTCTCTCTCCCTTTCTACATATTTCTCTCCCTACCCCTCTTATTTCTCTCCCTTTTCTACCTATCTATCTCCATGGCTTCTCTCTTCCTCTTCAACCTATCTCACCTCGACTCTCTCCTCTTCTCTATCTCTCCTCCTCTACCTATCAATGTTCCTTTCTCTCCCCTCTCGGCTATCTCCCGGCCCCCTCTCTATCTCTCACCATATCTCCCTCCCTCTCTCCCCTATCTTCTTCTCTCTCTCCCTTTATACTTATCACTCTCCCTAGTCTCCCCCTCTTCTTTCTCTTCCTTTTCTACCTATCTATCTCCATCTCTTCTCTCTCCTCCTATTCAACCTATCTCTCCCTTGAATCTCCCCCTCTTCTCTATCTCTCCTCCTCTACTTATCAATATCCCTTTCTCTCCCTCCCCCTCTTAGCTATCTCCCAGCCCCCTCTCTATCTCTCAACATCTCTCCCTCCCTATCCCTCTATCTTCTTCTCTCTCTGTCTCCCTTTCTACATATCACTCTCCCTAGTCTCCCCCTCTTCTTTCTCTCCCTTTTCTACCTATCTATCTCCATCTCTTCTCTCTCCTCCTCTTCAACCTATCTCTCCCTCAACTCTCCCCCTCTTCTCTATCTCTCCTCCTCTACCTATCAATATCCCTTTCTCTCCCTCCCCCTCTCAGCTATCTCTCGACCCCCTCTCTATCACTCACCATCTCTCCCTCCCTATCCCCCCTATCCACTGAATCTCTATCTCCACCTTTCTTCCTTTCTCTTCCCATATATCTCCATCTCTCTTTCTCTTCCCATATATCTCTATCTCTCTCTATCTCTCACCATCCCCCTCTATCTCTCTATATCACCATCTATGTCTCTCCCTCTCCCTCTATATATTGAGTCATCTCTTCTTCTCTCTCTCCCTTTCTACATATCGCTCTCCCTAGTCTCCCCCTTTTCTTTCTCTCCCTTTTGTACATCCTATCTATCTTCATTTGTTCTCTCTCCTCCTCTTCAACCTATCTCTCTCTCTCTCCCCCTCTTCTCTATCTCTCTAGTGTCAAGCCTTCTAAAAATAGTGTTTTATTAAACTATAAGTAGATTATTGTCACCACTCTTCATTCCACATGAAATGCCAAATGTAGCAATTTTTTTGTTGCTTTTTTCAAGTTTCATTAACCAAGATATTTAGTGGGTTGAATAAAGTTGTGTTATGACCCTTGGTCTCTTAAAAATAATTAGATAATATTAGGGAGATTAGGAAGGGGAGAAAAGTAAACTCCTTCAAAATAGGGGTAGTTGCGGGTTTGTTTGTTTTCTTTGTATACTATATACTTAGTTTCTCTAGGATAAATAAGTCACTGCATAGGAAGGGTGATAATTGGTTTGAAAAATCTAAACGACTTTGCAATTATTTCACTACTACGATCAATGTGTCATCTTTCATGAAATTTCCCAAAACACTATTCATTATGATCATATGGAAATTTCTAGGAGAACTACAATAGTTGTAACATCATGAATTAAAATTAAACATTAAAAAGTACATCATGAATTAATTATGTAATGCAATAAAAATTAAAAACATCATGAATTAATTATGTAACCACATAAGTCAAATATAATTCTATCAAGAAATGAATATCAAATAGATAATACAATCACATAACTCATTCATTTCAATGTCATTGATCTTCTTCTTCATCAAACTCTTTGTCTGATGTATCATTCGATCTAGATTCGACATTGTAAGGATTGGTCATATCATCATCATCGTCATTGATATCAGTTTCGATAATGTCATTATCCACACAGATATCATCTTCATGAACATTAAATCCTTCATCATCACGATCTAGTTCCTCCTCTTCGACATCTTCTTCAGGCACATCATCAACTAATTGTTGATCCTGATCATCATTAACATCATTTTCTAGTTCTTCGGTATATTCGTTTTCCACCACATTATACTTTACCGGCCTTCCTCTTGGATCATTTATAACAACAAATGACCAACCCTGTTTACTTGGAACCTCTGAGTAAAATACCCGCTCACATTGGCTTGGAAAACATAGGGCTCATTTCCAGCTCGCTCGATTGACCTTGTATTAACCATGGTAAATCCATTATCATGTTCGATAACAGTTCTTTCGAGATCATTTTCATTCAATCGTAGCTTGTACCATAGGACAATGAAAAAAACTAATTTGAAAGACTTAAATTCACACTCAAGTATATCATCCAAAATCCCATAGTATCAATTTTTTGAGACTTCTGGATGTATGTCGTTTCTAGATGAAACATTAATCACCTGAAACACTGCAGTTATCCCAGAATCACAAGTTTTCTTGGTGTCATCCAACTTTTTGATTCAAAATTTATGACCATTGGAGCACATAGCCTTGTGGTGTTTCACCTGCAATATGTCAAACATGAAAAAATTATTGCAATATCGTCAGTTGATAAACATATTTATTCTTGGCCGAATGTATGCAAAGAAAAAAATATCAACATATATATACATCAATATCATTGAAAATAATTAAATAATATGGGTGATTAATATATTTATATGTACCTTTTTATCTCTTAAACCATATGCTAAATAAATTTCCCTTTGTATAACATTGGAATCTCCATTACGATGAGCTTCTTTAACCAATGAAGCCACACCTTCCCATGTTAATGCACAACTAGATTGTTGACATCGTTCAATCCATACCGTCATCCAATCAAGATTTTTTGCGACGTAAAAATGTAGTGAATCCCACTCTTGACCAACTGTATAAATTTTTTTTGAAATTCACAAACAACGTTAACAAATTCAAAAAATTAAAACATTTCAATAGTGATGTTAACAACCTTGAAATTAGTGTTTTTTATGTTTCAAGTGATCATAAAAGATTAAATAGTTAGTTGTAGAGGTGGTTGTTCAATAGTTGAGGTGTAAAGGACTTTAAAAGGCATAAAGTGATCATTGTAAGCCCTCGTAGGATGAGAAATAAAGAAGGTATAACTGCTATCCTCAAGAGTTTTGTGAGGAAAAACATGTGAAATGAGAGGTTCAAGCCTACGTTTCAACAAAATATGTATGGGAGATCGGATTTTATGAATTCTTACCCATGTAAAGACATAATGGGTTGTGTCTGAGTTGTTTTTGAGGTTTGGGAGGTCGTGGAAGTATGAGATTGAATAAACCCTCATTATTTTGGCCTAAAACAAGGGTTTTTGGGTTTGGAAGGAATTTGGTCGTACAAGTGGAATATTTTTGTGGATTTGGAGGTTTGGAGGCATAAAAATTGCTTCCCCAATATTTCATGGGCATATGGCAAGTTTAAAGACTAGTTGCTTTGTAAAATAGGCCTAATCAACGTAATCAACACAACCTAGAAAGGGTGATTTTGGTGATTTGGTCGAAAGGAATTGTACTTTACCTTAAATTATATTTAATAAAACTAAAATGGGTGTTTAAATCCATCAAGGTTTTTTTTGGTGTTTTGGGAAAGTTTTGAGTTGTTGGGAAAAACTAGGTTTGCACTACTACAAGGATTCAAGGAGTCAAAGTGTGAAATTTGACTTCTATTTTTTTTAGGCTTTGAGAGTTGTTTGGATTGTTTAAAGTGGTCATTATAAACTTTTTGGAATCCTCTTAAAGGCAGGTTGATAGGTTGGTTGAGTTGAGCCTCCCAGGTCTACATCAATTAGTTAATTACCACAATATACGACTTTAATCTATAATTGATGTATATTGAAGATTAATAATTAAATAAGTACAATATACATTAAAAAAAAATGTAAAATGTATTATAATTACCTCTCACTTTCCTCAATCTACCTTTCCCCATCAGGTACTCCCCTTCAAATTTGTTAATGGAGTTGGGATCCCAAATGCGATCTACATGGATCTTTACTGCAAACTTAGGAAGATATTCAGTAATGTACACCATGGTTTGGTATACCATATATCCCTCCACCATAGAGCCCTCAGGATGTGCTCTTTGTCTAACCAAAGCCTTCAAAAATTTCAAGTGCCTCTCAACCATCCACATTGACCTTGCGTGTACAGGTCCACACAATTCAATCTCCTCAACTTGGTGTATGAGGTAGTGTTCTTGTGCATTGAAAAATGTCGAAGGTAGAAACTTTTGCATTTCACACATTAGACGAGGAATTTTTCTCTTCCAATAAATTATATCTTCTTTATGGATTTCTTTAGATGACAACCATCTACAAGTGATTCAAGGTGCAAATATATTAATGAGATTTAACAACAATATACAATATATTACATAACAATTAAAACAAATAGAAATTATAAGATCTATACAACGAATTCAACAAATATCGCTACTTACCTCATGTATTTTCCAAGATCATATATAACTTGCTTGAAATTTTTGTCGAAGTTGTCTGGGAGAGATAGAGGTAGAACATACTGCAACAATTATAAAATGATCTTTTCATTATTTTTCCAAAAGTAGTAAACATAATACACTGAAAAGTACATGCAATATACAAATATATATATAATATACCAGAATAATTACCTTAATGAAGGTATGCCAATCATGCATTTTCATCCCTGACCCAAATTCACCTTTCTTTGTTATGATATTGTTTATGTTTGCAGCAAATCTTGTGGGAAATTGATTTTTTCGTATGACTTCTTTTATAGCATTGCTTTGCTGCTCTGTTAATAACCAAGGAAGGGCGCTTATATTAATTTGGTCTCCATCGCTATTTAATTGAATGACATTTTTCATTGCATGATTGGCTTCCTAAATGTCACTACAAATTTTGACAATTTTTTCTTTGTCAACCCTTCCATCCAATATTTTCCATAACATTTCTGTTATATTCTTTCCGATATGCATTATATCAAACAAATGCACAATTTGTAGTTGCTCATAGTAGGGAAACCTACTAAATTTTCTAGGATAAATTTTCATTCCCTGTGGAAGCCGACCATTAATGCCTTGACGAACTTCATAAAGCATATAAGTTAAAAAAATTAACAATGAAAATCATTGTCAATTACAATATGAGCAAACAAAACACAATATAAAAATATAAATTCCAAACATATCATATATGATAGATAAATTTTTTTATCCAATGTATAACCTTGATGATTAATTCTATTATATTCCAACTTCCATAGGTGATGTGTCATTCTTTGTGGTTTTGATGTAGTCTGTTCTTTCCCATTGAAAAGATATTTTTCAATAGCTCGATACTTATGATTTCTATGGAGGAAGTGCCTATACTCATCAAACACCTGCTTTCCTAAACTTGTTGAACGATGAGATTTCATCTTTGGACCACAAATTGGACATGCAAAATTTCCCTTTGTTTGAAGACCTGCAAGATCATATATAATTGGATTAAATATGTCAATTTTTATAATTATATATAATGAATAGATTGTATAAAAAAAATGCATGATATCTACTTCATAAAATTAAATATCGTTAAAGTGAAGTTGAACGTTATAACATACCACAAAAATGTGTTAGCCCTGGGGCATCATGAATTGTCCATACAAGCATTGCATGGAATTGAAATTATCTTTGTCCTATTGGTCTAGATACGTCATACATAGTGACACAATTCCATAACTTTAGTAACTCGTCGATGTCGAGAGAGGCTCGATATATACATTCATATCTTTAACTTGGTACTTACCTAGTTGAATGAACATAAACATTACATAATTATTATAACCATTTGACTGCAATATATAAATTAATGTACATGACTATTAAATGAAAAAAATATAAGTCATTATGCAACAAATAAGACAAATGAGATGCTACTATGTTAAAGAAAATTGATGTAAACAAATACCGAACAATCATTGCCAACATTATGTGCTCCTCTTTATTGACATCCATGGAGGAATGTTATTGTTGATAACAAAAATAGGCACACCGAGTAAATAGATCTCAGCTCTCCAAATGGATTGACACCGTCGGCTACCAATGAAAGCCTGAGATTACAAGGTTCTTCTTTAAAGTGTGGAAATTTTTCCTCCATGTCCTTAAATACAGAACCATCTGTAGGCATTCAAAGAATGTCATCTCCACTTCTATTCCATGCATGGTAATCCATAAATTGCGCTAAGCTTTCACACCTAAATAATCGTTGCATATGTGGAATAATGGGAATGTAACGAAGAACCTTGCGAGACACCTTTTTTGTTAGTTGATCTGTTCGATATCTACTGATATGACATTCTGGGCATTCCGTTGCAAATTCATGTTGTTTATGATATATAATATGATCATTGGGACATGCATCTATTGCTTGATACTCCATTCCAATATATTTCATAATGACAGATAAATCTTAGTATGAGCGAGGTAAAATATTTGATGGTGGTAACAAAAATTCACCAATCAATCTACAACAAAAAATAATTTGTTAATATAAATAATATTAATAGTACACATTTCATCCTTTATTTACTAATGATGAACTAACAACACTTAAAATAGATGAAAAAAGATGACATATATGACATACCTTAACATCCGTGACATTGCTATGTTGGATAAACTATTCATAACCTTCAAGTTCACCAACAACAATATAGCAGCGAGAAGAGTTGTTTCGGAGCCTTCATAAAGGGGCTCGTGTTCCTTCTCAAGTACAGGTAAATCATGAACATCATCAAAGTCATCTCGATCATCATGATCAGCTGCGCCACTAAATGTGTCATGGATCAATGTATTTGTACCATCATCTTCAACTGTGTTTTTTGGCACATGATCATCTTATTCCATAGGATCATTAACTTTATCTTTGATATTCACAGCTCCATGTTCCTCCACTTGCAAAACCACATTCTTTGGGGCATGATAATCCATATCTTGTGCCCTAGGGTGCCCCACCTTTATAATAATGATCGACACATAAACCATGATCATGATCAAGTGAGTTTTTATATATATAGAAATGTTAAAACGATATAAACATTTACAAACTCAATCAATATAAAGACATATAATGAACAACTTAGCAATGGACAATAATCATGCCCCCCTTCAACATGACCATGCTGCCTACAATGTTTCTCAGCTGTTGTGATTAAAAGTCTTCTCGTCTTTAAGCCCTTGCAATTATTGCAAGGACAATAAAATTTCCCATCACCCTTTCTTTTCAATCTAGCCCACATTCTAGCAATTATTTGTTCATTTTTTTTTGCACTAATATTATCTAACATGATTTTTCTTTACCAAGCTTGAATATTTAGTTCTTAAAAAAGTATCAAAATCAAACTCTAATAATTTTTAATCATAGGCAGGTAACAAAATCTAATAATTCTGATATTTTGCACCAAAAAAATTTGGCATGCAACCACCCCTGCAAAAGAGAAGATAGTCTGAAGTTAATGAACCCAAAAAACACTTTAAAATGCTAATTCTAGAACTTATTAAATTTTGATTTTACTATGATTTCCAACCGTTAGACTCCTAAAATCAGAATATTGAACTTGCACAACAAAATTTGGAAATGCAATTCTCAAAATGCACAAGTCTAAAAATGAAAACTGATGAGATGTTGCTTTAAAATATGATTTTCAAACTTTGAAGTACAAATCTGACTTCACAAATTAATTCTGGAAAAAGACAATGACTACCCTCAACCTGGCGATATCTTCTTGATTTTTTAAAATTTTCCCAAGAAAATCGTCCTTAGTTCTCCACAAATTGTCGTAAGTAGAAAAAATTCGCAAGTACAAAAAATTCACAAGTATAGCAAAACACTGTCGCAATAAATAGGCGAACTCACTTTTATTCATGTTGGCCACAATTTCATTTTTTTTTATTTTCCATTTTTGTCAAAATTTCGACGAACATGTTTGTCAAAATTTTGATGAAACTTCATCGAAAGTTAGACAAAAACCAGGTTCATTGAAATTTCGACGAACTTTGAGGATAAAAATTAAAAAAATTAAAAATTACACTTCAAATTTCACAAGCACTCGACAATACATCAAACTATAAATATTTCGTCCAAAATTTTCGTCAGATTTTCTAGTCAAATGAGTTAGTGGTTGAAGAAGCGTGCGCTGAAGAGACGCGTGGTAGCATTTCTCTACCCGCAATCGATTTCCCTTTTCTTTGTTGAAAAATGGTGCTGAGATGACACGCAGCAAATTTTTTATTATAGACGTCACCTATGGGGTTTGCCAAATCTTTTGTGAATGGGAGCTACATGGCACATGAGTGGGGGATGATGAGGAAGTGAAAGGAATCAATCAGAATAGCCTGCAGTGAAGACACGTGGGAGCATTTCGAGGGCCGATAGAAGAGTAAGGAGAAAAATCCTTCAGAGAGCGATGAGCAGACACGTGGCAAAGGCTGCGGTGAAAAGAAAAAGAGGGTTGATGAAATTTGTTGAAGACATGGGCCAATACTTAGCCAAAAATCAAACCTGAACGGAGCATGGTGAATTTAGAATTCACAAATAGGAAGAGGCCCACTACTGAGGCACCCATGTTTTCTTCTCCACCTACTGTCATTTCTTCTCCTACACTTCCTACTCTTGCTTATGTCTAGGGAGCTTCCCTTCCATAAACAATGGTTGTGAACACTCCTATGGAAGAATAGGAGCCCCCTCTCCCTTCCCAAGTAGTGAATTCTACTTCCCAAAGCTGATGAAGCCAACTTGCCTTGAGCGTAAGTGCCAAAGAAAGGCTCTAGCTGCTGAACAAGCTGCCTTGCAAAAGGAAGAAGGGGAGCCAACATCTCCTATTTCGACACCTCCTTCGGTGCCTCCCTCTTCTGCTCCTTTTGCTTCAGTTCCTCTCACCTCGGTTCTACTTTCCACTCTCTCAATGAATGCTGATGATCCTCACCCCAAAAGGGTGCAGGTTTTCATCACTCCCTTGATGGAACCCCATCTTCTGATGTCTCTTCTAGACATCCCTCTATTTTCCTAGCTCATGGACATGTTGAACACCATGGTGGTGTCTGTTGTGGCTCTGTCCTCTTCCTCCTTTCCTTTCACTTCTTTTGTGGGGATTTCACATCACTTGCTGAACTGTAAGTTGGAGGATGACCTCACTTCAAGTGGGGATTAGAAGAAGGGATTACCTTCTTTGGAAGGGAGTTCTACTTTGGCTTGTGTCATCCTTGTGACAGAGGTAGCCCTGATGTCCCCTGAGTTTTTCACCATCCCTCTTGATGAGGTCGATGATGGATCTCAGGCACCTCCTTCCTCTCCCACCCAATTAACACATGGCACTTCAGTTAAGTGCATGTTTGACTTGGTGGATGATGTCATGATTTTTTCAGTGATCTTTGTGAGATCCACGACTTTCACCTCACATGAGCTCGGCGAAGAAGACCTCGAGGGGCCTTCTTCCTTGTCCCTTGTCATAGGAGAATCGAAGGGTGCTCCCCTCACTATCCTACCCTTGTAGGCTCATCCTCCCTCCCCATTTAATGATATAGATTGGGAGAATGATGACCTCTTGATTGATAAGGACTAAGAGAGTACCTCTTCTTTATCTATAGATTAGATTTGTATATATGTTGTGTTTTCCCCATTCTTTTTTTTATGTGTTCCTAGGGGACCCTTTTAACCCTCGTTGGAGCTTGGATACAAGAATGAAATTGTGTCATGAACTTCCTCTATATGTTTCATCATTCTTCTATATGTTGTGATTTTGATTTTTGACAATTGGGGATGATGCAAAGTGTTGGGGGCATTTAGGCCTTCTTTCCATGTTGACCCAATGTTTTTTATTTTATTTTGTCTTCATGTGTTCTTCAAATTTAGGAACTTCGGGGACTGATGATCTTTCATTCACATACATCATAGGTTACCTATAAGAATTGATCTGACCCCGAACTCCCAGATCCCCCTATCTCTTGATTTCTTCATCTTTGCTTGTTTCTTATTTTCTTTGTCTTTTATTTCCTTTCTTCTTGCTTGCTTTGTGATGTTGTGGTGCTTATGTGTTGTCCCTCATGTGTGTGACAACATCTCCACATTTACATATCACTATGTCTCGTGGGCCACAACATCACTTCCTTTTCTCTCTTTCCTTAGGATGTCACATGATCCTTTGATTTGTACACACCATCCTAAGGGGGGCAACTAATTCTCTAATTTTCAATAAGGTGAATTTGGTGGCCAACAAATCCCTTATTGAATTTTTTCATTTTTCAAAAATTTCCTTTGAGAAAGACCATTCTTTTTATCAGATTCCTTGATGAAAGTGATCTTTCAAAAGGATTCCTTGATGAAAGAATCATTTACAAAAAAAATGCACTTTTCAAATAGAGTGTCTCTTTTTTAGGACCCCTTGCTATCTTGAAGGGTTCTCAAGGTATCCATTTAATAAATTCTCCTTCAATTGCTTGTTTTGTGATATGTCTATTCTTTGAAATTTTCTACTTAACATGTTTTGTTTGCAGCTTAACATGTCACTTTGCAAGATTGAGCACTTGTAAAGACGCTTCTACAATCAAGCTTGGAGGACTGAGCACCTCGTCAAGCTTTCCTTGTAGGACCAAGCACCTGTAAGGGACTTTTACATCAACTCTTCAAGATTGAGCACTTGTGGAGTCCTTTCATGCAAGCCCTGCAGGATCAAGAACCTGTGGTGCTCCCTTAGCAGGACTGAGAACTTGTGAAGCACTTTCGGACTGAGCACCTATAAATCCTTTTTTCATCTTTTGCGAGACTGAGCACCTACGGAGCCAATTTTGCAGGACTGAGCACCTATAGAACCTTTGTTCACCTTTCCCAAGATTGAGTACTTGTGGAGACATCTCTCTCTCTCTCTCTTTCACATTAGGGTTTCCCTATGGGACTGAGAACCTATAGAGCTACCTCCTGCACATCTAGGTGTACTAGATAAAATATATGCTTACTCAATGGTTTAGGTATATTTTCTTCAACTTCTTTCTACTTTACCTCACATTCACACCAACACACATGCTCGCTAAAGTGGGGGAAAAATGTAATGGAGTGAATTTTTACCACTAGGTAAATTCCTCATTTACATCACCCTTGCCTTAGAAAATGAAAATATGATGATGCAATTCCACATCTGCCACCTTTCCCCATCCACTTGGTAGCCCATTTTGGTGCCAATGGAGGAATCCCTGCCAGGGACATGCGCGTGTTGCACAAACGTTCGTGCATTGTGCTACTGTCCTGACAAGATTCCTGCATCTGGAATCCATAGATACAATATTTTTCTCCATTGGAAATGAAGTGCAATGTCTCTACCTCTGAGAAATGGGTCTTTTTCCTCCCCTTTTTCATTCAAATGGTCTATCTTCTTATTCATTCATTCCTTCTTGATTCCACTTCATTCTCCTCACACTATTAGCTTTATTTTGACACTCTCAAGCTTCTAAACCACTCTTTTGTGGCTGCAAGGTGCTAGTTCTTGGATCCTACATTCTGTTTATTGTGACAATGTTGATTTTGGAGGACTTACTAGCTCTCTCCTTCCACTACTTGCCTTGAGTGCTCGTAATTATGGAGGTGGTATTTTCATTTACTATTTCTCTTTGCATCACTTTGTGTATTTGTTTAGTATACATGTTTTTGGTGATTTATCTTAGTACTGCTTCCTTTTGTTTCTACATCATTTTTCATACTCTATTGCTATCTGGCTATCCATGGAGGTGGAAACACCAAAGTGGGAGATTTATTGAGGTAGTCCTCTAAAAATAGACCCAACATTTCCCTTGGTCTTGTGTGCGTAGGTGTCTTCATGTGGAGCTCCTTGAAGATTCGACTCATGGGTAGAAAGGTCCACTTTTCTCACTTTCTCTTTGTCAATTCTAGCTTATCTTAGAGATAGTATTCTTCTTGTTGTACTTAGTTGTGTACTTTTCCAATATTTTTTCATAGCACAAAACCTTTACAATTAGACTGTTAGTAAGTTTCTTAGTGTTTTAGTCTGTTTCTAAGACCCTCTATCCATACAAATTCCAATGCACATTTGAGGTGCCAACACACTGCGCTCGTGTCCGTAATTTGCACAGTCATCCTCAGGTAGTGAGTTGTCTGGGTACTGGATTGAACCCTCGAAACCAAGTCAGTTGGCCCTATGAAACATTAAATTTAGTAGAAGAACAAAAAAAACCATATTTCTCATCCTTTTTCAACCTTAACATCTTAACCTTCCCAAATCCACTTAGAAAACTTGAGGTAGATTGGGGAAACATGTTGCTTAGGACTCTCCTGTGACTTGGAGTCCTAGAGTAGCTGGTCCCCCTCCTCTACACTCTCCCCCTAAGAGAACTAAAATATCTACCAACTAAAATCCTTCTTAACTCTTCACGATCCTTATCATATCCCCTAACCAACAACTCTAAATAATCCTTCCATCTAGACATGTCCACTTGCCCCAAGCTCTGGGTAGATTTGAAGTACTCAATTTGAGGCCATCCAACTTTCATGAAACAATGAAAAAGGACCTACAAATGAGGATATCTGATCATAATTGGGGGAAATCCATCCCAAGATTCATACTAGAAAAGAGACTTATATCTCTAGTTACAAATCCAAAATAATCCCCTCTTAATCAAATTGGAACCCTTTTGGAGAGTATCGTAAATGACATATCCCTTACTTGATAGGAAAACTAGAGACACCTCTTCCTTCACCAACCCCATAAGGTACTTGGTGGAGATGATATTATCCCAAAGTTGGTCCTCATTATTGCACCACCTCCAATGAAGCTTAGTAGCCAGGGCCTGACTAGTGAGGCTAGCTTGTCTAAGCCCAAGACCACCCTATTTCTTCAGTTTAAAAATAGTCTCCCACATAACAAAAATCCACTTCGAAGAAACCAAATTATCTACTCATAATAATTATCTTGCAAGGTCATCCAAATCCTTAATAAAATTTATAGGAGCCACCTAGAGTGAGCACCTATAAATAGGAAGAATGGACCACAAATTTTACAAGCAAGACTCTCAACAAAGGAAAGCCACTTATGGGTCCAATGACTTACTCTCACCCAAAAATTATCTAGTACATTTTTCTAAGTTACCCTAGGAAGGGTTCCAACATAGAGTGGAATACTAATGTAGACCAAAGGAAGAGTACCACTATGGAATCTGAGAATCTGAGCAATTTGAATTGAATAAGAAGAGGGATATTGAAGAAGAAAATGGATGATTTTCCTTCATTAATCTATTGATTTGAAGCTGCAAGATAGATATCCAACGTTCATTGAAATTAATAGCTTCTCTAATCTTGGAAACACCCATCAACATGGTGTCATAAAAAAATTTGTAAATCCCTTGGATACATCCTTGATTTACATGACATTTAATGACTCTCCCCAAACTATCTATCACAAGGATAAACAAATATGGTGACGAAGGGTCTCTTTGCCAAAGACCTCTAGAAGCCCCAAACAAGGTAGATGGCTCACCATTGACACACATAGAAAAGGAGGTAAACATAAAACAATTCATCACCCAAGTGGCCTAATCACGACCAAAACCAAAAGCAAGGAGCACTTTTTTAAGGAATGACCATTTGAGCCTATCATAAGCTTTGACCATGTCATAGTTTAATAAACATACCTTTCTCCTTTAAATCACCATGGATTGAATAGTCTCAACAGTAATAACCACTCTATCCAATTTTTTTTTTTCTGCCACAAATCTTCCCTGCTCTTTAGAAATGAGACTATTAATTCATGGTTTAAACCTTTTCACAATCAACTTGGACAAGATATTATAAAACACATTACAAAGAGCTATAGGTCTAATTTTTTTTAACTCCTTCACTCTTGGGAATAATGGAAAGAAACATAGAATTCATAGACTTCAACATATTTGTTCTTCTGAGATTCTTGCACTACCTCTAACAAATCAAATTTTAAAATTTCCTAGAAATCATGAAAGAATTCTATTGGGAACCCATTAGGATTAGGAGCTTTTCCTTTCTTCATATAGAAGACAATTCCCTCCAATTATTCTAGTTAAATGGGGCTAATAAGTCACTCATTCATTTCTAATGATATTAAAGAGGGAATGCAATCTATAAAATGATTTTCTTCTTCAATTGAAAAGGGCAAGTATTTCATGAACAAAGCATAATAATACTGTGAAAATTCTCTAGAGATCTCACTTAAGGAAAATAGATGATCTCCCTAGGAAGACACAAGAGAAGAGATCATGTTCCCATGACTTCTGTCCTTGACTAAATTAAAGAATAAAGTTGTATTTATATCACCTTCTTGAAGCCACTCTATTTGAGCCTTTTTCTTCCAATAAATCTCCTCTCACAATTCCCATTGTTCTAGATCCTTCAAGGTGATCAATTCTTCCTTTAGGTACCATTTAGAAAGGAATTAGTCTCTAATATCTTAGGTGATAGCATCCAAATGGGCTTGAGAAGCCAAACTAGTTAGAAATTTATTACCAAAACATTGACTATTCCACTTCTTGAGTTGTTTCTTTACAAAATGTAATCGCTTGACAAAAGAGTACATTGTTGTACCATAGGCAGGTCTACCTCAATTACACCAATCATAAGATCCTAAAGATGAGGGTCTCGTAGCCACATAAGCTAAAATTTAAAGGATGGATTCTTAGTGACCCCCACCAATGAAGCTGAGAGTTTGATTGGACAGTGATCAAAACTCCTCAATTCCAATATCTCCACCAAATTTAAGAGAGACATTATCTTTGAGAAGAATGGATGAAGGATCCAACCTTTCCACTTCTCCCCTCTTTTCTTCCAAACTGATGATAGCATTAAAGTTCCCAATCAAGATCAAAGGGTATAAAGGAGCTATAAACTAAATATATTGAATTTGAGACCAAAGCCAAGATTTTCCAAGAATTTTGGCTAGGGCATAAACATTGGAAAATAGAAAAATCTCTCCAAACTCCAAACTAGAAGCAACCACTGAGATAGAAAACCTACTAGAGATCCACCAAAGAGGAGTAATCTTCAATGGATTCCATAAGCAAGCTACTTCCTACAATTCCCTAAGCATTAATACATTGGAATTGGATTCTCCACCAAATTTTGAAAGCCATATTGCACATTCCATTCATTGAAATCTTAGTCTCTTGGATAAAGAAAATATCTGACAAATGAGCTCTAATCAAATATTGAACAAATTTTTGTCTAGGGCCACTATTCAAGTCCCTTACATTCTAAGAAAGGATGATCATCTTTGAAATTTGGAGTGGGAGTCAATGGTTTTAACTGACCTTGAATCAACAAACGTCTCTCCCATTAATTTAATTTTATCCTAGTCTTTCTTTTGCCCTATCTTAAGAGTTTTCTTTGGAGCCCTCTTCTTGAGTTTCTTTTGTTGGAGCCCTAAAATGGGAGAGGCTTTACTTCCCTTCCTTGAATCTTGATCCACCTTTTCCAATGGAGGAACAAGCTCAACCAAGGTCATTTCATCTACCCTTTCAATAATTTCAGTTTCTATCAAAGCACAAGAATTTACAAGGACAATATCTATGTCTGTCTGTGCAACGGTCAACCCACCCTCCTAAATATCCTAGATATCATTAGCTCTGGTTACTGCCCAATCCACCTCAAATTCACTAACTTCAAGATTCAACCCACTTGGATTCACCTCTTGTTGGTCCAAATCATCCAACACATCAAAATTGTTGAACACTCCAACATCCTATTTAACTTTGAGAGTTCTTTTCTACCCTTCCCTTGTTGTGAGGCATAACAAGAATAAATCCATCCTTATCTACTTCCTTACATGAAATAGGATCTTTCCCTTTGTCCAACTTAGGAGGTTGAAAAAGAGGCATATTAAGAGGGACCCTTGAATTGCTAACCCTAGGACATCTCCTCTAGAAGTGACCATACTCATGAAAAATCCGATAACAAAATGCTAATGCTTCATAGTCTAACTGTTGAACCTATGAAGAAGAACTAAGGCATATTTCCAAAGAATTTGGCAGAGGATTATTTAAATCAATTTTAGTACAAATAAATGCATAAAAATTTACCTTTTTTATCCGACATTTGTTGTGAATGATCCATTGACTTTCCTAGCAACAAGGAAATCCTATGAAGAATACATTCCTCCAAAATTCTCATGGGAACCAAGGGAGACGCACCCAAAAAGGAACATGAGTCAATAGTTCCTTCACAAGATTAAATCCAATATGTCACAACTTAATATCAGGCCAACTTGATTATAAAAATATGACCCCTCAAATACCTTGGTGTGATCATCCAAGAAATTTAAAACTACCATAAAATAATTATTGGCCACTAGCATAACCTCTATCTCGCCCTCAATATTTTGCGCATGTTTAGCCCAAGATACAAAAAAGGGAAGAGAAAACCTTATCCCCATGAACTTGTAGATTAAAGCATGATTCATCAAGTAATTGATATCTTCTTTGACTGAGTCCGGTTGAATCACCAAGACTAGTCTATCTTGGATCCTCTCCAAACATCCATTTATTTTTGGAATTTGAGGTCCCCAATTCATGGATAGGTCCTCCCCACCTAAAGAATTGTTCAAGAAATTGATAGTACTCACATGCATTGATGAAGATGGGATATTCTTGGGAAAAAACTTTTAGACTTAGACATATTTTTTTTCAAACTTGGACCTCCAACTAAGGCCATACCCACCACAAAAGGGAAAAAACACCCTTAAGAACTTCACCCAAGGCCCTTCAAACGTAGATCGACCACCTATGCATTAAAATACAACACCAACGCCTACAACTGAGGACACCAATGAAGCCATGCACCTCCTTGAATAGTTGAAAACACACCTCCACCCCCCACCACTATGACTACAACACCCATCATATAAAAATGACCCACACGAGCAATAAAAGCTATTGCTAAGGTCTAAAACCCTAGCATTCGTAGCATGATAGAAACCCGACGCTGCTCAGCTTCCCATCCAAAATCAACATACATAGATTTTTTTCAACATGATAGCTCAGATAATTTATTACACAATTAAATTAATTCCATCATGATAGGTGGTAAAGGAAAGGAAAATTTTCTTATAATTATAAGGTCAATATTTATACCTCATCATAAATATTCTCAATTCTCAATTCTCAACATTTTCAATGTTCCCCTTGTTAAGTCACCACTTCTTGTGACCATTTGTCTCAACATGTACCCATATTAAAAATGTTGCTTGAGGGCTATGTGTTTCGATTCTAATTTTTTTTTTGTGTTTTCTTGGCTAAATTTAAATTAATTCTAGGTTTATTTTCCTTTTCTTTGGATATGATTTTAAGTCTCTTATTGTTTTAAAATCCTTAATTATTGTCTCCATTATGTCTATGTTTGCAAGTTCTAAGTAGTTTTAATTTTTTTTTATTGTTAACAATATATCTAATTTTTTGGAGCACTATTTTTTCTATATTGTGTCTTTATCTCTTTAAAGTTTTTTAGATGTAAAATCTCTTTATATTATATTTGTTTGTTTCAAGAGGTTTAGGTTTGTTGTATCCTTGTATTTGATATACTTTATTTTTCAAATTTGACCCTACTTTCTATCATATTTAATTTGTTAGAAACTTTAATTATTTGCTACTTTATTTTTCACTTTTATTTATAGTCTTCATTATTTTTCTCAACCTTTAAGAATTATAATTTGTATCGAAAACTGTGCTAAATCCAAATTTTGAGGAGTTTTTCTACTCTAGTGAGAATCTTTCCTTTGTGAATTATTTTTGGACTTAAAAGTGTTTTGAATTTGATTTATTCTTTTATTATAGTTATAACAATATAGATCTCAAATTCCAAAAGTTATGCCTCAAATCTAAGTAATCATAAAGTATAGGTTTTTGGGAGACTTTGGTGGTTTAAAAGTAATTTTTATGTTTTGAATTCCTAGACCTTGTGAGTTTCTAAAATTAGGTGTAAATTTGTTTTTGTTCATTAGCTAAATTTAGTGTGGTCCCCTTCTTTAATTAAAATTTGAATCTAAATCCCAAGATTGTTCTAAGTGGTATTGTATGTGTTTTCAAATTTGTGGTTATTTAGGAAGGTAAATATGTCATTTATTCACAAATCTTGATTAATAAGATAAAATAGGTTGTGATTGAAGAAATTCTTGATGATTTAAAATTATACCATAGTCTAGTACAACTTTTACTATGTTGTAGGAAAAATTCACATATGATATAGGAAAAACCCACCCACCAACCTCCAAACAAAAGGAAAGTTTCTTTTAACCCAAAAAACTATGATATCTTCAAGGAAGAAGTTAATGCAAAAATAAATAAATAGATCATAATGTCTAAAATTTGTTGGAAATATGGTGCCTTCCAACATGAGCATGAAGTGTGGATGGTTTGTGTTGGTTGTTCATGTGTTGTCATTGATGTCAACATGGTGAAAATTATATGGGAAGATTACTTGATTTACCGGAAGCTGTTCTTTGTCGGTAATGTTCTTTTGTGATGAGCCGATGCATTGGTATTTGAGTCCAGAATTCACTGCAAGAATAGATATAAATCTAATCTCTTAAACATGTTATTATGTCTCATTCAGACAACTATATCCTGGATCTTGAGAAGTTTTGGGTTGTGAGAAGAAAGTTATCTCTGATAGAGTTCAACTCTGTATTTTACTATTGTTCCTTGCTTAGCATATCAATGTCGGAGACTCCACATTTTCTTGAGGAGAACATTGTAATGCTGTGGTTTTAATGGTAGTCTCTTTGATGATAGTATGATGAGAATTTGATGTGGTCTTAGATCTGGAAGGTGTTTTCTTTGAGTATTGTATGTTGGTTTGGAGATTTTGTGAATTAAGTTCTAGTCTTGGCCGACCTAACATATGAATTTCAATAAGAAGACTAGTTATGCTTCATGGATGTCAGTCGACTTGGTATAATGCACTACATGGATAATTTTTTTTAAATCATATATGGTGCCAACAAGAGTGTTTTTATTATTTTGTCTTCATCTAATTAGGCTGACCTAATTGATGATTAAGACATACTTGTATATATATAAGATTCCTTGAAGAGAGAAAGTGTGTAAAGTGAGTGGGAGTGCAAGTGTGGAAGAAAGGTGAAAGAGGATCTGAGCCTAAATGTTTTAACAATTGGGGATTCAAGCAATTTTGTTGAGCGACTGCTGTGTGAGGTAGTACTTCATATTATGAGCTTCATTGGAACTAAATCTTGCACATTGAAGGTGTATTCTATCAGTTCAAACCTTTTGGCAGTGAGCCACAATCTTTGTATCTTGGCAGCTAGCCATCTTTTTTATTCAGGAAGTGATCCTTTTCAAGGGCAGTGAGTCTTGTCACTGAGCCCTTTAATATCTTGTATCCATATATAATATATTGTGAGTTAATCCTCACCGTGGTTTTTCCCTTTTTGGGTTTTCCACGTAAATATCCTGGTGTTCATGTGTGTGGTTGCATTGATTTGTTTTTATGTTCTCTTTTGCTGATTCAGTTAGAATTGTGATAATGGTTAAATGGATTTTATATGAATGGTTTTATTGAATATTGATTCACCCCCCTCTCAGTATTCTAGATGTTCAACAAAAATTCATTGGATAACAAGTATAATTCAAGAGACACTTGAGAGTTGTAAAAGGACAATGAACAATAATAAGAAAACAATTATTATCTAGCAAATGCAAGGTTTCATGAGGATTGCAAACTTGAAAGGAGAGCTCTTAAGGAGCTAGGTACAAAGGAGAACATGAAATTATACAAGTGAGTTGTAAAATTATAAAAAATGATGTTCATGAATATGAGGAGAGAAGAGTTGATATATCTAATAAAAAATAACCAAATTTTTTTTTGAAGGGAACTTCAATCAAGAAAACAACAAAAAAAGAATAACATAACTCTCACTCAATGGTTTGAATATGAAAAACAACTATATGAACAAGAGTTATGGGTTGAAGTCCCCATAGGGTCAACACAAAATTATCCACTTTGAAAGAGGTTAAGATATTAATAAATTGGTCTAGGAAAGACCAGTGACATGACTGAGATTCAAGTTGAATACCTAAAATGGAGGATGAAATTCCTCACTTCTGACATTGTAAAAATATTCAATAATATCATTTAGCATGAGTTTCCAAGAGTTTGGGTTACTAGCTTCACAATGCCCCTCTTTAAGAGTGGTGATGTAAAAAATCCTTCCAACTATGTACGATGATGATCAATCCTTTTTTTGTAAAGTTGTTTGGTAGCATGGTTGAGTATCTAATCAACAAGTGAACATAATTAAAAAAACAAAATGGCAATTAGGTTTTAGACTAAAGCACTCAAAAATTGATCATGGAATCACATTGAGACATATGATTGAAAATGTTTGGAATAAGTAAGAGGAATCTTATTGTTATTTTGTTGATTTCAAGAAGAATTTTGGTATCATTGTGCAATTTAGAGGGGTTTTTCATAGGATCTATGATGATGTTTGGGTAAAAATTAAGACTCAAGTAGGTACTTTAGAAACTTTTAGGAGTGACTTGGAGTTAAGCAAGTATGCCTATTATCTCCTATATTTTCTGGATTATATATTGAAAAACTTGAGTGGGGATGGTGTTCTTCTAAGGTAATATGTTAGGATTTTTTTTGTATATCAATCTTATTTTTATTGCTAGGTCTACTCGAGGGTTACAAGACCATTTTTTTTTCCTTGAGCACTTTTGAAAAGATATGGGTATGCAAGTTAATACTAGTAATACCAAGACCATGATCTTCTCCAATATAAAGAAAAATAACTAGTTTGAGTTTTATTTTGAAGGAAATATTCTAGAGGAAATAATAGAGTATAAATACCTTGGGATTTACTTCAACAAGCTTAGTTGGGAAAAAAATAGAAGGAAGAGAACTTTGTGATAGTGGCTTGAGTGCTTTTTCCCCTTCAAAATAGATGTAGAGAATCGTAGTTATGGGATTGGAAAAATATTCACACTCTATTTGGGCTATTAGTAATTATGGGGGTGTGTCATGTCTCCTTTCAATTTAATTCATTTCTAGCACTTAATAGCCCAATTACAAGATTTCTAGAGCTAAGGTAATTTAATAGGGAAATAACAAGATTTATATTTATTTACGTCGCTGAAGGAATTTAATATTTTTGGGACATTTAAATATTTGGCCAACTTCAAATGAGGCGTTGGATTTCTTGAGTGGTTCATATTGTGGTGAGTGACATTCAATCAGGAATGACAAGTGGTAGAATGTGCTCATTTTGAGGCATAGAGTAATGAGAGAGATTTAAAATATAATTTTAATTTATTATTCATCCAAGATGGGTGTTGGAATTTGGGAAGCTAAGTTTGGGTATATGAATTCTTTTTTGGTTCTCTTTTGGGCATCCATTCATTTCTACAAAAAATAATTTGTATGGGCTTCAAATTCTACATTTCCTTCTTGGATGAAAACTCAATGAAGGCTTCAGACTATGGACAAAAACCCATGGGTTTTCTAGAGGAAATTTCACTTAAGAATTGCATTGGAGCATAAGGATTTACATATAGTTTCAACTTTGTGTGCTGTATGTGTTGCAGTTGTAGGTAAGTTTCATTGCTAGTTTGTTGTTGTTTGGGTGTGGTGTGCCATGGTGATTTGTTGTTGCACAACCATCTGCTTCTGCTTCTATGGTTCCAACCCATTTTTAGGAGCTGAGAATAGATTATTTTCAGATTGAGAGTTGAAAGCTGAAGTTATAATATTTTGTTGTTGTTTGTCGCGGAGTTTGCAAGTGGGTTTCTAGAAATTATCTTTGATATTGCTGCTATAGTTTTAATATTGGCATTGCTGTAGATTTCTCTAGTTGCAACATATTTTATATGGAAAAATAAGTTTATAATAATGCAAGAAGACCCATATATTTTGTGTGAAGTATGGTGCAAATAAGGTGCCTATAGATCGTTGGAAAATTGATGAACTTGCAAGTATTTAAAATTGTTTTGAAAAATGATTAGATGGGGTTTGAAATATATTATTTTCCTAAGATATATTGTAGCTTAAATAAATAAAAAAATATTTTAATTTGGGGTTATTACTAGGTGTTTTACGGGCATGAAATATGGGTTAGCAACACTTCTACACTAAATGGATGTAGATAGGGAAAACCCAAAAACACATGATTACAAGAAAATTCAAGTTAAAAGATTTGGCACCCTATGAGATTCTCCTAATTGAGAAATGTATAGTTCCTATTGAATCCATTGCTACAATGTGTCTTTTAAAATATTTGAAAAAAAACGACCATATGATGACAAATTGTTGGTCCAATGCTATCTCTAAAGATGTCTTAAATGAAAGAAAGAAATCATGGATAAAACAAAACTATTGGTAGATGAGAAAATGACACATTCACTTGAATGCTTGAACTAATAATGGTAAAGAAATAAATAAATTTGTTATAGATAATTTTCACAAGTCTATGTGGGAAAAAGTGTTATGGAGAAAAAAAAAATATTACCTTGAAAAATTTAACCCCACTTTTGACCATTAACAAAAGGTCTATTCAGTGGCCAATATCCCTTGTAGACCAGAAATTATCAAAACTTAGTTGATGTATAACTTGCATCGTCTTTGGTGTGAAACAAGTAGATGGAAAAGACCAAAAGAAACATAGAAAGTGAGGGTTTGTGTCTTTTTCACATCTATAATAGTGAAAAAAATACTTTATTTTAGAATATAAAGCTTACAATGACATCTGAGTAGACTCACTTAGAAATGAGAAAATGCTTGACAGAATGGAAGAGTTAATTTATCAAATTGAATAGCAGAAAATCAACATTTACAATGAGTTTGACTCGTAAACCACACGGTTGAATCCTGATAGCAATATCACAATCTAACACTGTGGAAAATACCTTCTACTTATCAGAAAATCAACATTTCAAAAAGAAAAAATAACAAGATCTGTTATCCTTTAAACTATCCTTAACTATCTTTAACGTAATACTCATTAAAAATCTTCTATTCAGATTCATTATGTAATGTACTCTCGGTGCCCAGAGAAATCTTTGGGCTGATTGCCTTGGCGTGCCCATTTGAAGCTTATTCAGTGTACCCTACAACTGTGCAGAGATTTCTGAGCACAGTTAATATTCCTTAGTCCTTGCCAGCAGCTCTGCGTTATCATACCACCTCTATTATAAGATGCTATGCATTCATGGTGAGCATGTACGTCGTATGTTGCATACATAATTATGCACTCACTAATTTAACTGAAAATTCCTGCACTGGTAAACTGTCAATTCCTTCCCATAACCTCTGCATGTTTACAGAAGATGAATGTATGTGGGAGGGCAAAGATAAGTTACTAGGGTGAGGTGGAGGATAAGATCTTAGCACTAAAGGTATGATAAAACCCCTAGGCTTGTCTACAACTTCATAAATATTTTAAGGACTCTCCCCAAATGGGGAGGGAGAATACCTTTCACAACTGCTCAGTAATGTTTGGTTGCATTTTATGGTACATAAATGTGTGGGGATGTAATAGTAGAAATAATGAATGTTTTGGTTATTTAAATTATTTATTTTTTCTGTTTTTATCTTAATAAGATGTATATTAATATTATTCCACGTAATAAGCAAAACTTGTTTAGTTCGATGTAATTAAGTGGATGCAATAGTTAGGTGTAAATTCTTATATGTTCATTCACTAATGCAATTAATTTTAATGGAGGAAAGAAAACGAAAGAAGTTCTAATTGTTATGATAATATAATGATAATGTGTTTGCATACAATGCAAGCTAAGATGCAAAATGATCCTAAAATACAAGACTAAATGAAATTTTAGAAAACTAATATGTAAGCAAAATGATTTCCAATGATCAATTTTTTTTAGATATTTAAAGAAAATCAATATTAGTCTTTTAGATTGTTGTATAAATAATTTAACATAAAAAAGAGTTCATTTTTATGTTCAAGAGATGGTATAAATGTTTGTTCTATGATTAACAATGCTTGAGCAAAGCTAAAGTGCTAAATAATGGAATGAAATAAACTTAGACAAATACAATGTTCCCATAGAGTTGTCAAATCAATATTTATCTGGCTTTTATGTGATAAGTGAGATTTTGGATCTACTTTTACCTGATATTTTGGAGGCTTTTACCATTAAATGACAACTGGTTTACCATTAAACAGCACCTGAAACTTATTTTTGACGACTCAATAAACTGAAACTTGTTTTTGACAGCTCAATAGTGGTTTGCAGACATGAGACTTGTTTTAGGCTCAAATCTCCAACTATATGTAACCTATCCACTAATTAAATAACAAAAACTCAACATTTAAAAAAAACAAAAATATTTAAAAAACATACTATCCTGACCTAATGGACATTAAAAATCTCTTATTCCATTCTGTTCTATTCATTCTGCAATGTACTCTAATGTCTTAATTATATCTCGGTGCCCACAGGAATTTTTGGGCTGAGTAGCAGTTTGAAGCCTCCTAGGGTACTTGAGCATTCTTTATTCAGCCATTTATGTTGTCTGCTATGGTGAACTTTGCAGAGATTCCTAAGTACGGTTAATATTCTGTAGTCCTTCCCAGCAGCTCTACATTATCATACCACCTCTATTATGTGGCATTAATATATACAGAGATTAAGGGAAGGATTAGTGGGTGTTCTGCTAGCAATTCACGTAGAGGCAATTTTGGTTAGCTTAATGAGGATCACATGTGAAGAGACCTCTAGAAGGGATCTATGGAGTGAATCATGTTAGGCCAAGTTGAGTTATTTTAAAGAATAGAAATATTTATTTTGCTGGAAACTCTAAGGTTTACAGGGTGTGTTTAATGGCTACATATGGCATGTTGTCAAACAAGGTCAAACACAAGTGTTTGATCAATAAATCATGTTAGGTAACTAAAATTAATATGAGAGAGATCTATTGTAGATTAATGAGACTTGCAAGGCAAGAAAAATGTGATGATAGGAGGTTGTATTGGAAAGTATTCATATGTAGGGTGAGGTGGAGGATTAGATCTTAGCACTAAAGGTGTACGATAAAATTTCTAGTTCATCAAGTATTTCAAGAGCATTAGCTAAATAGGGAGGGAGAATGCCTTCTTCTCACAAACTCTTTCATAATGTTTGGTTGCATCTTAGGGCACATAAATGTTTGGGGATGGAATGGTAGAAATAATTAATATTTTGGTTATCTAAATTCTAATTTTTTTGTGCTTTTATGTTAATAGGATGTTTACTATATCTGCTCAATGTAACAAGTAAAACTTGTCTAGATGAATGCAACTAAGTGAATGCAATATCAAGGTATAAATTCATATATGCTTAGTCACTAATGCAATTAATAATTAATGTAGGAGAGAAATCAAATAAAGTTCTAATTGCTATGATAATATAATGATAATTTCTTTGCATATAATGCAAGCTAAGATGCAAACTAATCCTAGAATACAAGACTAAATGAAAGTCTAGAAATATAGTATGCAAGAAAAATGATTTCCAATGATTTAAGAATGATTATAATTTTTAGACACTTACAAGAAATCTATACTAATCTAATATGTTGTTGTACAAATAATTTAGCACATAAAAGAGTTCATTTTTATGCCCAAGAGATGATATAAATGTTCGTTCTATGATTAACAATGCTTGAGCAAATGCAAACAACACTCCTAAAGCATAATCAAGCATGTAGATATTAAAAATATATATGAATAAAAAAGTGAATGTCGTAGAAGGCTACTTATAATATAGACACATCAATGTAAATGCTTTTGAAGCTTGTAAAATGTTTATTAATAATATCTAGGTGTTTCAAGGCTGCACAAAATAGGGATAGTGAGGAAGGAGCTTTGGAAAACTCACAAAGATTTTAAAAGTATATCCATTGTCTCAAAGATTTTTCTAAATGTTGGACAATGAAAGTGCATTTATTTTAAGCAATTAGAAGGCCTATTTGATAATAGACGTCTTAGAATCAAAGTTTCCTACAAATAGGGAAAGAACAGTCACCAAAGATGTTGGTGCCAACCTTTAGAAAGACTTGGTATATAGGGGAGGATCTTGGAAGCTCTCCAAACCAAAGTCAATAAAAAACACACATGAAAATAATGAAACAAACTTGTAATAAATAAGATAAAATAGATCATAAGCCGATCCTAAACAAACTAATAGCTGCTATAATCAAACAAACATACAAAAATATACTATTGATAGTCACAAAATGAAGAAGACACACTAATCTAACTTGTGCACTAAATGTCCACAGATTAAGAGTAGATATGATAAAGATTTGAAGAAGAAATGTCTAAAATATCCTCAAGAGCACTCCCAAGTTTTTTAATATACCTAAAATTAGTCATTTCTTTAGTTTGAGTATGGATAGATCCTATGAGATCTACATCAAAGTTAATCATGACCTATTAGAGTTTGTAGGGAAAGGGATGCAACTTTGAAATGAGCTTCAATGGTGAAAGTGGAGAGCTAAAGAGATGATTACAAATTCAAGTGTATGAAGGCTTAAGAGAGTTAGAGGATACGAAAATGAGATGAAAAACAAGCTCAAGAGGGTACAAGGGTCAAGGAATAAGTGCTACAAAATTTTATGGTTAGGAAAGGATGTTATAAATTGAATTGGGAAGGTGCATTCTAAATGATTTTTCCTTCGCATCATACAAATTGCCAGTTTTAGCAAATGTAGAATTTTAAAAATATTGTAGTGCACTATGAAATCTGCCATAATTCATTATAAGATCATGCCTAAAATAAATTAAGTGCTTATAAATTTCGTCACATTAATTTTAGTTGTTGGGGCGGTTTCAAAATTGTCACCTACTAAAAGTGATAACTTTCCTAAAGTGGGTGAAATCAAGGAATCCAAAACATTAAAAGATCATAGAAAGGGAAAATAAGGCATACATTATTTGGGAACATGATAAGGACCACAAAGGTAACCTAGGGTTAGGACAAGCTAGGTGGAATTGGCATTCAATCTATCTCTTTAGTGCACTACGAAGTGCCTTTATTAGAGTGTGCAACATCGTAGGATGGGAATGTCAACCCAATGCAACCCGACATAAAAATGGGTACTTAAATATTCCCTCTTAGGATGGGAAAGTTTCATGACTACACAATTAAAAACTTATAAAATATACACTTGCTTATACTTACCTTATTGTGGTGCATGGTCATTATCTTTCTACCAACCTACAAAAAAAGAGAGGATAAGATTATGGTAGCATAATGGAATGTTAGGAAATATATAAAATCACTAAAGGGGAAGAGTAAGAAACTCATTACGTCTATGTGTTTAGGAGATACTACCTATATTGTGTACACAAATCTAGCTCCAATTCCTACAAAATAACAAAAAATATACTCAATGATAGTAGCATGAAAAGTAATAAAAAATACTCCATAAAATAAAGGATAAGAGAACATTCCATTCATGCCAGGTCTAGGAGATGAATGCATCATCAAACATCAAGTACCTAAAAAAAGGGCTTAGTCTAGCAACATCAAACCAAAAACTAAATATATCATGACCAATTGTTATATCGTAAAATTGCACCCTTATGGAATTTCACATTACATTAACCTTCACTTTGGCTTAATAAGATGATATTGTGAAAACCTACCTTCTTAGCCTTTGTTTTTGTCCATGCCTTGTCTTTTTCTATTAGTGGAGGAATTTTTTCCTGGGACACTTTCGTACAATGCGAACGTTTAGACGAGATTCCTTGTCTTGTGGTCGTTGGGACGTTACACTGTCGCTTTCTCGTGAAGTGTAACACCTCTACAGTCGCAGGTGCACCCAAAAATGACTTCCTTGCATGACATTTTTCATTTAAACTCATATTTGTCCCTCTTACTCATTCATTCACAGACTCTTAGCATTCAATCTCTCATTCTAACACTTCGTTCTCACTTAGAATTTTTTCACTCTCTCCTTGCAATTCTACATCTTTTCTTGTTGGTTCAGGTTCTCTATATCACGTTCTTGGCACTATGTCTCAAGCTTTCAAGGAATCACTCTTCCTTTTGGCTTCACCAAGCTTGTTGGAGGGAGGGTAACATTTACTTTCATTACATTATTGTTCTTATTGATTAGCATATTGCTGTCTTGCATGTTCTATCATTTGTCTTGTCATTATTTATCTATATTTCTATCTTGTTGTCTATTTGGATGTCTGTAGAGGTGGAAACACCAAAGCGGGGGTTTGACCAAGGAAAGCCCCAAAAAAAACCCCAACACTTTTCCTGTTTCAATGTATGTAGGTTATCCGTGAGGAGCTTGTAGGAGGTTTCATAGCTAGACCTACCGTGAATTCATACACTTTCTTCCACTACTTGTCATTTCATTTAATAGTTAGTTTACTTGTTATTTTTGTATTCTTCTTGTTGTACTTTCCTACATTTTCTGCATTTTATTTAGTTTAACTAAAATTGTTAAACTTCAACTTTTGAGTAGTTAGCAGACCCTAAGTGTTTCTAGTGGTTGACTTTGTCTCTGGTCCATACGAGATTCCAGCGCACCATGCTATCGTCCTTGGTCCACACTTTTGTCCTCTGGTCAAGAGCCTATATGTTTGTCTCTCGAAACCTTTAAGATCTATTCACTTGGCTTTTGAAGTTTCCTTTTCATAAACAATCATAAAATAAAAATACATAGCATAAACCCCCTCTTAATTGTCACCTATCACTTGAGCTTTTATCCCTGAGGTAATAGTGAGCTATTTGCTCCCTGCAGACTCTTCCTTATCCTAGAGACTTGGGAGTGGCAGATCCTCTCCATTACATTTTGGTGAACCTGATGTGAACTTTCATCCTCATCTTTGTTTCAAAAGTTTTCTTCTCTCATGTTAGGATGTGTAGCTGATAGCATGTTGTGACATTCTTTATGAGCTTCATGACCTAATCTACTACCTCTGGATACATAGTAAGGAGAAGCTATCAAAACATGGATATAGTGTCTAGAAGGTTTAGTCCTCCTTGTTTTGATCTAAATTTCGAGGATTACGATACCAAAATTATGACCGGATACTCCTCACCTCATAATGAAGTTGTAACCCACACCCCTCTAGCCTCTCCCTCCCCACACCCCTCTAGCCTCTCCCTCAAACTCTTCCACTTCCTTAGAGGAGGAAATTTCTCTCACGGTTCCTGTAGAGTAGGTTCACTCTTTGGAATTAAGGTTGGAAGAGCTTGCAGGATTCTTGGCGAGACAAGATTCTTATGCCCAAGATGCTCCCCTTGTCGCTGGTATAAGAAATTTATTTATGAAAGATCAAAGGGGCTTAGAGTTGCTTCGTGGTCTAGCGAATATTATGGAAACCCATGTACCATCTTACACCTCCATCTTGAATAATACTGAAGATGTCTAATCAGAGATCATTGGCCAACAACTGAATATCTCGATACTTGGAGTGTCTATTTACATGGATGACATGGGTCCCTCCATCAATACCGCTACCACCTCGACAACTGAGGAGATTCCTATGGTCAAAGTGAATAAGATTCCTATAAGCTTTCAGGATTCTACCTCTGGTGCTAGTATTGGTTCTAGTATTAGTACTCTAGTGTTGGTGCCTCTATAGGCACTGGTGCTAGTGTTGGGGCTTATGTTGGTGCTGGTACTTCTTCTAGTCATACTTCGTCCGCTGACCCCATCCTTAATGCTCTCCTATAGAACATGGGATGGATGCAGTCTTAGCTGGTGAATTTGGCTAACTCATCTTCTTAACTGATGTTCCAACATTTTTGTTGTTGTAGTCCTTTATCTATTGCTATTCTAAACACTCCCATCTTGTAGGGGGTGCAAATTCTAAAGCTTGAGAAGTACAGTGTCCATGGGGACCTACAGACTCACGTATCATCCTCTAACACCATGTGTATAGATTTATTTCACCATGATGTACTTCTAGCAAAATTATTCTTGCGTTCTTTCAAGGATGCTTCTTTGGAGTGGTATTGCTCCTTGTCTGACAATTTTGTCTTATCCTTTGATTAGCTTGTAAATTAGTTCCTCCATTAGCTTCAGGCTAAGATTGGGCCAAAGGTCATGTTTTGTGACCTTGTCCAATTAAGTAGGGGCCTCACGAGAAGGTGACTAATTTTATAGCTCATTATTGGGCCATGTTCTCTCAGATCTCCTATGCCATAATTACTGATTTCGATATACAAAGAGTGTTCATAAAAAACTTGTAGCAAGGATTGCGAGATAAATTTCTATTAATGAAGTATCTATCCTTTTCCCATCTGTGTGCCACTTTACATGAGTACCAACAAACGGTTGCACAGTATGGGGATTCATCCTCACACTCCTGTCAGGATGGACGAAAAATTGTGTTAGTGTCTGGTGAGTCTAGAAAGAACAAAGCTATGGTGAACATGGCATTTGTTCCCACTAATAAAAATTCTATAGGACAAAATAAGATATTCACTAAGTTATTAGAATCTTATAGTAACGTCTTGCAAAAACTTTGAAAAGAATAAATAATAAATTTTCCAGAGATTAGACCATTTTCTGAGTCGTATCCTCAGTGGTACAACACACAAGTTTTTCCAATACCATCGGGTCTCAGGTCATGATACCGAGAGATGTGTTTATCTTCGTCATGTGATTCAAGACCACATCGATAACAGGACAATCTGGCTCGATGGTAAGAAGTAGAACTCAAACAAATATGTAGCGAAGCCCAACAGCCAGGTGCAGGTCTACACAAATCCATTTCTATCTCATTTCGCTAATCTTGTCACCCCTTCTTCTTCTGATCCAACCCCATCTGAGTATGTGAATGTAATCTCATTTACTCATATTCCTCCTTTAGATCATGTGAATATTATTCCTAATATTACATTCACCTCATGTGATCTGCCTTTGAACAAAGATCTCTCTCCATTATACATTCTCGCTCGTATCAACAATAATGTTGTAACAAGCGTTATGGTTTATCCTTCAAGTTGAGTGAATGTTATCATGGAAGAGACTCTCTTTATAAACAATTTACATAAGGAGAAGTATGACGAATCACAAGATACACTTTGCACACATGATGGGTTGTCTATTACACCTATTGGATCTATTTCTCTTTCAGTCTTAGAAGGGCCTAAAGTCTTGGAAGTCCCATTTATTATGATTCTCAAGTATGACTTGTTTAGAGTGAGACTAGGAATTCCATGGCTAGCCTCCATGAATGCATTTCCCTTAGTAGTCCACAAATGTTTGAAGTTTCCCCATGAGGGTATAGTGCATACTATCTAGGATACTAAATATAAACCATTGGTATTGCGTGGGGGATTCTCCCTTGACCACTTTTGGCCCACCTCGGTTGGACCCCTGCCTCCTAGAGGGGATATTTTATATAGAGCTTATTTCAGGTACAAGATTGGGGGCTTGGTGCTGAAGGGTGGCTTTCCTCTTTCTCCTCATGCTATTTATTTGAAGGCCTATTTGTGTGCTCACCATAAAGCTTCGGTCTTATGCCCCTCCAAAGGGGAAGGACAAGTATGCTCTTGCCCTAGAGCCTTCCCTCTCTTCTTATGTTCCATCTTCTTTTGCACCTTTTGCTTCTTCTTCCTAGCCTTTGGTGGTGTTTTATGTTCCTCCTATTGTTTCAGGCACAAGAAAAGGAAAAGCGCCCGTATTGTGGAAGGTGAAGCCTCAAGCTTTTCATCTTCCATTTTTATCCATGGTGCCATGACCCACCCTTTATGGGAAGGGGAAGCATTCTTGTTCATGTGTCTTAGCCTCCATGGCCTCCACCTATTCCTCCATCTTCTCCTAAAGCAGAAAAAGGAAAGAGGCCTATTTTCGAGACGCCTACCTCTATCTCTATCTATGTGCCTCCTCATGCTTCTCCTCAAGAGTACACCCTTCCACAAACGACGGTTGTGGAGGTTGCTCCTCTGATAGAGTAGGATCCCTTGACCTCTTCTGAGGCTACATCCTCTAGTGCCCATAACCATCGCAATCGACTTGCACACGAGCATAAGTGCTGGAAAAATGTTTTGGTTAAGGAGCATGTTGCCTCACAAAAGGCTGTAGAGGAGCATGTTGTTTCTACTTCTACTCCATTTTTTTGTTGCTCTTATCTCCGCTTCTTGTTCTATCTCAGTTCCCATCGCCTCTTCCCTTCTAGCTTCTTTG
Source organism: Sequoia sempervirens (assembly GCA_007258455.2). Taxonomy (NCBI): domain Eukaryota; kingdom Viridiplantae; phylum Streptophyta; class Pinopsida; order Cupressales; family Cupressaceae; genus Sequoia; species Sequoia sempervirens. The sequence continues at coordinate 24,652,299 of VDFB02270651.1, forward strand.
ACATATCTCAATGAACCTCACCCCAAAAGGGTGCAAGTGTTCATCGCTCCCTCCGTGAATTTGCCTCTTCTTACCTCTCTTCTTGATATTCCTCCTTTTCACAACCCATAGACATGCCTTCCACAAAGGTGGTGTCCTCTGTGGCTTTGTCTCCCTCTCTTGCTTCCACTTCAGTTACGAGGATTCTACCTCCTCTGTTGAAGCGCAAGTCAGAGATTGACCTCGCTTCAAGCGATGGTCGGAAAAAGTTATCATCTCTTGATTCTTGTTCTGCCTTGGCCTATGCTGTCCTTGTGACGGAGGCAACACCTGCCTCCTTGGAGTTTGTCACTGCCCCTCTTCCCAAGGATGGAACTGAATCCCAGGTGTCTTGTCCTTGTCCTACCTAGTTGCTACATGCCACTCTTGAGAAGTGCATGGGTAAGTGCACCGAGTTGTGACACAAAAAAGGTGCCAAATTGAAAAAATCCATAAAACTCCATTTTGCGCATGCCAAATTTTTCACTCTCCAAATGGATTGACCATTTGGAAAGCACCAAATTTGGCGCTCACCAAATAGAAAAGAAATTTAAAAAAAGACAACAAAAAAAACCATTATTTTTTGCTGAGGCCACGACTTCATTTGGCATTTTTGACCTTTGCAACCCGTGCTTGCCAAAATTTCTTTATTTTTTGCACTCCCAACTCATGATTCTTCATGAGGATGGTGCCAAGACGTCATATAGATGGAAGAGGTATGTATTTCTATTTTTTTAGTTTCAAATTTGAATTAAATTATAGATCAAAATAGGTTTTTTGATCAAACTTTGTTTTAATTTCTAGGAAATCAATCTCCACCTCCAAATATTGATAATTCACAATCACCTCCTCATGAAAACCCTCTTGAACAAGAACATAAAAAACCTTCCTCAATTTGTAGAAATCCTATAGGAACTCAAAAAAATATTTTAAATCAAATAGAAAACAACAAAAGAGAGCTTGAACAATTGATTGCAAGATTAAATGAACATGCTGCAACCTACCCTTATAGGAGATGCATTTTCGAATCCCTTAAGTAGATTGTATCTCATGTAGGAGCAATGAGTGAAAAAATTAATATTTGGTTGAATAAGAGGGGGGAATTAAAATGATTTTATGCAAGTGGACTTAGTTCCTATGCACAAGTGAAGAAAGAAAAAATTAGCAAAGCCGACTTGTGTGCCCTTTTCATAGACCCAAAAACTAATGCATCTTTATCACTTGCATGCAGGTTGCTCCCCATCCATTGGTTCCACCATGAATTAATTAAAAATAAGTTTTAGGAGTGATGGTGGATGGTTTTTGACCAACCTCCATGTAATAATTACAAGGTCCCACAATATTTTTTGAGGAAACTCTACTGTGAGTTTGTCCTCAATAAGATACCAAATTATTTAGACTATTTAGACTTTCAGGGTAGAGGTGGGGGCTCCACACATGATAGACTGGGTGCATGACGTAATACATAGATGGAATTGAGACCCTTGGCTAAACCCATGGTGGAGCATGTCACCGTTCCTTCCATTGTGAAGGACAATGTTGAGGTGGACACGTTGGACTCGATTAGCTTGCTTACTCAGAGCCTTGTATAGTGTGTGAGGCCTCTAGCAGAGCCTGATGTGGACCAGTCTTCTAAGGCTAGAGTTCCAACCCACTTTTGTGACCCTTGTGGCGTTACTTGCATGTATGATGTTGAGAGTGCTCGAGATGCTACTATACAAAAGATACATTACCTGCAAAATAGTTGGTCATGACAAATGTCTTGTTGAGTCAAACATTCGACATTGATACTTAGGTAAATTTCAAAAAGTTCATTTAATTTTATTTATTAAATTTTATTTTAAAATGTAAGAATAACTAAATTAGTAAAATGAAAATGCTAAAAATCCAGGGTCAGTGTGTTGATGTTACGTGCACCCTTCCCGTAGACCCCTATATTTTTACATCGTTGAGTCCACAGGTATTTAACCAGTATTAAAGAAATTATTAGTGCATGTGAACAGTTTTAACTTATATGAATGATTGTCTCATAACACACTTTGGATGTCAAACAGTTTGATGGTGGAACTTCAACATGAACACCTCATTATTCTCATCCTCGAGAAACTTTCACTCAGGTAACCTTTACTATTTAAAGGTGTTGTAAAATAATGTTAGGCAGTTTTGGTAATTGAAAAAACACTATTCCATATGATTGTTCTTTATAGCACAATTTCATATGATTTTGTACAATTATAATTTGTTCTTTAATGCATCTATCCTTTGAGGTTCTATATGGCTCCTTAGGGCTTTATTTTCCTTAATTTGATTTTGAATAAAAATGACCTAGCTTTCTTTGCTCAAAAATCCTTTTAGTTTCATGGTCATCCAAATTGACTTGAATCTTCATTCAACGAACCATGTTTAAGACAATCCATGGATTATAGTGGGATAATCCTCATATTGATTATTTGTATGATTTTTTCCTTCCTTTATCTGATTTTTCTCTATTTTTTTCCACCTGGCTATATTTGAAGGTCTCTATCCCTACTTTGATTTATTAAGTGTGATTCCTAGTTCCTTTTCATTGTTTTACTATCCCAAAGTGGATCCATAGTATCCTCTCTTCCTTTGAGCAGTAGCTTTGTTTGTCCTTATTATTGATCATTCAATTCTCTTGTCCAATCATTCCTCTTGATTCTTAATCTACTTAAGTATTTTCTTCTTGTAATCATATATTTATATTCTAGACCTATCATGGAGTCATATATTGCAAACACACACACACACACATATATCAATTAAGGGTTTTATAAATTTTACAAAATGAATGATTTTATGACATGCAAAGTGGGAGGTATCATGGAGTCATATATTGTAGTTATATATAGTTACTTCCATTGGATCATGTTTTAAAGGTGAATTGATTTCCTTCATTGTTTTGACCTAGTTGCATCAATAATTGTGAAGGAAAAAATACAAGATTCAAGGATGTACCTTGTAGAATTCCTTGAGCTAAGAGGCTTTGGCTAGATGACAAGAGAGAATGAAGAGCATTACATTGAAACATTGTTTGAAACTTCATATTTGTTGTTTCATTTTCAAATGCTGACATTAGACAACCCTTCTGATATTTGTGGCATGATGGACCATGTAGTTGGTGTAGCAGTAGCAAGTTCTAATCCCTTGACAGAGGTATGGCATGAAAAATTAGTAAATTTCACATTATATTTGGTCATTTATTGGTCTATTATTAAAAAATTTAATGATACTCATTTGTAGTTTAATTGCTATCTTGATACTTGCTACAGGTGCTTGTCATGTTAGATCATCAACATAGTGCTGTTGTGAATGAGCATTATGGTTATTTATTTATGGTAAGTGATTTTTCTATTATATATCATTCCACAATTCAATTTCTATATATTTACATTTAAACTTCTTATTGTATTAGTTGAAACTCTAGAGAAGTGAAGAGAGGAGGATGAGTGAGCAGGTTCAAAAGACAACAACATCACTTGCATCTCCATCCAACTGAGAGTTGAAGGTAGTGCGTGAACTATTTCCTTCCCCTAGTGGGAAATGACATTTATTAGGGTCGTTTGTTGTATGCCTACATGGCATTTTTGAACATATGTTTTGTACTATCGATATGTGACATTTTATTTCCATATAGAATTTTTGTAGTGGGCCTGTATGAATTTATTGGATATATTGTATAATTTTATTGACATATATCATTGTATAGCCTTATGGATTTTTGATTAATGCAAATTATTTTACCACTGCTATAAAATCATATAGTTTTATCTTGAACGTTGTCAACATGAGGATTAAGTAAATCCTATTTTTGATAGCTATTCTTGAATGATATGATCATGTGTATTGTGTAAATTGTATTCTTGAATGTTGTAGGCATGGGTGTTGTTTACATCTTGTTATTGAATGTTATTGTTGAATATTCACTAATTATTCATCCAATGCTTAAATAATTACTGATGGTTTTTATTACATTCAAGTTTTCACATGTGTCTATAGCTTTCTAACATTCATGACAAATGTTACTGAGTAGATATTTAATTATCTAGAGACTCCTATAATTAAGGCTAATAAACTTCCTAGCTTCTTTAATAAACTATTACCAAGAAGAGTATTAATTTAATGTTGATTTTTATTAATGATAACTCATAATATTCCTATTTTTGTTGCACTTACATTAAAATTCTTAAATTTTGTAGGATTGGTGCATAGTTTTTGCATGGTTAAATCACTTCACTCTTACATTTTACATATATTGCATCAAGTCATGAACTACAATTGTGTTCCCCAGAGTATATTGCATGGCAGTGGAGTGCGTATGACTGATTTACTCACTGTAGATAGTCTAAATGTCACTACATTTATCATTTGGAGCCTCCATTAGTGTCTTTAACCACCTAGGTACAACCTTGTTGTCCTTTAGTTTGAGCTCCATCATATGAGCTTTTGATTGTGCTAGCTCTATCAACCTTGAACAGTCATTAAGTCCCTCCATTTTATCTTTTGGGCTACTCATTGCCACATTTCTTGCTGCCACCATGAATCTCATAGTGACTATGATTTTGGGGCAACATTCATTAGACTTGCCACACCACCAAGTCCTACTCAACACTCTCACTATCATTATTTGAAATTATGTTCATTTCTACCTATTTCCTTTTCTTGTATGACTACACAAACTTAATCTTAGTTTGAGGTATTAGAGCATGTTCCTGCCAGCCTATGGGACATACCTACTTTAACCGCCATTAAATTAGAATTAACTATTCAACCTTCTTCTTAAGTAGGCCAATAATGCATTTATATATGAGTGTTCCTTTCATGTGTATATTGGTGACTTATGTGTATTCTTACTTTGTGACTTACATGTATTCACGTGAATAATTTGTGACTTACGTGTATTTTTATGTACACTTCATGACTTGCAACTTATGACTTATGTGTATTCAAGTGTATAATTCACAACTTATGTTTATACTTTGTGACTATGTATACTTTGTGACTTATGTATTCATGCGTACATTTCATGACTTATGTGTATTTGAGTATATGCCTCATGTATTCACATGTATGCTTCCTACTTCGTGTCTCGTGTGTATTTATGTGTATACTTCATGTATTACATGAATCCACGTGTATGCTTCATGATTCCTATGTATACTTCATGTATTCACATGTATGCTTCATGATTCCTATGTATACTTCATGTGTTCATGTGTATGCTTCATGTTTCCTATGTATACTTCATGTATTATGTGTATTCATATGTATATTTCATGCTTCCTGTGTATACTTCATGTATTATGTGTATTACATATATCTATGTGTTTGCTTCATGACTGGATGTATCTTCAACAAGATTACTCCATGTGTATTTATGATTACCTTATGCTTAGAAATTATGAAAATATTAAAACGTTGTCTGTCAAAATGTTTTCTAGGTTGAGAAGCACAAACACATTAACTTATCCAAAATTTAATTACTATTAGTATCCAAATGCAATAATGAAGATTTGTAACTATTGAAAAGGTGTGATTCCCTCAAACTTGTGACATAAAAGGGAGAGAATTTCATTTGAGAAAGACATCCATAACATAATTGAAGAATTCAATTAAGAATAGAACCTTATGCAATGTTGCAAATAAATTAATTTAGGTTCTCATGAATAATGATGATATAAGAAAGGTTGTGACTTTTCAAAGGTGAAAAGTTGTGACCCTTCGAATAGGAAAGACTATCACTCTTTTATAACGAAGGGTGGTGACCATGCCTAGCATAGAAATTCCCACTTGGATGTGTTGGCACTAAAGTTTTTGTCCCACGAAAAATTAAACAAAAATTAGCCTACCTTGCAACTTTACACTACATGCATCTAATGATTTTTGGGGTAGCATAAAAACTTTCACCACATCCAAACAGCTTGGAGATATGAAAAATTGAGAGAGGTTATTGTAGATAGACCTAATATGATCCCACACCTTTAGATTTAATGTTTCTAAGTGCCATGGTTTCCGAGTAACATCTCGTCAATGTTTGCTACCCATTTGCACTTTGGTCTCTTAAGAGATCGCGGGTTCAATGTAGCCCATAATGTTTCGACATGATGGGGTGCAAAAAATGAGCTTTCCTAGTGTAAACCTACCCATCCAGATGTGTTGGAACAGTTAGTTTGGTTGCATGACAAACATAATGAAAATAACACCACCTTGCAACTTTACATTGCATACATTTGACGCTTTTTCCATCAACTGAAAACTTGTCACCACAAGCTAAATGGATCAGAGATATGAAAAATCGAGAGAGGTTATTATAGAGGGGCCCTACATGATATTGTACCTTCAGACATAATGTTTCTAAGTGCCAAAATTTTTGAGTAACAACTCATCAAAGTTTGTTGCGCTTTTGCTCTTTGGTCTCTTAAGAGATATCATCGGTATAATGTAGCTTGGAATGTTTTGACATGCTGGGGAAAAATAGGACCTTTCCTAGCATAAACCTACCCATACAAAGGTTTTGGAACTATCATTTTGGTTGCATGACGAACAAAGTGAAAATTACACCACCTTGCAACTTTACATTGCATGCATTTGACCCTTTTTCCATCAACTAAAAACTTGTCACCATAGGAAAATTGATCAGAGATATGAAAAACCAATAGAGGAAATTGTAGAGGGGCCCTATGTTATCCTATAAATTTAGAGGGAATTTTTCTAAGTGCCATGGTTTCTGAGTAATATCTTGTCAAATTTTGTTGCCCTTTTGCACTTTGGTCTCTTAAGAGATATTGTCGGTGCAATGTAGCCTAGATTGTTCTGGAATGTTGGGGTGTGAAATGAAACCTTTCCTAGTGTAAACCTACATATCTAGATGTGTTGGAATCATCGGTTTGGTCACATAATGAATAAAATGAAAATTACACTACCTTGCAACTTTACACTGCATGCATTTGACGCTTTTTCCATCAACTAAAAATTTATCACCACAGGAAAATGGATTAGAGATATGAATAACCGAGAGAGGTTATTGTAGAGGGGCCCTACATGATCCTATAAATTTAGAAAAAATGTTTCTAAGTGCCATAGTTTCCAAGTAATAGCTCATAAAAATTTTCTACCCTTTTAAACTTTAGTCTCTTAAGAGATATCACTGGTGTAATGTAGCCCAAAATGTTTCAGCATGTTGAGGTGAAAAATATGACCTTTCCTAGCATAAACCTACCCACTTGGAAATGTTGTAACTTTCGGTTTGGTTGCACGATGAATATAATGAAAATTATACTACCTTACAACTTTACACTGCATGCATTTGATGCTTTTTCCATCAACTAAAAACTTGTCACCACGAGAAAATGGTTTGGAGATATAAAAACCAAGAGAGGTTATCATAGAGGGGTCCTGCATGATCTTGTACCTTCAAACAAAATGTTTCTAAGTGCCACGGTTTCTAAGTAACAACTCATCAAAGTTTTTTCCCTTTGCACTTTAGTCTCTTAAGAGATATCGTTGGTGCAATGTAGCCTAGAATGTTTCAACATGTTGGGTTGTGAAATAGGATCTCACCTAGCATAAAAATACCCATTTGAACATGTTAGAACTATCGGTTTGGTCACATGATGAACATAACAAAAATTACACCCCCTTGCAACTTTATATTGCATGCATTTGATGCTTTTTCCATCAACTGAAAACTTGTCACCACAAACAAATGGATCAAATATATGAAAAATTGAGAGATGTTATTGTAGAGGGGCCCTACATGATCATATGCCTTTAGATGGAATGTTTCTAAGTGCCATAGATTTTGAGTAATAGCTCATAAAATTTTGTTGCCCTGTTGCACTTTAGTCTCTTAAGAGATATCGTTGGTGCAATGTAGCCCAAAATGTTCTAGCATGCTGGGGTGTGAAATAGGACCTTGCCTAGCGTAAACCTACCCACCTGCATGTTTTGGAACTGCCGGTTTGGTTGCATGATGAACAAAAAAAAATTACACTACCTTACAGCTTTACATTGCATTCATTTGATGTTTTTTCCATCAACTAAAAACTTGTCACCATGGGAAAATGGATTGGAGATATGAAAAAATGAGAGAGGTTATTGTAGAAGGGCCCTATGTGATCCTATAACTTTATAATTTTTTTTTCTAAGTGCTATGATTTCTAAGTAACAACTCATCAAATTTTGTTTCCCTTTTGCACTTTGGTCTCTTAAGAGATATCGCTGGTGCAATGTAGCCCAAATTTTTTTGGCATGTTGGAGTGCAAAACAAGACCTTTCCTAGTGTAAACCTACCCATCTAGATGTGTTGGAACTGTTAGTTTGGTTGCACAATGAACAAAACAAAAATTACACCACCTTGCCACTTTACACTGCATGCATTTGATGCTTTTTCTATCAATTGAAAACTTATCACCACAGGAAAATGGATAAGAGATATGAAAAATAGAGAGAGGTTATTATAGAGGGGCCCTACATGATCCTACAACTTTAGATGAAATGTTTCTAAGTGCCACGATTTTTGAGTAACAACTCGTCAATTTTTTTTACCTTTTTGCACTTTGGTCTCTTAAGAGATATCACCGGTGCAATGTAGCCCGACATGTTCCGACATGTTGGGGGTGTGAAACAGGATCTTGCCTAGCGTGAACCTACCCATCTAGATGTGTTAGAATTTTTGGTGTGGTTGCACGATGAACATAACGAAAAATTACACCACCTTGCAACTTTACATTGCATGCATTTGATGCTTTTTCCTTCAGCTGAAAACTTGTCACCATAGGAAAATGGATTGGAGATATAAAAAACCGAGAGAGGTTATTGTAGAGGGGCTTTGTATGATCATGTAACTTCATAAAAAATGTTTCTAAGTGCCACGGTTTCTAAGTAATAGCTCGTCAAAGTTTTCTGCCCTTTTGCACTTTGGTCTCTTAAGAGAAATCGTCAATGCAATGTAGCCCAAAATGTTTCGGCATGTTGGGGTGTGAAACAGGACCTTGCCTAGTGCAAACCTACCCATTTGGGCATGCTGAAATTTTTGGTTTGGTTAAATGATGAACAAAAAAAAATAACACCACCTTGCAACTTTACACTGCATGCATTTGACGCTTTTTCCATCAACTGAAGACTTGTCACCATAGGAAAATGGATTGGAAATATGAAAAAATAAGAGAAGTTATTGTAGATGGACCCAATATGATATTGTAACTTTAGAAAAAATGTTTTTAAGTGCCATGGTTTTCAAGTAAAATATTGTCAAAGTTTGCTGCTCTTTTGCACTTTGGTCTCTTAAGGGAAATTGTCGGTGCAATATAGCTCAGAATGTTCTGGCATGCTGGGGTGCAAAACAAGACCTTGCATAGCGTAAAACTACCCATCTAGATGTGTTGGAATTGTTGGTTTCGTTGCATGATGAACATAATGAAAATTACACCACCTTGCAACTTTACACTTTCACTAAACTTGCAAGAAAATAGAGTGTGAAGTTTTGTGGAAAAACTTGTAGGCAAGAAGCATATGAGGATATAAAGATTGAAAATATAATATTAATGATTGAAACCTATAAAAGAGTGCAATAATACTCTTTCACCAATGGTAGTAATAAAAAGTGCAGTTGAAGATCATGAGAGGAAAGACACTTTTTGCTCTTAGTTTTACTGAATTTGAACCCTTCCCTAGAGCACTTGCATTGTAACTAAAGTTAAAAACTTAACCCTAATCCATGGTGCAAGTGATCAAAATATTGGTGCACCTACATTTCCTAGTGGTACAAGCACACTGAGAGTGGCATTATCACATTTAGGCTTGATCTTCCCTATTTGGAATAGGTGTAATGCCTTGTGGCACAAGAACACTATCATATGGTACATATGCATTCCCTTGTGGTGTAGGTTCACTACCCTATGGTGCAAGTACACTACCCTATGGTGCAAGCACTCTTTGGTTCCCCCACAAAAGGGTGATATGGTGCAATTATATCAATGAATCCACCTATAATGATATGTCCAAGACTATCATATTGAATTATATTTCCATTTATTTGATACACCAATAAGTGGCTAAACCCATGCAAACCTTTGAGAAATCTAACCCAATCAACATAAATAAATATCAATCCCGTTTTTTAATCAATCCATAAATCCCTTTGAAAATGATGAAGGTAGAATTACAAATCAAGATGAACATCATGGTGATGATATTATTTTATATCAAGATAAATATATCAATAATAACTTTAAAAATATTATCTAAAAAAATTTGTCGTAGGCCATAATTTCCCAATTATGAATAATCAAGAGCATTTAGGCCAAGAACATCCTAGCAATACTTATCCCCCAAGATCAAGTTGAATATTTATCAATCAACCTATGACAAGGAAAAAATCCCAATACATCATTTCCTATTGTAAGACAAAATTACTGCAAGAGAAAATCATGAGAGGATAGTCAAAGGATCATGAAAAAGTAAAGTCAAAGATCATGAGAGGATATTCTTAAAGGCATTATCAAAAAGGCATAATGGGTAGCATGTTGGATAACATAGAATGGGATACAAAGGTTTGAGTATCAATGCATAGTCAAAGCCATGAGGGAAAGAATCCCATGACAAATGCTAGATGTTAAGATAGTGGTCATAAGTATGAGGGTAGTTTGCTGTCCAAAAGGACCTTATTGTGACTATACAATATAAGTGAATACCTCATGTGAAAAATATAAGGAAATCACATCAAAAACATGTGATGAGATCAAAAAGGAAGATTTCAAATGATGACTAATGAGGGAAAAACTTTCATATAGAGAAAATAATCTTAAGTACTAAGGGGCAACAATCATTCAAGAGCCTTGATCATGTTGCACAAGCGGCTACGATTGCACCAAAAGATCAACCTATTAATGCTTGATACAAACACCAAATTTATACAAGATCCAAGACCCACAAGAGGTGGTTAAGCCGTGTCATGAACCCAAGCGCTGTGTTGCGCAACACAAGGAGACCAAGGGTGAAACTCTTGAAACAATCCCCCCAATGCAAGCGAGGGGTTTGAACCTATGACCTCAGCTATGATACCAATTGTTGCATAGGTGGCTGTCGTTGCACCAAAAGATTGACCTGTTAATGCCATATGCAACCACTAGATTTATACAAGATCCAAGATCCACATGAGGTGGTTAAGCCATTTAACGAACCCAAGTGCTGTGTTGCACAACACAAGGAGACCAAGGGAAAAACTCTTGCAATAGATCATAGACACATAATCACAAACAATTGCATTCTTTCCAAATATGAGTGTAAGATGGAGATATATGAATGTAACCATGATGGATATATATGAATTTAGTAGTGACAAGTTTTCATATGAGTGTAAGGATATAGATACAAGCATGAAGGCATGATGTATATGGTTTCCATGGAGTTTGAAGTGATGTTTGTGTGATTTATGGGTATGTATACTCTTCCCTCTCACCATAAGGTGACTTTGGGAATCAAAAGAATCCCTTTAATCACTTTTTGTTCCCCTCCAAAAGGCTGATCACTTTAGTCCCTTTTTTAGTTTATTTTTAGTGGCCCTAGTCTTAAATACTAAGGGGCATAAATAATTCAAGAGCCTTGATCATAGACACATGATAAAAAAAATTACATTCTTTGCAAGATTGAAATGAATAATATGTATAAGGTGAGTTGTGTCTCAAATGGGATCATGATGAGCCAAAAAACCATGAGGTTATGAGTTAGAGGCTTAAAATTTAGTGTAAGTTTGAGTTTCATTCTAAGATGTAGATATATGAATGTAACCAAGTTGCACCCCAATGAAACAATGCAACTTACGGATGTAATTCAAGATGTATATGGTTGCCATGGAGTTTGAATTGATGTTCCCTCTATAATCTAGATACAAATATGAAGTCATATAAAAAAATAGGAAATACTATGATTTAAAAAATTGAAACTTTTTAATATACGTGCTTTTCTCATTTCCATAGTAGTTAAAACACAAGATAATGATACATATTTTAATAACCTATAAAAAGTGATTAGTTTAACATGAATTTAAAAATTCAATGTACATACTTACAAATCAATCCAATGAACTATCTGGGTCTGCTCTACTCTTTATTGTGTCAAGTATTGCCTCATGGTCAGAATCACACACCTTCCACAAGTTCTTGTTCATAGGTTGCCTTGATATTTGATCAAATGAATGTTGGCTGCCATGAAAAGGTTGGAGTAGTGAATAATGTTATGATGCATTTCAAAGTCCTCAAACAACCAAACTGGAGCATTCTTTACTGGGTTCCTTCTAAGCCATGTTATAGTAACAACCACTAAACCTATAAGATATTCTATGTCTTCTCCATTTGTAACTAGGGCCTCTAATTTCTTTTAGGCCTTGATACATCGACACAAGTAATAATTTTTTCCCTCTTCATTGTATTCATCTTCAATTACTACATAAACATTCCTTGCATTGATATGTGCATCCAATTAGATGTATTAAATGAACATTACAATAAAACTACAAAGTAAAATAAAACTAGGAATTTTGTAAACTATGCAAGAAGATGTATTATTTGGTTCTAGTAGATCTAATACATGATCAAATTCAATGAATTATTGCATCTTTGTGAATTTTAGAGTCATCGAGAGTCAATACGTTTCAAGTGGGGTTAGACTTCTTAACAAGCAATCGTTAACTCACTATTTTGATTCACAGTCATTCCATGCTTGAACTATACATGAAGAATAAAAATATTTCGTGTATGGACAGTCCATGAACTTGCATTGGTGCTTCTAAAAGAGTGTAGCTCACTTGATCTTGTTAGTGTACAACAATCCTCATATTTTGCAATGTTAGTACCATATATCAACCAAAAAAATCTACGAACTAAAGAATTACCTTCATTACCTGGACCCATTGCATGATTACACCACTAGACAATTGATTTTGCATTTGGGAACTTTGGACTGTCTTTGTACTTTAACTCTTCTCATGCTAAGGCTCTTTTGATACATGCTCTTGCACCATCATGCTCCCCCTTTCCATTCCCAACCTCTGAGAAATTTCACATATGTTGAACACCACTGATTCTATGCATCTTGCTCAACCAATAAAACATTCTAGAGTTCTTGAATTACAATGTACAATTGTATGACCATATGATATGCTCACTAAATGATATGCCCCTGCTAGCCAAATCAATGTAGAACATTTGAAAGCAACCTTGCACAAACTCTGTAGAATGTGTGCGATCACTGATGTAAAAGTGATACCCCCTCAATGCCTTCTTATTATCCTTTGTACTATCAGTTGCATAAATGAATGATATATGCATAAATATAGCAACTTGTGTGGAGTTTTAGTATTGCAATTGCACTTCGATCTGTGGCTGTAGTGTGTATTTCTCTACAATTTCGACAATTGAAATGATGCCACGAAGTGAAAATGTGTCCTTACATAATTTGAACTATGAGTCCAACCATCAAGCTCTATGTGTATTCCTTGCATAATCATAGACCACATGATCATGGAAAATACCTATAAAATGATACATTGGAATCTTATCACTAACCAATTCACACTTTTTTGCTTCTTTCTCATCTTTTAGATTGTAGGCCACTGTCTTGTATTTGCCAAATTCCACAATTTCATTTCCAACTGCATGTGTACTATCCATGTGTTGGAAAATTGGAAAATATTGCAAGCTAGCACAATGAACACATGTTCCATCCAAACATTATTTCCTATAAAAAAAGGACCTTCCACTCTTTAACATAAAATGGTAGATAAGAAATCTCTTGAAGATCTAGGTGGAGACCCTATGTTACATTCCTGCAAAACATTGTTAGTATGCATATCTACACATATACGTTGATAAAAATCATAATGGTTAAAAAACTCAATATGTACTCTACAACAACAAGCACAGTGTGTGTGTGATTTATTTTGACATAAAAAGGATTTAGCATTTTAAAGAAACTTTGAAATTTTTTAACTTGAGGATACATCTCTACAAATTTAGCAAAAAATTAGGTTTGAGTCATATCCAATTTTTTTTTTGGATGCAGCTCATGGATTTGACTACCAATTCTCCTTCTTACGAAATATATTTGATTGGGAGAGACCATTGTGTTATTCTTCCAAAATTCTTGTATTAGAGATCTCAAGGCTTGAACAATTTCTTTATCTTTCAGTGGTAGACTACCCAAGAATGCCCATAACTCATTTTTATTTGGATCCTCCACTCTTGCATGCCTTCTTTTGGCTCTCATTATAGATGATCTACTTATTTTCAAAGTTTTACTCATCTTTGAAAGGATCATCTTATTTTGGGTTGTATTGCTTAGCAATGTTGATGTCATCACACGTTGTGTGGTATTACTATCTTTTGTGCATGAGGTAGAACCCAAGCTCTCATATGCACTCATTAGATTCTTTACAATGAATTTCTCACTCAAGTTATCCAATGTTCTTAGCCCAAGAATCTTCATGGTGAGCCTAAAATTGAGTTGCCTCATCATTTCAATAAATAGTTGGCATCTTCTAGCCTCATTTAGCTTCTCAAAAAATATTCTCCATATCCTCCTCGCATATCTTTGACATGTACATTTTGGAATCTTATCAACCATTGCTTTCAAAACATTAGCATCAATATCAATCAAATATTTAGGTTTTCTATACAAAACACTAGGAGTTCTCAAAGGTAAAGTCGCATCAACATTAGGAATGTCAATAACATTAGGGATAGAAGGTGTACTTTCAACCAGAGATGAAAATGATGACATACCTTGAAATTGACATGTAATCAATGTTGTACCTTCAACTTGAGATGTGGTATGTGGAGTGTCTTCAAGTAGAGATGTGTTTGCTGATGTAATTTCAACACCACATGTTGTAGATGGCGTGCCTTCAATTGGAGATGTGATTGCTGATGTACTTTGAACATGAATTATTATAGATGGTGTGCCTTGAACTTCACTTATGGTTGATGATGTGCCCCCAAATTTTGGATTCATTTGTCTCCTTGCATAGATTTTTTGTATCTGTTCCCTTTGTGATGCCAATTCGACATCTCTCTTAGATTGCATGGGAATTTCTTCTTCTATGGGGTTCAATTTCTTTTCTTCATGAAATTGCCTCATACTTTCTCTTTGTCTTACATTTTTGGCTTCATGTTCATCCGTTGTTAGAGGCTTTGCATGTTTCCTCGATAAGATATTCAATGCTACATGTTCACAAATAAAAAGAATAAAAGTAAGTAACACTCACTAATACAAAAATATCAAAATCAAATCAAAATGATTGCAATTGATCTATGTGAGAAGGTGACAAGCACAAAACTTAAAATTTAAACAAAAAAACTCTTGATAAACAATTGAATTGTACAAACATGACAAATATGACCTCATATAAATAATTGCATTGTACAAACATGAGAAATATGACAGTAACTTTAACTCATGAACATGATCGTCTTCCTTCTCAAACACACCTAAATGTAGAGGGCAACAATAATACTCTTTCACCAAGGGCATATCCTTTTAGTTCGTGGGTTTTCATCGAAATCATGCAAAGAAGTAGCAAATTTATTTATAACAATTAAAGGACAACATGTAATAATTTATTCACAACAAGAGAAGGGACAACATCAAGTTTGAGAGGCCAGATTACATAGCCTTATGATCGTAATACAGTCTAAGGGGCATCCTTTCCAAGAATCAATAATGGAGGTAATATCAAGAAGGATATTCAATCATGGATTTCTCAATGAAGATAGACTGTGGAGTAAGAAGAGCTTAGATAATGAGACACTTCAAACTACATAGGAAAACCTCATTCATGAGAGTCAATCTTGAGAATATTCATAGCTAAAACATGAAAGTTCATTAAATAAGTCATTTGTAGCCTTTTAAGGTTTGCTTAACTTGCTGCCCCATCTTTATGGCAGCCACAAATGGTCAAAACAATTCAATTGTAGCTTTTAAAGGCTCATTTTTTTGCTTTCCTGCATTGAGGAAGCCATAAATATATTGGAAATCACTTGTGATAAAAACACCTATGGTTCAATCTCCTATCATCTCTCTAGATCTCTTATAAGCAGCTAGACCTCTCTTGGGTTGACTATGAAATGACAATAAGAGCTTAAAAATACATGCCTATGTTTGATGGGTGTGATCATATACAAGGAGGTACTCATGTGAATACATTTTTAGAGTTTATGGAAATATTTTATAAAGAACTTGAAATGCAAGCTTGCTTCCAAGTGAAATTAATCCAAGAAGTCTTGAGCAAGCCTATCATGTATGGGAAAATCTAGTGGACGAAATGAGGAAAGAAAACATAATGAATTTTTTGTCCTCAACTACAAGTGTTGTTGGTAATGGATTGGATATTATGAGTAGCACTGAGGTTGGCACAATATTTGTTAGTGAGGCTTGTAATGCAAAATATGAAAATGCATGGCATAATGAAGATGTTATGACATTGACTTAGGCTAAAAGTGAAATTAAGGGAGAATTTTTTTTGATTTCACACCTTTTGAAAATTATGGTGATGAGAAGCTTGTAGAGTAAAAACTTAACTACCTCATTGATGTTCTCCCTTGTTAATTCATTAAGAATTGTGATGCCATTGATGCTTCTGCCACATGCATTTTCTTTCATGAGGATGTGTAGATTGGGTTTGCACTTAAGGATGGATTTTTTGACATGAATGACAATGTGGACATGGATTCTCAATTTGAAGAGCTTTCCTTGGAAGGGTATGGTTTTATGATAATATGGATGCGTATGACTTATTCCTTTGGTGCAAGGTGTGAAGTCTTCCCCATGTTAGATGTGTCACAACAATGATACAAGTGGAGTTTTTTCAAACTTAGGAGAGAAGAAGAAGAATGTTGTAAGTTTGATAAAATAAATGGTATGGCCTTGGAAAACTCATAGAAAACTTAGATTGATGGAAGAGGGATCAATTTAATGTTGTATCTTCTACTTTTAGAAATAAGCAGAACAATTGTATGTAATATCTCAAAGACATGGAAGGAAAACGAAAGGAGTACAACAACAAAGGAAAATATGCAGCTAATGGAGCAAGGGGCAGATTACATCCATAGCCAAGGTATTATTGAATGGAACAAGGGGAAAATTGTAGCAAATAATTTTTAAACTCATTGAATACGACAATTTTCTACATAATATAGGTAGTAGGCAATTGCAACTAAAAAACAAAGACAAATGAAAATCAATTTATCTATGTGACAAGCAAAGGAAAATATGCAACTAATGGGGGAAGGGTCAAATTACATCCATTGCCAAGGTCTTATTGAATGGAACAAGGGGAAGATTGTATCCAATCATTTGTACACTCATTGAATATGACAATTTATTACATAATATAGGCAATTACAATTGCCACAATTTGTATTTTGTCTCTTAAGAGGGTTTCTAGGATAAATATCTATTGTTCTTAATTCTTCATTATAGTGGCAACTTTCCCTCAAGGGTTTAATAAACTTGCACTAATAGTTCATAACTAAAAGGAAATTAAGCAAATAGTAGATAACATAATGAGAAAATCACACAAATGACTCTTATTGGACAAGCACATAAGGCATATCTTGGGAGTTCTTAGTAACCAAGTAAAAAAAACATACAAATCGATCTAGCTACAATGAAAAAGAGTGAATTCCACTATCCATGATAGAAATGGACTACTATAAGCAATGCAAATGGAATAAATAAGAATGTTTGTGTTAAGTTAAAATTATCTATATAAGTTTACATGAATTCATCTAAGTTATGTCATGTTTTTCATTTTTTTTCTTAAAACTCCTAAAAATTTAACTTTTTTATGAAAATTTCATCTTATTCAATGTTGAATTCTATGTAAAACTATTATGATTAATGAAATTATGAAAGGAATGGTCTATATTGTCAAAACTAAACAAAAAAACTCAATATAAGCATTTCAATTCTACAAAATAAATATATTACTTGAGATAATCAAATATGATGTAGAAACTTCAAATTATATTCTTCTACATTGTCCAACAAGAAAATTGGTGCTCAAAAGGTGATGGATCAAGCATAATATGGTACTACAACAAGTCAACTGCATAAAAAGGTATTTTCCCATTGGAGAAAGCACATAGTAAGATAAATGTAGAGAATTGTGGGCTTGTATCACGGGTCAAATCCCTTTTTTACCATTTTTGGCAAAGGAAATTTGGTGAGTGCTAAATAAGATGTAAAACATCTTTATAATTTGGCGAGCACCAAATGTCATGTTTGGAGGCCTTGCAATTTGGTGAGTGCCAAATATTCTATATAAAGAATTTGTAATTATGAAATCCTTGACCCTACACGAAGACCTACAAAGGGGAGAGATAAGAGTGGGAGAGACATAGTAGAGTAGCAAGAGATGGAGGGAGAGGTTTAATGAGCTTTATTGATAATGAAAAGGATTAGAGAGGAGTGCAAGAGACCTAGAGGAGTAGTAATGAGATAAGGAGTGAGAGAAATAGAGATGGCTAAGGAGGGATGGAGAGGTAGAGAAGGATTAAACCCTTAAACCCTCAACCCTCAACCATCAACCCTTAACCCTTAACCATTAAACCCTCAACCCTTAACCCTCAATAGTTAAACCCTCAACCTTAAAACCTTAACCCTTAAACCTTAAAAATTAAACCCTAAACATTAAACCCTCAACCCTTAATCCCTCAACCCTCAACCCTTAAAACCTCGACCCTCTACCCTTAAACCCTCAACCCTCAACCCTCAACCCTAATCCCTTAGCTCTATACCTTAGACCCTAATTCTTCAACCCTCAACACTTAAACCCTAATCCCTCAACCCTATAACCCTTAACCTTCAAACCTCAACCCTTCAACCCTCAACCCCTAAACCCTCAACCCTAAAGCCTCAACCCTTAAACCCTAAACCCTAAACCCTAAACCCTCAACCCTCAACCCTAATCCCTCAACCGTATACCTTAAACCCTCAACCCTCAACCCTCAACCATCAACCATTAAACCATCAACCCTTAAACCCTAATCCCTCAACCCTATAACCATCAACCTTATACCTTAGACCCTAATCCCTCAACCCTCAACCCTCAACCCTTAAACCCTCATCCCTCAACCCTCAACCCTATACCTTAAACCCTTATCCCTCAAGCCTCAACCCTTAAACCCTTAAACCCTCAACCCTCAACTATTAAACCCACAACATTAAACTCTCAATCATTAAACCCTCAACCTTATACCTTAGATAATAATCCCTCAACCCTCAACTCTTAAACTCTCATCCCTCAACCCTCAAACCTATACCTTAAACCATAATCAATCAAGCCTCAACCCTTAAACCATAATCCCTTAAACCCTCAAGCCTTAATCATTAAACCCTCAACCTTCAACTGTCAACCCTTAAACCCTAAACTCTTAAACCCTAATCCCTCAAACCTCAACCCTTAAACCCTCAACCCTTAAACCCTAAGCCCTATACCCTAAATATTAAACCCTAAATGCTTGAACCCTTAAAACCTCAACCCTCGACCCTCAACCCTAATCCATCAACCCTATACCTTACACCAAAATACCTCAACCCTCAACCCTTAAACCATCAACCTTTAAACCCTAATCCCTCAACCATATAACCCTCAACCCTTAAACACTAATCCCTCAACCCTCAACCCTCAAACATTAAAACCTCACCCGTCAACCCTAATCCTTATCCCTAAACCCTCAACTCTCAACCCTTAAACCCTAAACCCTCAACACTCAAACCTCAACCCTCAACATTTAAACCCTCAACCATCAACCCTCAACCCTTAAACCCTCAACGCTCAACCCTCATCCCTCAACCCTCAACCCTTAAACCCTTAAACCCTCAAACCTCAACCCTCAAACCTAATGCATCAAACCTATACCTTAGACCCTAATACCTCAACCATCAACCCTTAAACCCTAATCCCTCAAGCCTCAACCCTTAAACCCTCAACCCTCAATCGTTAAACCCTCAACCCTCAATCGTTAAACCCTCAACCTTCAACTCTCAACCCTTAAACCCTCAACCATTAAACCCTAATAACTCAACCCTCAACCCTTAAAACCTAATTCCTCTAATATATAAATTAAACCCTCAACCCTAAACCCTTAAACCCTCAACCATTTACGTTAAACCCCAATCCCTCAACCCTCAAACCTTAAAACCATAACCCTTAAACCCTAAACCCTTAACCATATAAACCTCAACCTTCAACCCTCAATCCTTAAGCTATCAACCCTTAAACCCTAATCCCTCAACCCTCATCCTACAACCCTAACCCTAATCCCTATCCCTAAACCCTAAACCCTAAACCCTCAATCCTTAAACCCTAAACCATCAACCCTCAACCCTCAACCCTCAACCCTTAACCCTTAAACCCTCAACCCTAAATCCTTAAACCCTAAACCCTTACACCCTTAAAGCTTCAACCCTCAACCATATACATTAAAACCTTGACCCTAATCCCTCAAACCTAAACCTTAAACCTTAATCCATCAACCCTCAACCATTAATGCCTCAACCATATACATTAAACCCTCAACCCTAATCCATCAACTCTATACATTAAACCCTAATCCCTCAACCCTCAACCCTTAAATCCTCAACCCTTAAAACCTTAATCCCTCAACCCTCAACCCTTAAACCCTCAACCCTCAACCCTCTACCCTATACATTAAACCCTCAACCCTAATCCATCAACCCTATACCATAAACCCTCAACCCTAATCCCTCAACCCTGCACCCTCTACCCTCTACCCTCTACCCTCTACCCTCTACCCTATACATTAAACCCTCAACCTTAATCCCTCAACCTAATATACCTTAAAACCTTAGTCCCTCAACCCTCAACCCTTAAAACCGCAACCCTCAACCCTCAACCCTCAACCCTTAAACCCTCAATCCTCAAGCCTCAACCCTTAAACCCTAAACCCTTAAACCCTTAACCCTTAAACCCTTAAACCCTCAACCCTCAACCCTTAACCATCAACCCTAATCCCTAAACCATATACCTTAGACCCTAATCCACCAAACCTTAACCCTTAAAACCTAATCCATCAACCCTATAACTTTCAACCTTCAACCCTCAAACCTTAAACATTGAACCCTTAAAACCTTAAACCATCAACTCTCAACCCTCAAAAATATACCTTAAACCCCAATCCCTTAATCCTCAACCCTTAAACCCTCAACCCTTAAACCTTAATCCCTCAACCCTATAACCCTCAACCTTCAAACCTCAACCCTTAAACTTTAAACCCTAATCCCCCAACCCTCAACCCTTAAACCCTCATCCCTCAACCCTCAACCCTTAAACCCACAACCCTTAATCCCTCAACCCTAACCCACAACCCCCAACCCTCAACCCTTAACCCTAATCCCTCAACTCTCTACCTTGAAACCTTAATCCCTCAACCCTCAAACCTTAAACCCTCATCCATCAATCCTCAAACCTTAAACCCTCAACCCTCAAAACCTCAACCCTAATCATGTAAACCCTTAAATCCTCAACCTTCAACTCTTAACCCTTAAACCCTCAACCCTTAAACCCTAATCCCTCAACCCTCAACCCTAAAACCTTAAACTCTAAACCCTTAAACCATAATCCCTTTACCCTATAAATTAAACCCTCAACCCTAAACCCTTAAACCCTCAACTCTCAAACCTTAAACCCTAATCCATCAACCATATAACCCTCAACCTTCAACCCTCAACCCTTAAACCCCAATCCCTCAACTCTCAACCCTTAAAACCTCATCCCTCAACCCTCAACCCTCAATACTAATCCCTATCCCTAAACCATCAAACCTCAACCCTTAAACCCTAAACCCTAAACCCTAAACCCTCAACCCTCAACCCTTAAACCCTAAAACCTCAACCCTTAAACCCTAAAACCTTACACCCTTAAACCCTCAACCCTCAACCATATACATTAAACCCTCAACCCTAATCCCTCAAACCTATATCTTAAACCCTAATCCCTCAACCCTCAACCCTTAATACCTCAATCGTATACATTAGACCCTCAACCCTAATCCCTCAAAAATATACCTTAAACCATAATACATCAACCCTCAACCCTTAAACCCTTAATACCTCAACCCTCAACCCTTAAATCCTCAAACCTCTACCCTATACATTAAACCATCAACCCTAATCCATTAACCTTATATACCTTAAACCCTTAGTTCCTCAACCCTTAGTCATCAACCCTATACCTTTAAACCTTCAAGCCTCAACCCTTAAACCCTAAGCCCTTAAACCCTTAAACCATCAACCTATTGGATGTTGTGGTTGTGTTTCTCATATGTGGTTGTCATTGATGTCAACACTATTAGCATTTGATGTATTGAAGGTTGAATATGTCGAGGATATTGAGAAAATTGTAAAAGAAAGTAATGCAAGTTCCTAGTGGAACTGTGAAGGTCATGAAGGTGTCTTGTTCTGTACGTTGAATATCAACTACTGTGGAATAAAGGGTTTATTTATGAGTGTATCTAGTCCATCCACCATAAGTTTCAAAGGTCTGTGTGAAGATTTGTTCAAGTTATGAAGATCTATGTTCTGACAGTGTTTATGTGGTCTCTGTCAGTGTTCTTGATTAAAGTTGGTATAATTCTGGTAATTCTAGTTGTTGTGGATGTTTCTCTATTGTTTCTGGGTGTTCGTAGATGTTTCTAGCTCATGCTCTATCTTTTTTGCATGTCCGCGTTGATCAGTGTGCTCATGGTCAAATATTTTTTCTCGATATGTTTGGGTTTTCATGTTCTTGGCCGACATGATGGTTGCAACGTGTTGTGGATCCTTGGAGATTAAAATTTGAATGTTTGGAGTGCTCAACGATATTGTTTTGGGTCTTATCATAATATTAGTCGATGATGTTTGATCCACATTGAAAATCTATTTGTAAGTTTGGGCCAACATTGAAAATATGTCTTATATTTTTGGTGGACTAGGTTGTTGATGTAATTCCATGTTGCAGATATATAAGAGTGATTGTTTGAGAAAATTTAGTGTGTGCATAAGATTGAATGTATGCTAGATAAAGTGCAGATGTGCGAATAGTGTCCAAATCATTTGATTGTAGAACAAAGTGAGAAGAAATTGAGTGAAGTGTGAAGAAGGTTTTTTGTGCTTAACTGGAACTATAATCAGGATTTTGAAGAAGCTATTTTCTCAGTTCACAATTTGGATGGTTTTAATCTAAATCTTTCTTTGGGCAGTGATCCCTCTTGTAATTGAGTAGTGAGCTCTAGGCAGTGTGCCTGAATGCATGTGCATTCCCATTATTTTTCATTATAATTTTAATAGGGTATAATCTTGTGGACTAACATCCACCGTGGTTTTTCCCCTAACAGGGTTTCCACGTAAAAATATCTTGGTGTTCTCTGTGTTTATGATGTGTTGATTTTTTATGGTTTATTGTTCATTCATCAGATATAAGATTGAATGAAGTAAAGTTTGAAAAGTTCAAATAATCTATGACAACTGA
Organism: Sequoia sempervirens; assembly: GCA_007258455.2. Lineage (NCBI taxonomy): Eukaryota > Viridiplantae > Streptophyta > Pinopsida > Cupressales > Cupressaceae > Sequoia > Sequoia sempervirens. The sequence continues at coordinate 24,675,862 of VDFB02270651.1, forward strand.
TTCACCCCCCCTCTCAATTGTCTGTCTTTGTTTTTCCAACAATTGGTATCAGAGGAGGTTCCTCTGAAGAAGTTTAAAAGCTTGAGGTGATCCAAGATGGAATCATACAAGAAGGACAGTCCTATATTTTATGGAAAAAATTACTCATTGTGGAAAGCTAGGATGGAGTGTCATTTGAAGTGTATTGGTGAACCCTTCTGGAAAATTACAAAGAATAAATATGTTATTCCTCAGAATGGTCCTTCCACTGCTGATGAGATTAAAGAGGCTGAGAAGAATGTTCAGGCTATGGAAGCTTTGCTGAGTGCTCTAACAAATTCAGAAATGACAAATGTGTAAGGTCTAAAGACAACTCATGAGATGTGGATGAAGCTGGAAACTTTGTATGAAGGAGATGCACATGTGAAGATGGCTAAGCTACAAAGTTTTAAAGGCAAGTATGAAAATATGAAGATGGGTGAAGATGAAAATATTTCTTCTTTTATGCAAAAAGTAAATGAATTAGTGATGGGTATTAGATGTGCTGGTGGTACCTTGGATGAGGAAGAAATTGTGGCTAAAGTGCTCAGATAATTTCCTCCCTCCTACAAAGAAAAGGATTATGCTATTGAAGAAACCAGATCATTGACGAATGTGACAAGAGATACATTGATTTGTAAACGTGCTGCCTTTGAGTTGAGCGAATTTGGTGAATCTGTTCCTAAGACTGAAACTGCATTTAAGGCTACTATATCTAAAAGAAACAAGAAAATATATGATTTGGGAGAGAGTTCTAGAAAGACATTCAAGTATGAGGAAGAAATGAAACAACTTGAAGATGAAGAAAGAGAGGTAGAAGAGTTGGAAGCACTTATTGTGAAGAAAGAAGGTAGAGGACAAGGTAAGTATAAAGGAAAGTTGCCTATCAAATGTTTTTCTTGCATTAAAATAGGTCATTTTGCATCCAGGTGTCCTGAAAGAGTTCCTAGATTCCAAAAGAAATGTTACTTTGGTGAAGAAGGTGTGACTGATGATGAGTCTAATAAAGATAATGGAAATGAAGATGATTGGGTTTTCATTGCTATCAAGGAAAATAGTCCTGTGGCTATTGAATCTGCTAAAGTTGAGAAAGCTCTTGCAGCCCGAATTGAAGAAAAGGATGAGTGGGTCATTGAAATTGGATGCTCACATCATATGACTAGTGACAAAAGAAAATTTGTAATTCTAGAGAAGTATGACGGTGGGGTTGTAAGATTTGGAGATAACAATGCTTGTGTGATTCGTGGCAGAGGATGCATTTGTCTTGGTGGTAAGTATAAAACTGATGATGTTCTTTATGTTGGAGGCTTGAAGCACAACTTGTTGAGTGTTGGATAGATGGAGGACAAGGGATATGATCTTCAGTTCAAAGATGGAAGATGTAGGATATATGGAAGTTTTGGAAATGTAATTGCCTCAGGTAAATAGACAAAAGGTAATATTTTTCACTTGAATGCTGCCAGTGAAAGTTGCTTAATTTCTCAAGTAGATGAAAGATGGTTATGGTATAGAGGGCCGTGTCATGTGAATTTTGATAACATTGTCAAAATAAGTTCCACTCAAGCAGTAAGAGATCTATCTAAGCTAGTGAAGCCTGCTAGCACAATTTGCAAAGAGTGTCAGATGGGAAAATAGACTAGAGTTTCTTTTCGGAGAAAACAACATCATTCAAATGGATTACTAGAGCTGGTGCATACTAATCTATGTGGTCCCTCTAGAGTCATAAGTCTCCATGGTGAAAGGTACTTTATGCTACTTATTGATGATTATTCTAGAATGATATGGGTTGCTTTCTTAAGAGAAAAATGTGAAGCATTAGAAAAGTTCAAAAGTTTCAAAGCTATGGAAGAGAATGAGAAAGGTATGAAAATCAAATGCTTAAGGTTAGACAGAGGTGGTGAGCTCACCTCCAGGGAGTTTAATTCTTTCTGTGTAGAGCATGTAATCAAAAGACAATTATCTTCTCCCTGAACCCCTCAACGGAATGGTGTTGCTGAGAGAAAGAAAAAAACAATTCTGGATGCTGCTAGAACAATGATGATTGAAGGAAATGTGCCTCACATCTATTGGAGTGAAGTAGTAAGCACTATTGTGTATACTTTGAACCGGGTAAATGTAAATGGTAATTCTGGTAAGACTCCTTTTGAACTATGGTTTGGTTATAAGCCTACTGTTAAATACTTCAAGATCCTTGGAAGCAAGTGTTATATCAAGAGAGATGATGATATAGGAAAGTTTGATGCAAGAAGTGATGAAGGAATCTTTCTAGGTTACTCTACTAGAAGCAAGGCCTACCAGTGCTATAACAAAATATTGAGAAAAATGGTTGAGAGTGCAAATGTTAGAGTTGATGAGGATTCTGCTAAATCATCTAGATATTGTGGATATTATTTAGATGAAGACAATACAAACAAAGGGAAGAATTTTTAGACACAAAATCAACTTCAAATTGTGCCATATGTTCTGGTAAGACAACTTCAATTTGTTTCGGTAAATCAAGATAGTCAGGAAACATAGACAAGTGCAAGTGCAGAAGAAAGAATAGAAGAATTAGAAGTTCGAGAGAATCCTAAAACTCTAAGGTATGTAAAGCTAAATGATTCTGAAAATCAAATTATAGGAGATAAGAATAAAGGAGTGCAAACTAGAAGAAAGATTGTAGAAGAGTATTTCCTGATTTCCAAAATTGAACCTAAAGATGTCAAAGAAGCCTACAATGATGAACACTGGATGGAAGCTATGAAGGAAGAATTAATGTAGATTGAAAAGAATGATACATGGGTACTTGTTCCCAGACCTAAAGATAAGAATGTGATTGGTACTAAATGGGTCTTTCAGAATAAGTTGAATGAACAAGGTGAATTGGTCTAGAATAAAGAAAGACTGGTATGTAAAGGGTATTCACAAATGGAAGGTATTGATTTTGAAGAAACCTTTGCCCTTGTTGCTAGAATTGAAGCTGTAAGGTTATTTCTTGCTTATGATGTATACAAGAATTATAAAGTCTATCAAATGGACGTGAAGTCAACTTTTTTGAATGGTGAGCTAGAAGAAGAAGTATATATTGAACAACTAGATGGATTTCAACTGACTAAAAAGGAAGACATGGTTTGCTGATTGAAGAAAGATCTGTATGGACTCAAGCAAGCCCCCTGAGCCTGGTATGCTAGATTAGAAAAATACTTACTGAAGCTTGGATTCAATAAAGGTACTGTTGGCAGTAACTTATATTTCAAATTGGATCATGATAAAGAATTAATTATTGAGGTCTTTGTTGATGACATTATTTTTGGAGGAGATGACAATCTATGTATGAGGTTTACTGATGAAATGAACAGTGAATTTGAGATGAGTATGATTGGAGAGATGAAGTTCTTTCTAGGATTGCAAGTTACTCAATTAGACAAGGGGATCTTCATATCTCAGTCCAAATATGTGAGAGAATTGCTGAAGAAGTTTGGGATGGATGATTCAAAACCTATTGGTACTCCCATGGTAAGGTATCTGAAAGGAACAGTTGATTTTGGACTTTGGTATCCTAAGGATGATGATCTTACTTTGAATGCATAGAATGATGTGGATTGGGCAGGAGATGTAGATGACATAAAAAGTACTAGTGGTGGTACCTTCTTCCTAGGGAAGAAGCTGGTGTCTTGGTTGAGCAAAAAGCAGAATTCCATTTCTCTATCTACTACTGAAGCAGAGTATATTGTTGTTGCAAACAACTGTACTCAGGTGATGTGGATGAAACAGATGCTGAAAGATATCAGAGTAGTATATGATGAACCTATTGCCATATACTGTGACAACTCAAGTGCAATAAACATATCAAAGAATACGGTGCTACACTCTAAGACCAAGAATATATCAATCAAGTTTCACTTCTTGAGGGAAAAAGTGAGTGAGAAAGAAGTCAGACTGGAGTATGTGCCTACCAAAGAACAAATTGCAGAAATTTTCACCAAGCTGTTGCCGAAGGATAATTTTGAGTATCTCAGAGGGATGCTAGGGGTGATTACCCCTCCTGATTTGAACTAAAGATGCATTTTATTGCATCAATCTGTGTGCTTCATAAATATTTCCTGATCCAGATTGATGTTTCCATGGCTGCTACTCAGGGGGAGTAGTCAAATGTGTAGATATGTGGTTTAGAGCTTGTATGTGGGAAGATAATGCTTATCTTTTCCATTGATGTCAAAGGGGGAGAAGAGTCATGTGAAAAACTATTGCTTATCTAGAGTAAAAAAGTCTTGTGGGGAGAAGATCTTGCAGAAGAAGTCAAGGAAGAAGAGTCAAAATCTAAGGAGGAGTAAGTGCTAATTGAGAGTTGGGTTGATGGTGTTTTTCACATCATGTGTTACCATCAATGCAAAAGTGGGAGATTGTTGGATGTTGTGGTTGTGTTGCTGATATGTGGTTGTCATTGATGTCAACACTATTATCATTTGATGTATTGAAGGTTGTATATGTCGAGGATATTGAGAAAATTGTAAAAGAAAGTATTGCAGGTTCCCAGTGGAACTGTTAAGGTCATGAAGGTTTCTTGTTTTGTATGTTGAAGATCAACTACTGTGGACTAAAGGGTTTATTTATGAGTGTATCTAGTCCATCCACCGAAAGTTTCAGAGGTCCGCGTGAAGATTTGTTCAAGTTATGAAGATCTATGTTCTGATAGTGTTTTTGTGGTTTTTGTCAGTGTTCTTAATTAAAGTTGGTATAATTTTGGTAATTCTAGTTGCTACGAATGTTTCTCTATTGTTTCTTGGTGTTTGTGGATGTTTCTAGATCGTGCTCTATCTTTGTTGCACATCTGCATTGATCGGTGTGCTCATGGTCAAAGATTTTTTCTTGGTATGTTCTGATTTTGATGTTCTTGGTCGACATGATGGTTGTAACGTGTTGTGGATCCTTGGAGATTAAAATTTGAATGTTTGGCGCACTCGAGGATATTGTTTTGGGTCTTATCATAATATTAGCCGATGGTGTTTGATCCACATTGAAAATTTATTTGTAAATTTGGGCTGACATTGAAAATATGTCTTATATTTTTGGTGGACTAGGTTGTTGATGTAATTCCATGTTGCAGATATATAAGAGCGATTGTTTGAGTGAAGTTAGTGTGTGCATAAGATTGAATTTATGCCAAAAAAAGTGTAGATGTGTGAATAGTGTCCAAATCATTCGATTTCAGAGTAGAGTGAGAAGAAATTGAGTGAAGTGTGAAGAAGTTTTTCTGTGCTAAATGGGAACTATAATTAGGCTTTTGAATAAGCCATTTTCTCAGTTCACAATTCGGATGGTTTTAATCCAAATCTTTCTTGGGCAGTGAGCCCTCTTGTAATTGAGCAGTGAGCTCTAGGAAGTGTTCCTAAATGCATGTGCATTCCCATTATTTTTCATTATACTTTTAACAGGGTATAATCTTGTGGACTAACATCCACCATGGTTTTTCCCCTAACAGGGTTTCCACATAAAAAAATCTTGGTGTTCTCAGTGTTTATGATGTGTTGATTGTTTATGGTTTATTGTTCATTCATCAGATCTAAGATTGAATTAAGTAAAGTTTGAAAAGTTCAAATAATCTGTGACAACTGATTCACCCCCCCTCTCAGTTTTCTTTCCTTGTTTTTCCAACACAACCCTCAACCCTCAACCCTCAACCCCAACCCTAATCCTTCAACCCTATACCTTAGAACCTAATCCCTCAACCCTCAACCCTTAAACCCTAATCTCTCAACCCTATAACCCTCAACCTTCAACCCTCATTCCTTAAACCATCAAACGTCAAGCCTCAACCCTTAAACCCTCAAGCCTCAACCCTAATCCCTCAATCCTATACCTTAAACCCCAATCTCTCAACCCTCAACCCTCAACCCTCAACCCTTAAACCCTAATCCCTCAACCATACAACCATCAACCTTCAACCCTCAACCCTTAAACCCTCAACCTGTAATCCCTCAACCCTTAAAACCTCAACCGTCAACCGTCAACCCTCAACCCTCAACCATCAACCCTAATCCCTCAACCCTCTACCCTTAAACCCTCAACCCTTAAACCCTAATCCCTCAACCCTCAACCCTCTACCCTCAACCATATACCCTTAAACCCTCAACCTTCAACCCTATACCTTAGACCCTAATCCCTCAACCCTCTACCCTTAAACCCTAATCCCTCAACCATCAACCCTTAAACCGTCATACCTCAACCCTATACCTTAAACCATAATCCCTCAACCCTCAAACCTTAAACCCTCAACCCTTAAACTCTAATCCCTCAACCCTCAATCCTATACCCTCTACCCTATACATTAAACCCTCAACCCTAATCCCTAAAGCCTCAATCCTTAAACCCTAATCCCTTAAAACTCAACTCTTAAAACCTAATACCTCAATCCTCAACCCTAATCCCTATCCCTAAACCCTCAACCCTCAACACTTAAACCTTAAAACCTCAACCCTCAACCCTTAAACCCTAAACCCTTATACCCTTACACCCTTACACCCTCAACCCTCAACCCTCAACCCTATACATTAAACCCTCAACCCTAATCCATAAAACCTATATGTTAAGCCCTAATATCTCAACCCCCAACCCTTAAACCCTTAACCCCTCAACCCTTAAACCCCCAACCCACAACTCTCAACCCTCTACCCTATGCATTAAACTCTTAAACCTAGTCCCTCAACCCTATACCCTAAACCTTTAACCTTGAACCCTGAACTATAAACCCTCTACCCTATATATTAGACCCTCAACCCTAATCCCTTAGCCCTATATCTTAAACCCTAAACCCTAAACCATCAACCCTAATACCTCAACCCTCAACCCTCAACCCTAAACACTCAACCCTCTACCCTATACATTAAACCCTCAACCCTAATCCCTCAACCGTATACCTCATACCATAATCCATCAACCCTCAACCATTAAACCTTAAGGAGGGAAGGAAAGGTAGAGAGGGTGGGAGAAACGTGGGTAATGAGACAAGGAGGGAGGGGTAGAGAGGTAAAGAGGGAAGGAGGGAGAGTCATGGAGATAGAGAGAGAGAGGGTGGGAGGAAGAGATAGTGATCGAGAGAAAGGAGATAGATGGGAAAAAAAACAATAATAGAGGGAGAGATAAGAAGAGAGAGGTAGGGAGACAAGGATATAGATGGGGGCAAGGAGGGAAGGTAACTTAGAGAGGGAGATAGGGAGAGAGAGTGGGAGAGACCTAGAGAGGGGAGAGAGAAAAGAGAGGGAGAGTGAAAGGGAATTATCAATAGATGAGTAACAAGGGATAGATGGAGAGGTACACATGGAGGGAGATAAATAGGTAGGAGATAAAGAGGTGATGAACTAGAGAGGGGAGGGAGAGAGAAGACAAGAGATGGGAGATAGAGGTAGTGATTGAGAGAAAGGGGAGAGATGGGTGAGAAACAATAACAAAGGGAGATTGAAGAAGAGAGAGGTAGGGAGGCAAGGATGGAGATGGAGTTACGAAGGGAAGGCAAGTTAGCAAGGGTGGGAGAGACCTAGAGAGGGTTAAAAGAGGATAGGGTATGTATTGGTTAAGAGGGAAGGATACAAAGAGGGAGTGAAAGGTAAAACCTTCACTATCCATCATCAATGATAAATTGTACACTTTAAGTGTTATCAAAGTGGGGTAGAGAGAGACAAATAGAAAGCAACGTTGGCTTTTTTGTCAATGCAATCCATTTGGCACTCACCAAATGGGCTGCATTGGGAAATACCAAACCAAAGGGTTGGATTTTTCCTTGGGCATCCAATCCAAAGGGTTGGACAACCATTTCATGCCAAGGATGTGATTTTTTGAAAGGGTAACAAGATTTCACACATTTTTGGCTGTGCTAATCGTCAAGTTTGCACGTCTTTCAATGCAAGTTTATAAAAAATTCATGATGATTTTAGGCTCTCTCTTACCTATATAACCATATAATTTTTTAACATTTTGAATATGTTAAGGTTTTCATCCATAACTTCTCTTATTAGTGCCTCCATTTTTTGTCAAAAACGAACATGTGCTAGTTTTAGTATAGATTTTTACTCGTTCATTGATTTTGAAACAAATTAAATTTTTATAAATTAGCCTCCATCTAAACGTAATGAAAAAAGGATTTTTGATTAGTTTTTAAAAATTTAGGGGGGAGCACGCTCAAATTTCAGCTTTTCAAGATGTGTCCACTTCAAAAATTTGTAAAATATTATGTATTCATTAAAAAAATAGCCGAAAGAATCGGGATAAACTAAATGGTTCTCACCATTTAGATTTTTGAAATTCTAAAAAAAAAGTTAACAAAAAGGGGGGTCACAACAAACACTATGCTATTTTTTTTAGAAAAACATGACCACTTTTGGTGACCCCCCTTTTTGAAACCCTTAACCTTCATTATTTAAAAAAAAAAATAGTAGCTTAGAAATTAGATTCAAAGCACTACAACTCTTGTTATTGTTGCATCTTCAAAGTTTGAGTGTAACTATCTTCATTTTGTCATGAACATCATATTGCTAATTTCAAAAAAAAAGAGTGGCATCTTAATAGCCATTTTTATGTCACAACTTGGTGCACATACCCACATGTTCAACTTGTTGGAGGACATCCTAACTCTGTCTTCAATATTTGCTAGATCGATGACTCTAGTCTTACAGGAGCTTGGTGACGAAGACCTCGAGGGGCCCTCTTCCTTAGCTCTTGTCACAAGTGAATCAACTCGAGCTGCTTTAACTATCCATCCCCTTTAGGCTCATCCTCCCTCCCCATATGATGATCTAGATTGGGAGTAGGACGATCTACTGATGGATTCATATTAGAGTGATGCCTTCTTCTTCATATTTAGATTAGCTTTGCATGTTTATTTGTGTTCTCTCGTGCTTGTCTATTTATGTTTGTGCTCTTTCCTAGAGGACCCTTGCTACCCCAATAGGTGCTTGGATATATGAGAGAAACTTTTTCATACACTTGTTTTTTTTGTATCATCATTCTTCTATATGTTGTACATTTTGGATTTCACACTAGGAATGATGCAAAGCATTGGGGAATTTAGGCCTCTTCCATGTTGACCCAATTTTTATTTTTATTTTTATTTTTTCTTCATGTGATCTTCTTCCTGTTTTGATACATTTAGGGGTGATGATAATTCGTATATATAAATATATATTATAATATACTTATCTATCTATTTCTATGTGTAGTTATGACCCCGAATAATTAGATCCCCCTATGCTCTTGATTTCTTCGTCTCTACATTCTTGCTTCGTGATGTTGTGGTTTCTATGTGTTGTCCCTTGCGTGACAACATTCCATGAATACATCTCGCTATGTATCTCATGCCACAATGTCTGTTGTATTTTTCTTCTCCTTAGAATGACATGTGATCCTATACATAGCACACATAATTCTAAGGAGGGGCTATCATATATGCTTAATTTTAAATTTTTTTTAAAAAGTTTTAAAAGGATTCCTTGATATCTTATGCCTTGTCGTCTAGCTTGGGGGCAACCTGACTAGACTTGTCTTGTCTTTTCTGCGGTTTTCCTGTAACACTATTTGTAGCAACCACATGCCTATATACTTGACATATGGTCTCTAGCCATGCTATCCATGCTTATCAGTGTTGTCTTCTATTTAATCAGATTATTTCATGTCTTGTCTATGATTTTTTTTATCATGTTTATTATTTTTCAATTTTTTTCCTAACATGTTTGTCTACAACTAACATGTTTGTGGTGAGATTGTAGAACTGATAACATCTTGGATAAGTCTATAAATCATCAAGATCACGTTGGGAATCTTCATCTTATCTTTGAAAGGCTTTGACTTAAGATGAGACTCAATCTTCTTAAGTGCATCTTTGGCATGGATATCGAAAAAATTCTAAGATATATTATTTCTCATCGTTGAATCAAAGTTGATACAAATAAGATTGATGTGATTATTAACATGCCACCACCTAAGAACATCTCTCAACTACATAGTTTGTAAGGGAAGATTCAAGAAATTCATAGATTCGTATCACAATTGGTCGATTGTACCCTTCCTTTCACTTGTTTGTTGAAGAAATATGTTCATTTTCGGTGGGATGATGATTTCCACAAGGATTTTGAGTTTGTTAAGAGTTATTTGGCTAATCCTCCCATCTTGATTCCAACTATGCAAGATATACCATTTTCTCTTTATATTCTGCATCACCTCTGTGCTTTAGCAACTTTGCTAGCTCAACATGATAATGATGGTAAAGAAAGAGTAGTTTACTAAATCATTCATATTTTGGATGATTATGAAACTTGGTACTCTGTTATGGAAAAACAATTCCTTTCTCTCATTTTTGCAATGCAAAAGTTATGAAATTATCTTCTCCATGTAGAGACTCATGTGATTGTAAAATGTGATCTTCTTAAACACTTATTCACTGGAACCAATCTTTTTGTAAGGTTAACAAAATGGGTAATGTTTCTTTCTAAGTTTGACATTAAGTTCGTGTCTCAGAAAATGATTAAACGAAAAGTTGTCACTAATCAATTTGAAAAATATCCCTCACCTCATTATTTTCCTAACTTGGACTTGTTCTCGAATGAAAATATGATTGCATTGGATCATGAATCTATGTAGGAAATGTATTTCGATGGATCGAGATGTCAAACTGGCTCCAGGACAAGTGTAGTTTTAATCTTCCCCGAAGGAAAGCTAGTTCCTCTATCTTTTCAATTATAATTTCATTGTACAAATAATATCACTGAGTAGAAAGCCCTTATTACTGGCTTGCATGCCATGATAGCATTGTAAATTAAACATATCCATATTCATGGTGATTATGAGCTTATTTTAAATCAAATCATGGGAACATATCAAGCTAAGTAGAGAAAGCTATCTCAATATTGAGATTTGGCATTATCCTTGCTAGATCGGTCATGCAGATGTAATGGCAAGCATAGCTTCCCTTGTACCCTCAGATGATGATGCAGATGAGTAACACTTTGTGGTTCAAATTCTCTGCTCTCCTACTGTCTCAGAAAAACCTGAAGTTGAAAATCTTGTGTTTGCTCACATAGACTTCGGGGAATGGTATTCTCATATCTATAATTTCCTAAAAATTGGAAATTTCCTCGATGATGTGAGTAAGAATACTCGTGTCCAAATATGAAAGCTTTCAACTCGATACATCGTTGTGTCTAATGTTTGTCAAAAATATTACAATGATCTTCTTCTTTGATGTCTCACTAAGGTTGAAATACCCATTTCCCTTCAAGAAGCTCATTTGGGCTCTGGGGGTGGAAATTTTGATGGTAAATCCTTAGGGCATAAATTGATTTATATGGGATATTATTGGAAAATAATGGAGCAAGACTCATTTTCCTTTGTTAGGAAATGTCCTCAATGTCAACAACATAGTAATCTCATTCGAGCTCCTATGCAAGAACTTCGTAATTAGACATCTCCTTGGCCATTCATAATATGGGGGTTGTATATTATTGAGAAAATGTATCCTCCTTCTTCTAAAGGACATGCCTTCATCATTATAGTTATCGATTACTTTACAAAGTGGGTTAAAGCTATTCCGCTTCGATGCACTAATGTTGAAGCAATTTGTAACTTTCTTCTAAATAACATTATTGCTCACTTTATATTTCCTTATACCCTTGTTTTTGACACTAGTACAGAAAAAAAATATATGATTAAAAAACTACTAAAACTGCATATAAATGACTAAACATGGTCGTGTGACCATTAGTAGTTTATTTCCAGTGATTTATAACATGACCGAATTGATGACTAAACCATTTTTAATCATTTATCGGTTTTAATTGATCAATTTGGTAGTATATTTAGTCATTAATTTAGTCATTGATTTTTGTAAGTTGGTCACTTATTTAGTCATTTTTTATTCACTGATATTTATTCATTAATTGTTGTTAACTAGTCACTTATTTTTTCATTTTTATTCATTGATTTCTATCCATTGGTAGTGTATTTAGTCATTAATTTTAATCATCATTTTGGTCAGTTTGGTAGTTTATTTATTTGTTTTTGTTCACTGATTTCTGTCAACTGGTAGTATATTGATACATTGTTTATTAATTGCATAATCATTATATTTAGTCATATTTATTCACTAATTTCTGTCAATTGGTACTATATTTAATCAATTGGTAATTTATTTAATTGTTTTTGTTCACTGATTTCTGCCTAAAAGTGCTAGAAATGAGACAATGCTTTTGAGGTTTAAACATAAAACACAAAAAACATAATCAATCATTCATTTGCACATAATGAAATAGCTATTAAGAAGGCAAAATACTAAAATTTTATTGAGAAAAGGTGTTCTTACAACAAATACAAGACATAAATATGTGTCTTTGCTTTGAAAATGTGTTACAAAGTGTGTTTCTTAGTGTTGTGACTGAGAAAATTGAGTTATAATGCTCTATTTTTTGCTTATACAACTCCAAAACATGAAAGAACTACTTGAAAAATGAAGCCTAAGGGTCCTATATCTCATCCCAAGCATGGGAGAGAAAATAGGAACTAAAATTGACTAAGTTTTCATGCTTAAAAATAGGGAAACCTATTTTACATGCCCAAAAGGTCTTCTTGCTTGACTTGGGCTCCCAAGCACAACCATAAAGATTGTTGACAAGGCTATACTCAGTCATTAGATTTGTTAACAAGGTCACTGCCTCTTGATCCTTGCTCTAGGTATCCCCTTGATTCATGCACAGTCCCTTTCATTCCATTATCACTAATTTTGTTGCATTACTTCTTCTTCTTTGCCGCATCTCCTGCCTTGGTTTGCATTAAAAAAACCCAACAATGCAATAAGTAAATTGCCCCTTTTTAACAAAAAGCAAATAAACATGATTTTACTTTTTCTCATAATAAACATTTCAGCTCTGAATAAAATTTCATAATTGAGAGAGAAAAACACACTAATGAATTGACTAAAAAATTAACAATATTAGAAGCTTGCAATTTTAACTTGAATATCAGTGTGCCTAATTCATTACATATTTTGTTGAATAGAGGAAATATGTGACATGGTGTGAGTTTCCAACAAGGCATACATGTAATTAAAGAAAATAATTCATGACAATTGCAATAAACTTTAAAAAAGATACAAAAATTGAGAGAAAAAGAAAGAACTGGCCACTACCTATTTCATGGAATAACTTTTTCAAAGTATGAACTTTTAAATTTGAAAACACGCTTGTACACATTCCTTTCATACAACATCTTGATCTATTAAGGCTTGGATAGTACTACATACAACATAAGAAAAGACAAATCAGAATATCACATTTACTGGATGGGAATTATTTAAATAGTAAGAAATGGGTTGTTTAAAGTAAAACTGATCCATATCAATTAATGAATCATTAACTAAAAATTAAAAATGAACTGTATATTCTCAAGGAAAGAATTTGAGACTGAGATCTATAAACTTGTGAAGTCCACAACCTAAAGATAAAAAGAGGAAGAAGTGAAAAGGAAGAAAAAAACATGGTGCTTGTTAGGACTAGAAAATTTTCACCTAGCTTACATTCAATGCTTGTCAAACCCTAGTTCCAAAAGTCCACTAAAAGAGTTCTAACCCTTGCACTATTCATTTTTTAGGTCCAAAATTCATATGTTATATGTTTTCCTAAGTCATGTTCCATTATACATGTAGGCAGATCATGACATCCAAGTGTTACCGTGGTCCCGTGATTAACTTTTTCAAGGCCCGTAGTGTTGCAGTAGGAAATCGGTGAGGCAGAAGGGCCTTACTATCCCGCAATAAGGATCTTATAACTTTGCGGCACCACAATAGAGGATGAGCATAAGTATTCATGGTCACCACAACCTTGCTAGGAGGGAAAAAAATGCCTGCAATAGCGTGGTATACATCCAAAATAGGAGAAAGTGGAAAAAGTTTATCCCCTTCTTGGAGTTTATCAATACATTTTTGCAAAAACAAAAAAATACACATTATATCTAAAGTATCAAGAGCATGACAAGGTTGATGTTGTGGATTATGAAGAGCTACTGAAGGTTGTAGAAATGGAATTTTTTTAAGTTGTTTAGTTTCTACAAGTTTTCCAAGTGATGAGATTCCTATCATTTAGTGAGAGACTGAGCAATGGCATGATAGTTGGTCAAAGTCAATATAAGAATGACCTTGGGCAGTTAGAACAAGAAGACTTGTGGAGAAAAAGGTCAATCATAACAATGAGTGGTGAAAAACCACCAGGAAAAAGGGCATCCTGTAGATAAGGAGAAATCTTCTAAAGGTTTAAATGTAGAATGCATTATGAGGACAGTCCTCGTGGCTGTAGGGAAGTATAAAAGTCAAACAGATTTAGAAGACAATTTTTAGGAAGGGGAAGGCTTTAACAATTTAGGAATTTTTTATTTATGAAAACACAATCACCTCAAGGAGACAATCCACCATGTACGCTCATGTAGGAGATTTCAAAAATGCAATGGGCTCAAGGAAGGGATAGTGAAAGATCTCATAAAGAGCAGTTTGAAGGAGTTTGTATAGTCATCAGGAAAGACATGGCATGAAGACAGTGCATTAAGGGCAGTCAAGTCACCATGAAGAGCTTAGTATTTAAAGTTCAAAAAAGAATGACATAACATTGCAAAGTATCTAATAGTGGTGATAAAGGACAAGTTTTAAGGAGTACAACTTGATGATTTCATTGTCAATAGTAAAAAAACCTTGAAATTTCATGAACAATATTTATTCTAAATGATCCCTTTATTTAATAAAAGTTCTAATTAAAAATGTTAAATATCACTTAAGAGTTAAGACTCAGAACCAGTAACAAAAACCATTTCAAGTTCAACTATATTCATTATCAAATAGGTTAAAAGACCAACTTCCACCATTCTACCATGAAACTATATATCTACATAATCCTAAATAGTTTCATCAGTATTACTATTTTTTAATTCAAAAAGCAACAGTAACCATTGTTCCATACAATCCCCTTTTAGTGTGGATAACACAATCATTGGTATTACAGTTAAAAAGGGTAAAACCACACAAGAGTCTTGAATACAATGATAAAGGATAGTCACAATTTTTTTGGATAGTCACTAACCATCATGAAAAGGAGGGAATTCCTCATGACTAAAAGGTATTCCTTTAGAAGAATGAAGTGAAAATCAAGAGTATAAAAGTTGTCCTATATATTATCTGAAGGTTACAATGATGAGCAATATATAAGAGGAAAATCAATCATGGGGTAACATTAAAAGAGGGACAATTCTCATAAACTAAGAAAGGAATATCTATAATAACAATCCAAGGATTCAATGACAATCACCTTGCATAAAATAATGAGAGTCAACTAGCAAAAGATGACTGTCACAAGGAAAATGACAATAATAAGTGTGGAAAGAATATATCAAGAGACATGAATGCAATGCTTACTGTCAATGCATAATGAAGACAAAGTATTTGGAGGGTAGACTTCATGAAGTTTGTATAGTCATAAGACATGAGGACAAAGCATGAAGACAATGTGGTTGAGCTCATGAAACCATGCTAAGTGTATCCAACCCTATGATTGTCAATGAAATCAACAAGATAGTCATCAAGGGGTCATATACATGAAGGACAAAGTTGCTAATGAAATAAAAAAAGACACCATAAGATAGGCCTGAGAAGAAAAATAAAGTGCAAACCTTTGGTAGGGAGTATGACAGTCATTATGACAAACCATAACAAGACAATATCAACATGCATGATAGTCAAGGGTGAGAGTTATTAGCTCGATATGAGATCAAGAGTCATTTTAATGAGGAAAAAAATTCAAGGTTAATAAAGAGAGTTATGAAGAGAATAAATGAAAGGGACAGTCACTATCACCTTGAAATGAAGAAAACACTGTCACCTTGAAATGCTAAGGAAGGCAACCACTTCACTAAAGAGGATAATGTAGTCAACATATATGAAGAGGAAAAACTATTAAAGTACATGCCATAGTGAAGGAACTATCATGAATAACACTCATAAGGTTTCAGAACTTTTGTGGTAGTCACCATTAAACTAGTCAAATGAAATCATTATTCAAAAAGAAGAGAATAGAAGACATACCTAATGGAAAATTAAGAGAGCAAGGTCTTAAGGCAAGAACAAAACTACATATAAAGAAATTTAAGACCGTTATTTTCTATGTAAGAAATGAATAGTGCATAGACAAGGAAAGAGCAACGACCATGCCTTAGAGGGAAGTCAAAGTAAGACCTAGGGGAAACCATGCAAGGAGTCACAATAAATTGGTGAACAAGAAAATATAGGCCATATTGATTTAGGAAATGAAAGTCATATAGACAATGAGCAAGGTTATAGAAAATATAGTCTATATATAAGATGTCAATGATAGTTAATGAGGAGTCAAAAACACCAACTTCTAACAAGGCTTCACTCAAAGGAAATTAGTTTCCCCAAGACAAGTATACCTGCAAAATTGATGTTGTCCTTGTTTCCAAAAGGATCCCCTGATTTCATAGAGGAGAAGGATAAACCCATGTACATATCTACTGGGATTCTTAGGAGGCTTTATAGAGTAGTAAAAAACATATCAAAAGATAGTCCTTGTGTATCAGTGTCTCCAAGAGAAGATGCCCATAAATCATATGACAAAGCTCTTGAGGTTGAAGGTATGAGGACTATGTAAAAGATTCATTAATTTATAAAATTTGGTATAAGGATAAATGATTATACAAGTGTAGAGCACATAGAGTGAAATGGTAGTCAAGATAATTTAGGATAAAGTTTCAATTGACAGTAAACTATGTATGAATATATGAAAGGACAGTCTCTACCCTAAATACATGAAAGCCACTATAAAATAAAGCCATAGACTTGCAATAAAGCATTACAGTCATAATGAATCACCAAAGTAGATAGATAAATAATGAGGATTATGAAGGATAGAGTGTGAAGACCATGCCACAAGTGATGATATTAAAAGGAAAAAGTTTAGATAATGGTATGCATGATTGAAAAGGACTGTGAAGAAACAATGGCAACCTTCAAAAATAAATATTTATCAGACTACCCTAACATAGTATCTCAAAGGAAAATCACCAAAGAGTGATGAAATTATCCCTTTCAATATGATAATCACACTAAAGAAGCATAGCCCATAATCAAAAAATAGAATTTCAAAATTTATAGATAAAGCCTAAAACTCAAAGTTAGATACCATGTGCTTTCATAATTCGTAATATCTTACTACCTATCACACTCTTGAATTGAGCAATTCCATGTGAGTCATAAAGAATTACACCAATTTGTGATGGTGTCAAACCCTTCTTCGCGAACTTGAAAATATTCTCCTCGACCTGAAGAAGAAAAGTTTAAAATATAAATAAAAGCATGAAATATTTGATGCTATCAAAGAAAACAAAATCTTATAGAGATGGAGTGTAGGATCGACAATTGATGCAAACAAAACAAGGAAAATCTATTTTCTCACCTTCTTTAAAAATAAAGAATAAATGATTTAAGGGAAGGTGCAAACATTCTAGATGAACAACGATAGTTGGCAACTATCCTTTGTCTTGACAAGGGAATGGATTCATTTCTACACATTAGCATAAAATTTCAATGACTTGCATGGTTAGACAACACTTTAATGGTATGCATTTTTTAATCAATTTTCTTGTAACATGTCATTACAAATCACCTTTGTATGATTGCACTAGAAATCACACTTCATGTGAAATGGACACATTGACAGGTTACCTGCATAACCAAAAGTTCATAACCACTCCACTAAACATTACCTACATGCCATGATGACGAATCAACATCTACCTTTCATTCACTATGTGGACCTAACCAACATTTGGAGCATGCCTTTTTCAACTTAAAATTCATTTTCCTAAGTAATATGATGTGTTTCAAAAATAGGGACGGGTTGATTAACGTTACTCTTTAATGATCCTACCAATTTACAATATTCTACTATTCAAAAGTTGATTCTCATCATCCACATTTTTTTTGTAGTTGTATTGGCTACTGGGCAATGCATCCCTTATGCAAACTTTTCCATTTATCTAGAAAGCTTTATCCCACAAGTTTTGGGATGCAACCTAGATTTGGGAAGACTAAGTATCTTTCTAATAAATTTATTTCATAAGCATAGGAATCCTCAACTGTCTCATCATGATAGTAAGACTTGCTATGATGGTTTCTTGACCTATTCCCTCTTTGTTTTAAACATTTTCCCATTTTGCAAAACTTCCCCTCCTTTTAGTGGAATTTCCCATCGTAGGGTTACAATTTTTTGATTGTAGCCTGTAAATAAAGTTTTAGGAAAAATCCCCCTTTCAAATGCTAATATTTTGGGATAAATGATTAATTCTTTTTTGAAGAGTTGTCAAGGTTCAAATGCGTTGCAATCTTAAAAAAGAGTAAATCTATTGATATGACATGCATTCTTTGTTACATACATTGAAGACATTCAAACTATTTCATTGGTCTATGAACAAAAAGCTCTAAGTCATATCATGTACCATACGCTAAAAATATATATTGAAAATTAAGACACTGATTTGCTTCTTCTTTCCCTTGAACTGTTGTTTACTCAATTATCTACTTGCCCAATTAGATAAAAAGCTTAGTATTGTTGCTGTCTAGAATTGAGAAGATTTATTTTCTAATTTAACTTCCTTTACATTCTCAACATGAGACTAGCAGTGAATTCTACTTGACCATCTCCCTCCTTGATCTAAAATTATTTCTCCTTGAGTTGGGTTACAATGTTCTTTCGTAGCTTGTAAGTAAGGCTTTAGAGAAAATTTCCCTTCACAAATTCATATAGCCAAAGAGGAAATTCTTGAATACTTATGACAATTCGTTGCCAAGAAATCAAAATGTAATCATTCGTGTGGCCTAATTGACTTATAGTTTCTGGCTACTGGGTAATGCATCCCTTCTACAAACTCAGCCATATGAAATCGTTTACTTGTCCATTTGGCTAAAAAGATTTATCCCATAAGTTTTGGGATGCAACCTAGATCTGGGAAGACTAAGTGTCTTTCTTATAAATTTATTCCTTGAGCCTTGAAACTATCAACTTTCTCATCATGATGGTAAGACTCACTATGAATACTACTTGACCAACTCCCTCTCATTTTAAAAAACTTTCCCTTTCTGCAAAATTGGCCCTCCTTTTAAATGGACTTTCCTTTTGTAGGGTAATTTTAGGGAAAACCCCCTGCAAATGCTAACAATTTGGGGTAAATGATTAAATATTTTTCAAAAAGGTGCTAGGGTTCGAATATGTTGTAATCTTACACTACTAAAGAGAGTAAATCTACTGATATGAAAGGAATTCTTTGGTACAATACAATACATTGAATACATTTAGACTATTTACAAAAATCCATTTCATAGGTTTATGAACAAAAAGCTCTAGGTCACATCATTTAAAAGAAACCTTCATAGAACAAAAAGAAAAATTGCACATTAAGGCACTGATTTTCTACCATATTTTTAGGGAAAATCCCCCTCACAACTTCATAATGTTAAAGAGATTAAATCTACTAATTTTACATATATTTTCACAAAAAGATACCATAATAAAATCCCCATATCACTGGTTATTGAATCCACTACAAAAAGATCTATTATTTAAATGAATCCCTTGAAAAAACACATTGAACATTAAGAAATTGCTATCATCTAGAAATGTGTTTGCACAACTTTGAAAAGACTGCACCAAATCCATCGTGTAAACACTCATGTGAGATATTATATGGTTAAAAGATCAAAGCCCAGATTATATAAGTATCCATGCTATATACTTAAAACTTATGTTTGGTATAGTGCAGTATAGTGTTGTCTCAAAATATAATAACAATAGCCAAATAGTGTCTATATGAAAAATGCCCTCGATTATGTGTAGGCCTGCATTTTCATAATATAATATTGGAAGGTTTTCCAGGGATTCTAGCTTAAGCCTATTGAAACCCTAATAATTGGAACTCAAACACTGACCTAAGGACTGTAGTTTGCATAATGCTGGAACTTTTACATGACATTTAAAAAAAAACCCTTACATTTGGAAGCTTTATAGGGCTTCTCAATATAAGCTCAAAAAACACCAAAATATGGGAAGAAGTCTGCACTAAGTCATACTACATTACTGATATCCTTGTGTCCTAAAGTTATACTTGCCGAAGAAGTCCTCTATTCTCCATCAAATGTTTGTAAAAAGGCTCGAGCTTCAAACCATAATCCTCTTCATACATGGAAAACTCATTCATTAATGAGCATCCAACGAGAACAAGATGAAGGATTTTTTGTACTAAAGATATCAGTTCAAGCTTACATTCCTTTGTGAGGCTCCCGTCTCTCAAACTAACGAAAGGACAGCTGAGGAAATATTTGCATCCCACCAATAATTTCTCAATTGCAGCAATGGAGAGGAAATGATTAGCATCCCACCAATAATTTTTCAATTCATTTTTTTTTAATTACCCACTTATTTGTGTGACTAATTATTTAGTTATTTTTATTTGTGACTAATTATCTAGTTGTGTTTTTTACCTGATGATCAAATCAGTCATTTATTTAGTCATTTATAGCTGTGTTGCAAAAAAAAGTAGAATTTAGTCATTTTTGGTTGTTGTGACTAAAATTAGTAGTCACAAAGTCATTTATTTTCCAAATTCTACTAGTGTGACAATGGTACTTCATTTAAGAAAAAAGAGGTAAATCAATTCTTAGAGAGGATTCATATTTAACATCAGTTTTCTACACCTTACTATGCTCAATCTAATGGCCAAGTGGAAGCATCTAATAAAACTCTTGAACTAATTCTCTAAAAAATAGTGAACTAACACAGTAAAATATAGGCATACTTAATTGACTTGTGCATTATGGGCCTATCACACAAGTTTTTGGATGGTTATTGGTACAACCCCGTACAACCTTGTGCATGGTACTGAGGCTATTATGCCTTTAGAGTTGGAAATTCCATCTTTGTGAGTTTCCCTTAAAGGGTTAATTGATGATGACACTTACTACGTTGAATGTCTAAATCAACTTGAGTTGCTCAATAGCATTGATTAAAATCCCTCAACCACCTTCAAGCTTATCAAAGGTCTATTTCTAAGCATTATAATCAAGGTGTTCTTTCTTGCACTTTTAAAGTGCGTAATCTCATTCTCTATGAGAGCCAGAGAAATGTAAATGTGTCACCTTATCAAAAGGGGAAATTCAACCCTAATTGGTTAGGTCCTTACATAATCACCTTTGTGTAAGATTTTGGTGCCTATGGATTATCTGCTATGGATTGTACTGTTGGAACACATTTTTCGTTGTGTCAAAGGATCAACCTATTAATGCCCGATACAAACACCAGAGATAAACATATCCATGGGAGGTTGTTATTCCATGTCTTGAATTTGAAGGGAGATGCTGGTGATTAGTCCAAAAATACCCCCTCAGTGTCACCTAAGGGGATTCAAACCCGTGACAATGACTCTGATACCATTTTTTGGAACATGTTTGTTGTTGTGTCAAAATATCGACCTGTTAACACTCGATACAAATGCCAAAGATAAATGGATCCATGGGAGGTTGTTAGTCCATGTCCCGAATCCAAAAGGAGATGCTAGTGATTAGTCCAACATACACTCTAAGAGAACTGATCAATTCAATGCACCTTCACATATACTATGCATAGGGTCTATGTGGCATGTGCATGATGCTCATTTATTTTCCAAGAATTGTAGTTCATTATGCTATGGAATTACTTCATGAACACATTACTCTTTAATTTGTGTTATGATGTAAACATGTAAATGTACTTAACTTCTTTAATTAGGAGTTATACACATATATGTGTTTTATTCTTATGCTATGTACTTGAGTGCATTGTGTTTTATTTATTCTTTTATCCATACATTCTACATCATACATTTTATCTACATCATTACATAATAATTAGATCATCATTGTATTTAATTAAGCATACATCCATAACATAACCATATATGAAAATAAATAATACACATAAAACACATATTGCCGATCCAAAATCTCATGCATGTATATCTATATCAATGTCATGTACATGTATACACCACTTTAACAAAATGTGGTGCCTATATACACTAGTACATAAACAACAATATATGACTTAAAAAACTACTAAAAACTACTTATAAATGACTAAACATGATCACGTGATCATTAGTAGTTTATTGCTAGTCATTTATAATGCGACCAAATTGATGAATAAACCATTTTGTCATTTATTGGTTGTTTTTATTGATCAATTTGGTAGTATATTTAGTCGTTGATTTAGGAATTGATTGCTGTAATCTTGTCACTTATTTAGTCATTTTTTATTCATTGATATATTTAGTCATTGATTATTGTTAACTGGTCACTTATTTAGTCATTTTTATTCACTGATTTCTGTCCATTGGTAGTGTATTTAGTCATTAATTTTAATCATCATTTTGATCAATTTGGTAGTATATTTAGTCATTTTTATTCACTGATTCACTGGTCATATATTTAGTCATATTTATTCACTATTCACTAATTTCTGTCAATTGGTAGTATATTTAGTCAATTTAATTATCAATAGATGTCAAATAGTAGTATATTTAGTCATTTTAATTGATTGATATTTGAAGATTTAAACATAAAGCATAGAAATACACATCAATCATCAATTGTACACAACAAGATAGTCATTGAGAAGGAAAAATCATTGAACTTTATTAAAATAAAGGTGTTCTTATAGCTTGCACAAGTTTGAAATATCTATCTTGCTTGAAAAATGCTTAGAAATAGAGTATTACAATTTTTATTTTCAGTCACAAGACTAAAAATATGAGTTACAATGCACAAAAATGAAAAGAAATAAACTTCTCCAAAAAACTTCTCCAATGATGGAAACACATGCTTGGAGCCCTTCAATGCGAGCACATGCCTCTTTCATCTCTTAAAACTTCTACAACATGGGCAATCTTCTTGGAGCAAGCTGTAACATGTAGAATCCAAGAAGGAGAGTGTTGATTGTGTCCCATATACGAAGCTCTCTCCTTCAATGCAGTCAATAATAACCCTAGAATATTTCCTCCTTTATATGCAACGTTCCATCTGATATGAGCAACAAGATGCTACCTTTTCTGCCATGAATGAAGCTATGCCTCAATACAACCAACAAAATTACTATTAGTCTCAATTCAAAAAAGTGCATTGTATATTGCAAGTTTACAAAAGTAAGTCCAAACACAACAAAAAGATAAATCAATTAAAAAATTGTAGGAGACAGATCACATCCACAAACATGGGAGAGCTATGCAAAATTGGAGAAATTGGCTTGGAAAATGAAGGCGGCAAGGTATTTCCAGATTCAAGACTTTTACTTAATGTTGTGGAATAGAAGAAAAAGGAATCATTTATCTACCACCATAGTGAAAAGTTAGCAATTGCATTTGGTTTGTTAAACATGGCCCCTGGTACAACTATTAGAGTTGTTAAGAACCTTCGAGTATGTTCTGATTTTCACACTGCACCTAAATTCATCTCCAAGATTTTTGCAAGAGAAATTGTTATGAGAGATGTGAACCATTTCCATCATTTTAAATAGGGACAATGTCCTTGCAGAGAATATTGGTGATGCTAAATAAAACAATCTAAAAAATAGGATTGCACTATAATAATGTGCATTACATTAGATATCCAGTAATAATGAAGGGACATCCATCAAAGCATAACAACAGGGATTTTTTCATCATATGTTGTAGTTACAAGTGCCCTACTAGATATACATGAAAATGTGGAAGCATAGACAAGGAAAGCGAACTGTTTCAAAAAATGCCTCAAAGAAATGTGATATCATGGAATGCCATGATTGAAGGATATGTTCAAAATGGGTTTTTTCTGAAAAGTCCTTAGAAAATTTTAAGAAAATGCAACCAGTGGGTGTAAATCCCAACTCCTCAACCATTGAAAGCGTCCTTCCTACCTGTGTGTGAATTGGAGCTTTGGATGAGGATATGAACATCCATCAAAAACATATTTGGAAGTGGATTTTTATCAGATATTGTAGTTGCAAGTTCCACTTCGGATCACCAAATCCTTCACAAAACCTTCTGCATAACCACCAAAAAACCACACAGTTGTTATTGGGCCTTTGCGATGATGCAGGGTGCTTACCCCACATCATTGTGAAGTCCCAACAACATATATTGTAGTTGTAAGTTCCACTTCAGATCACCAAATCATTCACAAAACCTTTTGTACAACCACCGCAACACCGCATGGTTGTTGTTGGTCTTTCATGGTGATGCAGGGTAAGCACCCTACATCACCACGAAGGCCCAACAACAACCATGCAGTGTTGCAGACCTTGCATCACCACGAAGGCCCAACAACAACTGTGTGGTATTACGGTGGTTGTGCAAAGGTTTTATGAAGGATTTGGTGATCTGAAGTGGAAATTGCAACTACAATATCTGATAAAAATCCACTTCCAAATATGCTTATGCCTTAATGAGAAAAATCACTCATATAATCAGTTAGTTGGAAGAAAACTGGGAGATAGCATGAGTGCTTAGTTAGCAATAACAATTTTGAAAGCACCTTCCTTGAATGCAAGTGCAATTCAAGAAGCTAGTCCAGACACAAACTTGTCTCAGCAAATGGTACTTAAGCTTCCTCATTAATGGGGTGAGTGTGCAATATTTCCTCTAAGAGAGTATCAAGGATGACGAGCTATCATGGAGCCATGCATCGTTTATTTTTTTTCTCCTTGTTGGCTACCACAATAGTTTGTGTCTGTGTATGTTTTCTATTCAAGGGACCCCCAAAAGTTATTTCAATTCCACCATTCATGTGGGAAAACATTGGTTATGGTGCATATTAAAGCTAAGTTGCTTTCGTTGGGATGCTAGTTCTGCATTTTGTGTTGCAAGAAATTGGATTCTATGGATACCGAGTCTCAAAATTCTGCTCTCAAACTGTGCCTTGTGACATTGAACGTGCTACATCACATCACATTCAAGCAGAACAGATGACAATTTATTCCATTAGCAAATTAGGGGAGCCTTCTCATAAGTGGATAAGCTATTGTAAAGAGCCCAAAAATACTGATACGAGCTCTTGAGGAGTGACCTAGGAAGAATGAGAGCAAGGTTTTTGGCCTTTCAAGGTTCTTGTTGTGTGAATATTATCATAAATGTGTATTTTGAAATAGTGGCAAAAAAGATGATGTGTATATAATCATAAAGATGCCAATGGAAAATCCAAGGCTCCCTTAATAGCTTGGTCTTGTGCTGGATCATAAAATTTAGAAGTAGCTTATGGTATTTTGCATATGTGTAGACATTCTTTGTAAGGCTTAGTTTTGGGTGGGCACAAACATTTCATGAAATACCTTCTTCCTAATTGTGGAAAACCATTAGAAAGACACATTTGGGCTGCAAAATATAGGGCACATATACTCTCAATCATTGCTTCTCTGGGTGGTATGGAATTAGGTGGATACCATGGAATAGAGTACATTATACATTATCTTATGTACTGGGGAAACTTGTATCAAGATCTGAGTAGATAAATGATTCTTTTACTATCAAAACATTATACCTTCTATTCTTAGTGTATCTATTGTCATACCTCTCACTAACATTGTTATTTTATTGACATTGTTATCGTATTGCCTCTATAAAGGAGCTCCATTTGAAGGCATCTTGACTACATATTATGCACAAAAAAGCTCTACAAGTGCAACAAGACATTTGCAAGACAAAATATGAATTCACTGAAACATTACTGTCTAATCAACATAATATCTTCAAATGAAGGAGCATTGTAACTATGACTGAGAAAACACTGTGTAGGCATTGTTAGCACTGAGAAATGAAGAGGATAACACATTGAATTAGGTGACTAAGATCACTGAAAGGAATATCATTGTTAGAGAGTTACAAACTGTGAATTGTCCTTTGTCCTATAGGACTGAGAAAGGAAGAACACTGTCAAATAGTGATTGAATCATAACAAACAGTCCAAAAACAATGAAAGTTACTGTCAAATGGTGACAAAGATATGTCCTCTAAGTCATTTGCACATGGTGATTGAGAACACAATGAGTAAGAAGTAAAAAAGCACTGGATCATAGCATTGCAAAATGGTCATGAGTTATGCAATGAACTTCAGTGTTCTTTTGATCACAAAGGAGATCAAGATAATAACCAACATAATCATGTATACAAAGAATTTTCATGGAGGAGTGAAAAATTCCTTACAAAGCAATTACCGCAATAGAGTTTGAGGTGAATTGCACCTGATATTTTATGCTAATATGGATATGTTCTAACTTATAGTTAATTGTTGTAGCATAAAATATAGGCTAAATAGTTGTTCATATACCATTGTTTCAAATTCTAAATTGCTATACCTTATTCTAGGAGAAAATCACAGGGGGAGTCTATACATAAGATACCATTGTTTCAAATTCAAAATTGATGGCTCTTTCACAATTGTTTGCTCCATTTATTTGATCTAAGACAACCTGTTGTATAGAAGATGCTCTCAAAATCATATTAAAATCCTTTATTATGGGAAGACTGTTCAGAATCTTCCCATCATAACAATGAAAAAAAGCATCATTCATTAACCTGAACTTTGCATGAGTTTCATCAAATTCTACTTTTCCACTCTTTTCCATTCTGAATTTTATTCCCAATTTCATCCATGAAGAACTTCCTCAGCCTGTAGATCCTGTTGTTAGCCATAACTTTACTAGGTTTCAAGGATAGCTTCAATTTTTTACCCAAGTAGTAATTGAAAAAAATTGTCCTTACTAGATATAATGTGTTGAAAAGCTCTTTGAAGTTATTCTGGAAAAGAGTTCCTAAGAGTATAATGTGCAGTTTTGAATTAACCTTTTTGCATGAATTCCATATCTTTGATCGGCTATTTCGAGCTTGATGAACTTCATCAAGAAAGAGTAGACCTGTGCTCTCTAAAAGAAGTTTTCCAATATGCTTAGCCTCTTCATGAAGGTTCACATTTGTCTCACAAGTGAGTGGAATAGAAGAAAAAGTGTGCTTGTTATTGACTACAATCTTTTTGTATACCTAACTTGTGAGACAAATGTGAGCCTTCCTAAAGAGGCTAAGCATATTGGAAAATTTCTTTTAGAGAGCCCAGGTCTACTTGTTCTTGATGAAGGTCATCAAGCTTGAAATAGCCGATCAAAGATATGGAATTCATGCAAAAAGGTTAATTCAAAACTGCTCCTTATACTCTCAGGAACTCTTTTCCAGAATAAATTCAAAGAGCTTTTCAACACATTGTATTTGGTAAGGCTGAATTTTGTCAATTGTTTCTTGGGTAAAAATTTGAAGCTATCCTCAACACCTAGTAAAGTTATGGCTAACAATAGGATCTACAGGTTGAGGAAGTTCTACATGGATGAAATTAGGAATAAAATTTAGAATGGAAAAGAGTGGAAAAGTAGAATTTGATGAAACTCTTGCAAAGTTCAGGTTAATGAATGATGCTTTTGTTCATTGTTATGATGGTAAGATTTTGAATAGTCTTCCTAGAATAAAGGATTTTACTGTGATTTTGAGAGCATATTCTATAGAACAAGATATCTTAGATCAAATAAGTGAAGCAAACAATTGTGAAAGAACCAACAATTTTGAATTTGAAACAATGGTGTCTTATGTATAGACCCCCCTTGTGATTTTCTCTTAGAATAAGGTATATCAATTTTGAACTAGAAACAATGGTATATGAAAAACTATTTATCCTATCTATTATGCTACAACAATTAACTATAGGTTAGAACATATCCATATCAACATAAAATAGTAGGTGCAATTCACCTTAACTCTGCTGTGGTAATTGCTTTGTAAGGAAGTTTGCACTCCTCCGTGAACATTCTCTATGCACATAGCCAAACA
The DNA here is from genome assembly GCA_007258455.2 of Sequoia sempervirens. NCBI lineage: Eukaryota > Viridiplantae > Streptophyta > Pinopsida > Cupressales > Cupressaceae > Sequoia > Sequoia sempervirens. The sequence goes on from VDFB02270651.1 coordinate 24,703,819, forward strand.
TTTAAAGTTCTTAAACAAAGCTTAAAAAATGAATATCTCATCATTGCGTGACTCCTACTTTTGCTCTAAGTATGACAGTACCTGAGCTTCTGGTGTTTCTAGACAAAACCTATAGTAGAAAAGTGTAGTCTCCATTTGAAGGAACCATCTTCGGAGCTCTTCCCTGAAATGAGGGTTGAAAACATTAGAAGATAAGCAATACCATAATTCTAAAGTAACAATTTGTATCAAGCCAAATGTCAAAAAGTATAATTAAATATACAAATCCTTACAATTGGACCAAGAAAATTTATGATTTTATCTTTAGAATGTAGGAACTTTCCTTGTCGGATATTCATGACCTCAAATTGGATTTGAAATTGGACTAGATGATTTATGATTTTATCTTTAGAATGTTGGAACTTTCTCTGTCAGATATTTAGAGCGATCAAATGGGAATTCAAAGTAATCGAATGACTCCTAAGATGTAATCAAGTAGAAACTAATATTTCAGTCCACCAACATTTGTATTCCTATAATCAAGTTCTGCTTCTGAGCGAAAACACTCGAAAGTGTTTCACACCGGCTCAAGGTACTCTCCAACTTGGTTATGTTGTTGATGGTAATCCAAGTTTTCCTAAACCGTCCATACTGAACGTTGCATCACAATCTATTATTCCTACACATAAACATGCCACATATTAACCCCTTCTAAATAAAACATTTAATCATCATAAAACCATAATTAATAAATCATTTTAGTTTTAGAAAGAATTTGATGTCATTTACTATAAAAAAAAAGTTGTATAAATCACAAAAAATCCATGAAGCCTCCTAAATTTAGCTTAAATAAAGTTTACAGGATGGGTTTCAGGATAAGAATCTTTTTACTACAACTCTCAATGAATGTGTTATAATCAGAAAATAAAATTCTTCACACTTGAAGTAATGCAGCCAAACATTTAATATTCCAAAAGTATGTTAGCAGGAGTTAATTAAAAACATGATAATTTTTTTCTTAGTTTCTTTTGTCAATATGCCATGTTGAAATGGAATAATCACTAAGAAACTCTAACAATAAAAAACAAAGTAAAGGTTCAAGAAAGGAAATTCCAATTCCAATGTACTATTGTGTAATGGTGATGAAGGAACTTATATGAGCATGACCTGCATACAAATCCCTACCATTGAATTGCCATCCATCCAAAGACAAAATAAGCAATGTAAGGATTTGAGCAATATAAGTCCAAAGGGTTATGCTGTAACAGTAATCGAATCACCATAAGAGAACAATCGAGGAACAAATTCTTGTGACTATAATTATGCGATCCATAACTCTATTGGTCATGTGGCACAATTGTGCTATAACAAATACATGATTCATTCATGTGTGACCCAAGTTTAATGTGGCTATTTTATGATATAAATGGAGGAACTCATATGAGCACAATTCATGTACAAATCACCATCATCAAAATTAGGTGCCAATCATCAATTGGTGCATTCGGGTTGACTCAAGTGTATCAGGTTACGATGTAATGATAGCATGATCCAAGAGCGATTACCTGTTGCTGCAATAAAGAGCCTATAACTCTGGTTGATATGTAGAGTGGTTATGTTATATCAATTATGTAGTGCATTCAAGCACAACCCATGTTTAATGGGCTATTCTAGAGAGATCAATATTTTCTAAACCTTATGAATGTTACTTAAAAGTGTATAGCTTAAATTACATACCAAGTTTGTTACGTACTTGAATGCAATCTTGGGTTACCACAAACTATAATAATGTGATCTACTAATAACCATTATGGGAAGTATTAAAGCAAGACCCATGCTATATAGGATACATTTCCCTGATCAAGTTTACATACCTTAATGATCAAACACAAGCTTCCCACACACTCTAGGATACAATCCAAGATCATACCACACCCTATCAAGACAACTAATTTTCTGACCCAAGATTTAAGGTTGTTTTTTAATACCAACATAAGCATTGGTAAGAGCATGAATCAGGTACAAACCCTAGGCCTCTGTAGAAACATAAACTATAACTCTAGTGGATTAGTGAGGTTGCAATACCAGAAAGATTGAAACATTGTCCATTTGTCAGAATAATTTTAATTTGACAATGATAAAAATAACCAATACCAATTTTTTTAAATACCCATATAAAGAAAATGTCCAACGCCCTTTTTTTAAATACCAAGATAGTCAATAACAAAGGGTTCACTGAACATCAATTTTTTTTAATGCCCGAGATAAATGATAACAAAATCAAAATTTAGAAAACTATGTGTAATACCAGAAAAGGTTGAGACCTCATTTGGTTCTCAGAAAAAAACATTATCTCGATAGCAAAAAATATCTAGTACCATTTTTTTAAAATATCCATTTCAAGTGAAAACCTAGCATCGAAATACCCAAACAACCAATAAAAAAATATCGAGCATCAATTTTTAAACATACCCAGATATCCAGTAACAAAATAACCAACATAAAACTTAAATAGCCAAATATTAATTCACGAAAAAACCCAACATCAAATTTTTCAAATACCCAATAGGCATAACGTATACATCCAACTTAAAAAAGAAAGAAAGAATGGTTTGCTTACCTTTGAGATGATCCACAACAAAAAGCTCAAAATCCTCAAGACATACTTCTAGGTGGGGAGCTGTCTGGTAGAAGGATAGATTTGGCCACATTCTAGACTAGTACTTTGGAGCACTGCTGGTAGGAGATTCCTCCACTGGGAAAGCCCTTTTATTACTGCTCAATATCTCCATCTTCAAAACCCTTCAACCTCTATTTTTTTTCCCAGACTATTTCTTCTAAACAATAGTTAAAAAACGTGGGAAAATGGTGGTCTTAATTATATCATTTGATTTTTGTTATGCATATATAAATTTGTATGCATAAGTGTCGGCTAAAGCCTAAATTGATGGCTAGGATGATTTTCTCTCAAAAAAAAAAGTTTGATACAAAAAATTAGTCATTTATTTAGTTATTTATAGCTGTGATTTTATCTGATGATCAAGTTAGTCATTTATAGCCTATTGCAAAAAATGAGTAGAATTTATTCATTTTTAGTTGTCGTGACTAAAAGTTTTAGTCACCTAGTCATTTATTTTCCAAATTCTACTAGTGATATGTGTATATGAATCTGTACATGAAAAATTCCATACAATGATAAAATACATCTAGCCGCTAGGGGCATGTCTCTTTGAGCCCTCTGGTATTGGCGGTGGAATGGGTGGTTGATGGATGGATGCATGCGAATGAGATTGATGTTACTGTGACATAGACATACTCCATGATTGGAGTCCTTGTAGCTCTCCTTGTAACTCTCCCACCTACTCCCTCAGAGAAGCGATACACTCTCACATTGTATCCTCTCTTTTCCTTGTCACTACCAACTCATCCCTTAGCTATTGCACTTAGGGTACTATAGATTAGTCGAGGCCATCCTAGAAACCTCTAACTATCTCTTGAGGTCATTAACTTGACTCTAGAGAGCATGATGTGCCTTCTCGACACTCTCAACTATCGTCACTACCAAGTATCTGTCAATGAGAACATAATAGAGCTTTGCACCCCGTTGATCTCTTTAGCCAGTCATCACTCCTAGTTTTGCAACATGTTGATCTAGCTCCACCTAGCCCTCCTAATAGGCTATCAAAAGATGCACCATAGGTTCAAATAATCGAGTGTGTCATCTCACTGACTCTGGCCTATGTGTGTCCAAGACCTAGCCCCAAATTTAGACAGCTATGACCGCCTTTGATATGCATCAACTGAAGAAGTGGATCCAATTCTATGTAAACACTACAATCATAAAGAAAGTGGATGATATCAGTACCACATCATAAAAATATATACATCTAAGCATATAATGAAAACACTAAAATCAAGTAATGTCTATATCATATCTCTATATCAAATGAAATATGTACCTGGGTCCCCAACCCACTAGTGTGGGTTTGCAAGTACAATGCCACTAGTGGATGTGATGCTAGGCCTTGTAGTAGTAGTAGAAGGGGGTCTAACCATCGAGGCACTTGGTGGTGCGATAGAGATTGTCGGTGCACGTATCGGTGATGACAACCATCGCCACTGCTTCGGTCTCTCCTTCGCTTGAGGTGTCTCTGCAGCGCCCTCCTCTCTACCACTCTCCACCACCTCACCATCTAACCCTTGTGCACTAGTGTTGCTCTTAGAGGCATCCGCTAGGAAAATTTGGGTCAAACCTACTATCCTCCACCAGTTAGGAAAGCTAATTGATATGTTGATGTCATCGATTGTGAGGGCCTTTAGTAGGTCATAATCCTCAACATCATTTCCATTGAATGCGACGTCGATAATGGTGGGATGAGGATGATCTCCCACTTGGTCCACACTCCAATGTGATTGTATGTACATAGGTGCTATGGGTGGGATGGCCTGCACTTGGTTGAAATGATGAGCCAACCCATGCTAGTAGTACACGACAATGATGTGATCTGTCCTCCTAACCAAGAGCTTTTCTTGCTACATGCACCACAACTACCTCATATCTGATGGACAGGTCCTCATATGCCTATACGACCACCATTAGACATATTTTCTTTGCATCCTATCCAAAATTTGTCTCCAAAAAAGTAAATCTTAAAACCTCCAACATGCCCCAGTGAGTACACGTGCACATGAGGATCTCCTTGCCCTATGCCCCAGGGATATCCAATTGGACACATTCAGATGAATTATCAAATTCCCATACCTATAGGAGCATGCAAGCTATGATGCTATGGTACTCAAAATGGACATAACACCTAAGGTCATGGTAAAGATGAGCAAGCATACTTTGCCCCTAGGCGTACATCGTCCATCACTCCTTCATCACTTTGATGTAATGGATGAGGCCCCTATGAAGGTGAGATCCTCACCCATTGATGACCACTTGCACTACCACCATCATGATCATCACATGACGTACTAGTGGTATTGCAATGAGCCCCTAATATAACCACCACATATAGATGTGCCTGGTGGCATCATCTGGGATGACACAATCGATGCAATGTTGTTGCACATCCTAGGTCGTGTGTCCTTCCTCATAGGCCACTCTCTCTCTCCAGATGGGTAGTTAGAGAATGTGGTACATGTCTACGAGGGTCACCATCATCTCCCATGTTGAGAGATGAAATGAGGAGGTATCAATATCCCATCTCTTTATCAACGCCATCAACATGGGCACATGGATTCAGATCTCTAGCATAGTATATACCCACCATAGCTTGATCCACTATAATAGTGAGTACTCATCAATTGAGATCTACCAGCTATGACTCCTTAACAATGACATGATAACTCTGTTGGATTGCTCATGAATCTCAGGAAGGTCCTATAAAAATAAAAATATGTCATGCAAATTCATTTCTAGTTTCCCATTCTAGACTCTTTATTCTACTACTTTAAATATAATTAGGTCAGTATCTCTTTGAGACACCTATGCACTGCATGTCTATGTGACATGTTGGTGTTCACAAGATAATTGGATGATGCCAGTGTGCATGATAGATTCCAACATGTTCGCCAGACTTCGACACATTGAATAGATGCCAACACGAGTGTCAAACTTCATCACGTTGGTTGGATGCTTGCATTTCTTGCAGATTTTCTATGGATAAAGACACTAAAAAATGATAAAGAAGGGAGAAATTTTCCTCGTACCTCATCTAGTGGCTCGCCCCTCTCCATCATGGACCACAACTGCTCGATCCTAGGTAGCTGTAAATCACATCTATGAGGCATTTTGTAGAAATCTCTATAGAAAACTCAACAAAATCCTCATATTAAATAGTGAAAATGAAATTTGGGCCCACAATGGGAGTATATAGGCATATTTTTCCCCATTTTTTGTGGAAAACTTTCCTTAGAATTCCCTACCTTCTTATGTTTACCCTCCTGACTGAGGGTGAAACTAGGAGGGGGCATATACTCACTTCTTTATCAAAATTTTCTTTCAATTCACCAAGAATTTTCTTAAGAATTCTTCTTGTCGTGGTAGTTTCTTCCAATTTTGAAACTGACCTATTTTTGAGTTTTGTAAATGTTAGATTTTGTAGTTTTTCGCTCAGCTCAAACATTGGGGGAATTGTCAGTATCTGTTTGTTCAACCTCAGTGGCCTCTACAATATCCTTTTTACAAAAAGTATTAAAATTTCAAAATCAATATTTATGTCTTTCTAGCTACTTTAGTGTAGTTGATTTTTCTTAAAAATCAGCTCAATAAAGTGGGGGAAAAATATAGTGTCATAAAATTGTACCCTATGACAATTTCACACTTACGTATTTAGGCTTGCCTTATTTATGGAAAAAACCTATAAGTTGGAATTTTCATGATTTCAACTTCATAGCTGACAACAATGAAGCACTAGTATCTTGAGTGTCTGATTCTTGTAAAGTTTTAGTCAAACATTGGCACGACACATAGATGTTTATGCGATGTGCTAGCATCCCCATACTTTTCAGGATTCAAATGTGAATATTTTATATTCTTTTCCCATGACATGTGTCGTAGCAGCAAGGATACGTGTGTAATGGCTCCTCCCACCCATGCATATTAACAAAACTCCATTTTCACTCTCATTTGAGGGGAGAACTATAAGAAAAATGTCTCTCTTTCTCTCTCGCTCTCACAACAAAGCTCTACATAAATTCTCTCTCACACAACAGTCTAGACTCCTCTTATTCATAAGCTCGTCACATATATCAATCCAAGAGGGGAACCACAGGTTGTTGGAATGCTCTCTTGTCATTTTATCTTACATGATATCGTCTACATAATCTCATCTTCATTTTTCTCATTGTATTTGTTATAGGGGTTATCCTCCTTTGTGGGGTTTGTTTCTATCACACATCTTTTCTTTACGCCTTTTGTCTATCTTGATCCTATCGAACTATTCATGAAGGTGGAAACATCAAAACATGGGTTTGACTAATGCAAGCTCCTAAACATCTCCCAACATTTTTCCTATTTTGTTTGTGTGTAGATGAAAAAATTTAGTGAGTTGTGTATTTTAGATTCTAAACTTCTACTATTCGTTTCATCAAAGATGAAAGAACAACGCATAGACATCCATGCAATGCACTGGCATCTGTGGTTGAGAGCTAATCAAATTGAAGATATAACCTGTGGTTTCTATACTTTTTGTTTCTGCATATCAAAGAATTTAATTTTGTCATTTACTTATGTAATTAAATGATTTTAGTATTCTCGTTATTTAAAACCTAGCGTCAATTTCGTTAAATTGTGTAAACATCCTTCATCATTTATCTTATCACTTGAGTAGTGTCTTTTGAGATAATTGAGGGATATTTTCTCCCTAAGACCTTGTTGTCTTGGGGTAGCAAATACCTTTCCTTAAACTAAGTTCATGTACCACCTTAACTCCCTTTACCTTGGAAGGATGAGGTTCTAACAAGGAGTATATGTCACCTTAATAATAGAAGAGTACATGGTGAGTAACTTCAAGCATGATACTATACTCTGCACCACACTAAGCCAATGCTTGAAGGTTTTAAAGGCTTCTAAATAAATAGGGTCCATAGTGGGACTATGAACAATGAGCCCATTCATGGATGCTTGAGATTGGAGGGGTCTCCTTTGCTCTCTTCACCTATACATGTCTCGGTGGACTGAGGGTTGCGAGGCTTGGCTTAAAGGACATTGGCCACACCTTGGGATACAAATTTTATTCTCCCCTTTTTATACCCCATCGATAAATTTGGTTGAGATCATCCTTGGGGTGATGAAATCCCTAAGCAGGCCTCCTAATATAAGTAAATGGAAAATATGATGTTTTTGATTCCCAAGATTGTTCTTTGGAGTCACAAGGGAAGAGAATATGTAGATAATAAATTCCTTGAGTAAACAAATAGAATGCAAATCCTAAGGCATTTTTGATGTCCAAGTTCACACTAGGTGCAAGGAGAGAGCATACATACCTAAGGATTACCAGACACAAAAAATATTGTTCATTCACCTTATAAAAATTGAAGTATTCCTAATTTATAAAAATCAAACACAAAATCCCTGTAATAGATAATGTCAGTATTTTAGGGTTTGATATTCATTTCCAATGAACACCACAAGAAACTCAACAAACAAACCAATAACCCTAAAATCTAATAGAAAATTTCACTAAAGTAATCAAAAATTTATAAAAAGTAGGTTATACCTTCTCTGTCAGATGCATAGTTTTGAGCATCAAATACACCAAACAAAGACACAGATGCACCTATGTTCTATACAAATGTGCCACATAGATCTTCAATTGCACCACAAGGGGCTTCAATTGTGTAACTCTACACAAACACAAAAAATGCAGAAATAGGAACATAAAACCTATTTCGGGAAGGTAAAATATCAGTTCAGTGTTAGAAAATTGTAGAATTAAGGTTATCAATGAAATATCAAACACACAAAAGTCTAAAAATCATAAAAAATGAAAGGTTAGCAATTGTGCCCAAATAATCTATAGATGCGCCATTTTGTGCAATAGATGTATTGCAAAGTGAAATAGTTCCACCTAGGTTTCAGTCAATCGCCTTGTTATAGATATGATTGTGTCAAACAAGCCTGTAACCTCAAAAATCACATAAAACTCACAAAAACGGGTTAAAATAAGGGACTAGAGTGTCCCATTGGGAATGCCAAAATGTATGACCTATAAATTCAACTATGAAACTAAAAGATGCAATAATTAAAAAAAATCACAACCAAAAGATCACATCAATAAAGTAAATTAAGAAAACTATATCAAAATGAATGCAAACTTGCACACACAATAATACACAATTCACCCTAGCATAGCTCAATTGTTCTCCTCTATTCACCTTGGAGAATGGTGTAATTAGTCCTTTGCTCTCATATTTTAGTAGCACAATATCAATAAAGCACTGTAACAATCCAAATATAGTTTCTCTACATGATCTGAGATGAAGAATGAATGATAGGATATTTATAGATTTTTGGTGACATTGAACGATGCCCAAGATCAAATGAGAGGCTAAAAATATCAAGGGCCCAAAATTGATGAGAGGAATTGAGGGTCAGTTAAGTGACTGCTTGATTCAAGGTAACTGATTATATGCCTTAGTTAAGAGGATTGATTGGAGTGTTAATTGAGACTGACAGTTAGTGGACTGAATTGATTACTCAATAAACTCAAAGTGAGTGGGAGTGAAGTGGATTTGATTGATGAGTGTACTAGAGTAAGTGTTAATTAGCAGGTGAGGTAGAATTTGCATGAGTATTTAATAATTATTTACATGTGCAAGGCTTTATTTAATAAATAAAATAAATGATTTTATTTATTTTGGGAAAAGGATATTGTTGAGAGATAAATGGATTAATTAAATAATTAAAATAATTTTGGAGATGAGGAATGGATAATTAATTAAATAATAATAAAATATTTAATTAAACTTTGAAATAGAAAAATAATTAGTAAATTAATTAAATAACATTAATTATTTAGTTAATATAGATGAATAGTGGTGAAAAAGATAATTTAATCAAATAATTCAAAATTATTTAATTAAAGTAGAATTCAAAGGAAATTCAAAAAAATGATTGTTAATTTAATCAAATAATAAAATTATTCAATTAAATATCGAAGATGGATTAGTTAGGTCAAATGATGGAAAATGACTCGTTTCGAAAAAATGCATTAGTCGGAATTAAGTGTCTACACTATCTATATGATGTTATCTGTCAAACTGTGAATATCTAATTAGTTAATCATGTGTTTGAATCAAATGGTGTGCACCTTTATATGACCGATTTTGGGGTATAAACTACAACACTCAGAAAGTACTTCGGACTTAGAACTTCAATTTGTATTCCCCCAAATTTCTTGCTAACAGTAGGTTAAAGAAATCTTTCTATGGTTTGAAACAATCACTAAGACTTTGGTATAAAAATTTGATTCTTTTGCATTGGATCATCACTCTATTATAAGTAAATATTATCACTATGCTTATTTCCAATTAATTGATGATTTGTTACTAATAATTTTCCTAAATGTTGATATGTTATTTATTGGAAACAATAAATAAATGATTAGGAAACTTAATAGTTAATTATTTGGTACATTGTTACTAAGAGGTTGTAAAATATATTTGGATATGGAAATTTATAGTGATCAAGTTAATAAAAAATTGTGGTTAAATTGAAAGAACTATGTTGCCACCATTTTATAAAGTTTTTCCATGTAGGATTACAAACTAGTTAGTATTCCATTTTTTATTCGAACTAGGTTATCTCCAAAGAAAATTATTAAAATAGATGGAAATATTGAAGATATGCATAAAATTCCGTATACTAATATTGTGGGGAGCCTTGTACATACCATGGTTTGTATGAGACTTGATATTTCCATAGCAATGCGAGTTTTGAGTAGGCTAATGTTGAACTCTAGTAAAGAACACTAGTTTTATGTTAAAAGGATTTTCAACTATTAATGAGGAAAATATAACCATTACATTTTCTATTGAATGGGATTAATGATGTTGGAAAGATGGTTGATTTATAGGTCTATTGATTTTTTTGGTTGGTAATCTAGATTACAGGAGGTCCACTCTAATTGGGTTGGTGATCTAGATTGTAGAATATATACTTGTAGTCATGTCTTTACTTTTTTTAAGGAGCAGTTAGTTGGATGAGGAAATGACAACCTATAGTCATGTTTTCATTATAGAATCAAAGTACATGGCTGCAACACATGCTTTCAAGGAGGCAATGTGGTTAGAAAAAATGTGTTTTAAGTATTGACTTTCAATGTAAATTTGTGATAATTAGATGTGGTAATCAAAGTGGCATGGACAATATTTGGCTAAACATTTCATGCATCATGTTTGCATAAATAATATTGATGTTCAATATCACTTTGTTCCAAAAATGGTTATGGGTGGTAGCTTCTTGTTATAGAAAGTGGACACCTTAGAGAATGTTGCAAATTTTCTTACTAGGGTAAGTGCAAGAAGATGGGGGGCCAAAAAGGGGTCTTAAGTGGCCACTTTTTTGGAAATAAGGAAATACTGACCTTGGATGAGAAATTGAGGATAGTTACACTCAAAATTTCAAGATTCAACAAAAAACAATGTAGCAAGTGCTCTAACTCTTCTTTCTAAATGACTATTTTTTTAAAATGGTATAGATTAAGGGGTTGAAAAGAGGGAGCCACATAAACTGGTGTTGTTTTTGTCAAAAAAACATAACATCTTTTGTGGCTCCCTCAAAAGGTTAACTTTTTTTTGGATTTTTAAAATCACTTCAGTCAAAAATTAGCTAACAACATGTAGTTTATGCCTATTTTTTTGATAAATTTTTAATGAATATTTGATTTTTTACTAGTTTTCAAAGTGGAAACATATTGAAAAATAGAATTTTGGCCATGCTACCCCTATAAATTTTGAAAACTAATTGAAAATCATTTTTTTAATATGTGTAGAATGTAGTCTAGTTTATAAAAATGTAAATTATTTGAAATTCCAATGAACGGTTAAAAAATGAAGTAAAAAATACCAAACATTGGTTTTTGCCAAAAAACGGATACACAAACAAAAGAAATTAAAGATGAAAGGCTTAACATTGTCAAAATGTGAAAAAATTACATTGTTAAATAGCTGAGAGCCTAACATTACCCAGGTGTTTGATTTGTTCGACCATGAAACACGTGCAAACCTGATGGTTAGCACGAACGAGATTATGTGAAATCTCATAGAATATGCAAGAACACGTCTTTGGATGTTGGGAAGGCACTCCAAGCCTTTGGGTTGGAAATCCAAAGCAAATACCAAGCCTAAGGCTTGGGGATTCCCAAAGCAATATATAACATGAGCACGTTTAACGCACTCATGTTATGTTCTATTTTGCATTTTTTCCTTTTTTGCAAAAGTTTGTTGTATATTTGTCAAGCTTTGCATAATGCGAGTGTGTTATAACATGCTCGCCTTATGTCTCGATTGGAATGTTTTATGTTCAAGTTTGTTAAGTATGTTTGATGTATGTATGTTTGTATATATATTTGTATGTATGCATGTATATATGAATGCTTGTATGTACTTATGTATGTATGCATGCTTGTATGTATGTATGTATGTATGTATATATGTATGTATGCATGCATGCATGTATGTATGTATATATGTATGCATGTATGTATGTATCCCTATATGTATGTATGTATGTATACCTATATGTATGTATGCTTGTTTGTATGTATGTATGCTTGTGTGTATATATGTATGCATGCTTGTATGTATGTATGTATGTATGTATGCTTGTATGTATGTATGTATGTATGCCTATATTTATGTATGTATGCTTATATGTATGTATGTATGTATGTATGTATGTATGTATGTATTTATGTATGTATGCATGTATGCATGTATGCTTGTATGTATGTATGTATGTATGTATGTATTCATGTATGCATGTATGCATGTATGCTTGTATGTATGTATGTATGCTTGTATGTATGTATGTAAGGGTTTTGGGTAAATAAGGACTTGAGGGTATAGTTTATAGGGTTGAGGGTTGAGGTTTTTGGATTTAGGGTTTAAGGTATAGGGTTGAGGGTTGAGGGATTAGGGCTTAAGTAATAGGTTGAGGGTTGAGGGTTACAGTTGAGGGATAATATTCATTTTGTTGAGTGTATAAGATTAAGTGTGTAAGGTATAGGGATTAGGGTTTAGGATATTAGGTTTAGGTTTTACAATATGGATTGAAGGTATAAGGCATAGGGTGACTTGGGTTGAGAGTGTATGTTTTAGGTTTTAAGTATAGGGTTGAGGCATAATATTAAGGGTTTAGGGTATAAGGGTGAGGTTATAGGGTATAGGGACGAGGGTTTTTGGGTGTAGGTTTCACGGTTTAAGGTATAGGGTTGAGGATTGGGGGATTAGGGCTTAAGTATATGGTTGAGGGTATAGGGTAGAGGATTGAGAGTTTACAGTTGAGGGATAATGTTCAAGGTTTAAGGTTTAGGGTATAAGGCATATGGATGAGGGTTGAGGGTTTAGGGCATACATATAGGGTATAGGGTAGAGGTTTGAAGGTTGAGGGATAATGTTCAAGGTTGAGTTTCCAAGGTTAAGTGTATAGGGTATAGGGTTTAATGGGATCTAGGGGTTGAGGGTTTAGGGTTTAAGGTTTGAGGGATTAAGGGTTTAAGGGTTGAGGGATTAGGGTTTAAGGTATAGTGTCGAGGGTAGAGGGTTTAGGGTTTAAGGTTTAAGGGTTGAGGGTTGAGGCTTTAGGGATAGGGTTTAGGGTTGAGGGTTGAGGGTTAAGGGATTAGGATTTAAGGGTTGAGGGTTTAAGGCTTTAAGGTTTAAGGGTTGGGGGCTTAAGAGATTAGGGTTTAAGGGTTGAGTGTTAAGAGATTAGGGTTTAAGGTATAGGGTTGATGTATTAGGGTTAAGTGTTTAATGTATATGGTAGAGGGGTTGATGGTTGACATTTTAAGGGTTGAAGGTTTAAGGGTTGAGAGTTTAAGGGTTGAGGGTTTAAGGATTAGGGTTGAGGTTTTAACATATAGGGTTGAGGGTTGAGGGTTGAGGATTTAAGGTATAGCATTGAGGGATTAGGGTTGAGTGTCTAATGTATAGGGTAGATGGTTTAAGGGTTGAGGGTTGAGGGTTCATGGATTAGGGTTGAATGTATAATGTATAGGGGAGAGGGTTTATAGTTGAGTGTTGAGGGTTGAGGGATTAAGGGTTTAAGGTATAGGGTCAAGGGATTAGGGTTGATGGTTTAATGTAGAGGGTAGAGGGTTTAAGGGATTAAAGGTTTAAGGTATAGGGCCGAGGTATTAGGGTTGATGGTTTAATGTGTAGGGTAGAGGGTAGATTGTAGAGGGTTGAGGGTTTAAGGGTTTAAACGTTGAGGGTATAGGATTGAGGGACTAGGGTAAAGAGTTGAGGGTATAGGGTTAAGGGTGTTGATCATCAAAGCTTGCACCTCTCCGAAAACCTTATGGGAAATTCAACTAGTGGGGGACCAATTTGCACCTCACTGAATACCTTCGAGATTTTTATAGAAAGCAGACTCTTCTTTGAGTTGGGAGAAAAGGTAGAAGGAAATGTAAATATAAAACATGAAAATGATGTGCCAAAGCTTTTACAACATTTCAAACTCAATTCTTCTCCTATGAATGATATAATAGACACAGAATGCCACAACCCTTCATTGTTGGGAAAAGAATGAGAAAAAAAGACTAGATACAAGCACAACACAATCTTTCGAATCTACCCATAGGAAGCGCTCATTAAGGTTTGATCAAGCATAAAAGTTCCAAAAGTTTAACAAAAAAATTTAGAAATTGTAGAAACCCTTTCTCTTATTACAACATAATATGGAAAAATAACAACCATTAAAGAAAATGGAGAAGTTCAACAAACATAATTCAATTTCCGCAAGTTATTATTATATCATAGAAGCTAAAGCATGGAAATCAACTACTCAAACTATCAAATTAATCTTAACACAATGTTTTTATTCTGAATGAAAACATAAAGAAGAAACTTGAAAAAGGCCATAATATGCACAATTTCAAATATTTCTTCCAAATGGATCGTACTTAAATATCAAATGAACTTAAGAAAGGTTGGATGCCAATCTGATAATAGTTTGAGTTAAAACAATATAACATGCCAGAGAAAAGCAATGTTCTGCAAACTTTCAACTTCTAAAAATATCCTAAAAACTAAGGAAAACTAAAAGAACTTTTGGGAGAGCTTTTTTATTTATGTTGGTGCCTCCTATTTATAGCTAAAAAAAAGAAAACCATCGCTAGCATTCTAGAAGAAAATACTACCAGATGTCTACATCTAATAGCTCATGATCCCATCGTGGATCTTGATTAGATCGTGACAATCCTTGCTCATTAATTCCCAACTACCTCATTAATGTCCTTTAGATATTTAGGAAAGAATGTCATTTAAAGATAATCAAATCTTAGAAAACAGCTTGGAAAAAATTCATCAACCAATCCATAGATTGACGGTGCTGACTCAAAGGTTCTAACCTAAAAACAAGAAAGACCTAGCATGCTCTAAAAAAATCCATAAAGAGATCGCTCCTTAAAAGCGCAACTTGTCCAAAGTGAAGAGATGGTGTGTCGAGCGGGTGGGGAATCTCATATTTATGAAAACAACCCTAGAGAAAATACCACCAAGCTAACACATGCCCCGACTTTCTCTCGAAAGGAAGGTGATAAACAAAAACCACGTAGCCACCATGTGGCGCATTGCACACCTTTCAGAACAAATTTTTTCTTTAAGGGCAGATTCATCCCGAAGCCAAAAAACGTATAAAAGCCGAAAATCAAAAGAAGATTAAGGGAAAATTTCTTTATAGTTTTGGTGACTCACAGGGGGCCTTCGCTTGCAAAGGCATGAACCTAGAGCTCTGGAAATTCTTGGAGTTTGAGGAAGGCAGAATCCTGTACCTCCCAGTCCAAATCAGTGGGCTGGATGAGAGTGTGAAAGACCTAGTATGCTTGATCTAACTCAAGGACTTCCTTAAAATAAATGGCTCCCCATCTTGCTGAAATAGCCCCAAGGTGGTAATAGAGATGAGAAAGGGGAAAGATCTCGTGCTTGATTTCATCAATGGTGGGCATTGGGCCTAAATCTAGGAGTTCTGTAGAAGTCGAGACCTTTTGTCTGATTGCCTCTGTGACCTATTCAATTGATAGCATCTCTCCATCTAGTGAGAAAAGGGGAGGAAAATTGTAGCTAAGAAGAACATTGAAATCCTTTTTGATTTTGTCAACCTTTTTATTCAACACTACTTGGCATTCCTTGCTCTTTGCCGCAACTTTGTGGCAGTTGACGATTTCACTTGATTTTCTTGAGGCGATCCTTTGATATGAAATATTTGCACTTCTTAGAGCCTTTTTGGTGGCCATACACAATTTGGAAATCATATTTTGTGATTCCACAACTCGGGGAGCATATATCTGGAAAATTTGGTTGGCCACCGGGCCAACCTTTTTGTTTAATTCCCAAGCATCCCTTAAGAACTGTAGGATTGGCTTGAGAATGGAAATCACAACTATGATCTTTTCCCAATGAGTAGATATCAACCTTTTCAATATCATAAGGGTCCTAGACCCTTGTGTAGTAGTTAAATCCTGGTGGAACTGAGCCTCTCTTGCTCTCATATTCTCCTCCATCTGATTCTTCTCTCAAAGGGTGTTCGTTAGTTCAGAGTTCAACCTTTCGACCTCTTGGTTGCGAGCCTACAGATTAGACTTGATCTCTTATTTCTCTTGCCTTGACCTTTATGCTTCTGCCTAGGCCTTTTGTAGATTATTAGAAGCCCAAGATTAAACATCATCCAACTCTTTCTCTATGTTTTCTTGAGTATGTCAGCACTCTGTGTTTGTCTGTCTGGCGCTCAGTAGCAAGCTCAACTCTTAATTTTTCAATTTCAGCGTATAGCTAAATCTATTCACTTTGGGCCTCCTCAAGCAACTTAGTTGCTTCTCCTTGTTGATCTTGTATCTGTCTTATGCAAACCATCTCAAAATCTCTAGCCTTGATCTTCATTTGCAGCCTTCCCACCGTATCTCTCACTTTTATCAATTCTACCCCACGCTTCTTCAACCTTTTGTCTAGCCTCTCATAATCAGTGTACACCACTTTTTGGGTGGCCTTAGCTAGAACCACCTTGTCATGTGGGAGATTTTTATTCAAATCCAAACCCATGGCTCTGATGTTGTAGTCTTCCATATTCATTTGTCCTTCGGGCTTAGATACGAGTGGCTTCATGGTAGCGATCAACAAATAATTATGTGCTTCATTTTAGAGAGCTTCAATCTTCTTAGTAGCTGGTTGTGCAACGTCTTTTATCTGTAGTTTCTACTTTCTGGCTTGATGGGCCTACTTGGTTGCATTGAAATGGCCTTGGAGGCTCTGCGGGGTGTCAATGCTTTGTGCGGCAATGGAAGCACCTAGAGGGAGACTAAATAGGGTGATGGAAGGAGAAACCTCAGATGTATGAGATTGGGGAGAGGAAAATGGGAGTGTTATCATAGAAAATGGTGGGATACCAAATTGAGATTGAGAAAGGGGAAAACCCATTGGGGTGAAAAGAGAAGCGGGCAAAAGGAGAGACGTTTTCCTAGGAGCGGATGGACCTGGAGTAATGGGAAACATGGATGTTTTAGCTCTTTCAATGGGGGCCCTTGACAGGGTGATTAAAGAATCAATAGTGACCAAAGCAGATGATGCTTATTCGATGCGCGAGGTTACTTCACAAGGTTCATTATTGAAAATGGGTAGGGGTTCATTTAGGACCAAAAGATCGGGGTCCGCAGACGGAGTAATATTCTCCACAAATGGGTATAGAGGAGTAACTAGAGATGCAAAGGCAAAAAGAAGAGAGGGAGTGAAACTTAATTGGGCCATGACTGATGGAAAACCTTGTAGAGTAGACTCCATTTCTTCTTCTCCTCTGACTAATGCACCAGGTCCGCCTAAATCTTGGACTCGTCTCCTCTTTGTGTGATTGGAACTCATATGTTTCGATCCTTTAGTGGCTGATCCCATCAAAACCTGGCCTTTGGTAACCACAACAGAACTTCTTGGGAACCGTTGGGTTCTTTTTCCTTTGCTTTGGGCATTGACGAAGGACATGACTTGTGAGTCCTTTTTCCTTGATATTTTTCTTTTTTCTAATTCCTAAGGTCAAGAAGCATGGCGCGGAAGCTCTTCCTGTTCAATCTCATGACTAGTCTTAGGGTTACTATTATTGGTATCAACCTCTTTGTCATAAACCTCATCGAACCTTTCATCATGTGGCCGAAGATCTCCGAACAGGGCATTGGTTTATCTCATTTCATGTCAGAACCTCTAGAAAATTTCTTTCTTTCTCTTCAACCACCCCAGGCATTTCAATTGCATGTTGAGGGATTTACCCATTGGGAGGTTCTTATGATACTCCACAGTCTGGACATAGGAGTTTAGCCATGGTGGCCATTTGAATGGTATGTGGGGCCAAGTCGATGTATACTTCTGTCCTTTCTTGGGTCAGATTCTTCCTCGACTCAAATACTCTTGACTCTCGTGTTTCAAAGTTGGGAGGTGCCTTGTCGAATTGTAGTCCCTTGTGTCACAAATAAGAACCAAGCCTAAGAGTGCCAGTTTTGTTTGTAAGATCACCCTCCACCCTCTGCCTCACCAGTGTTACTTGATTGTTGGTAATGTTAAGGGGAGTCGGGTAAAGCCCTGTCTTGTGCCTTCCATCTCCATAGACATTGTCAAAAATAGTTTCCTGATGGCATGCCTCCAAAGCAAAAAATCTATCTATTACAAATTTGGGGAGTCTAAAAGCCTCCTTGACAAAACCATGGAATCTGATAAAAGTGAAATCTCCACCTAGGAAATAATCTACTGGGGTCTACAAAGTCTTTATCCATTGCAAGACCTCAAGGGAGAAGCAGCTCGTAGGGCATGGGAATAAGTCAGGAAGTACTGGCCTCATAAAATAATCCACAAACCAGTAGTAATCCCATGTCCTTGAAAGCACATGAGTCCATACCGAAATTGGCTAGTAGGAACCTTTTACATTGAACCTAAATAATGAAAAAATTCTCTCTAGAATCTTAGAATTTTGATGCAAGATCAAGTGAACCAAGAAAGAAGAATACCTGAATTTATACTCAATGTTGTAGGTCCTCAATTATTCCAACATTCCTTCGGCTATTACATCAACAAAATCATAATTCTTCCAAATTTTCTCCTTTTTAAGCATGAAAGCCAAGCCCATCTGAAAAGGATGGATCTCTTCATCATCATCAAGACCATAAATCTAAGCTAGCATTGAGAAAATAGACTGCATTTCTCGCTTGAATTTTCTACCCGCAAGAGGAAAAGAAAACTGACCTCTCTCTAACCTTTCCTTTGTTTCACCCTCATAAAATTCCCCCTTCTTCATTCTGGTTTCCCAAAACCCTTCCATCTCTTCCTCGTCAAAGCGTTGAATGCCCCAGGTTGTAGGGATACACAACATATCCCATATGGCCGTTGTAGTGATTGTAACCTTCATCCTAGTGCCGACAATAACCCCTGTCTCCTTGTTGAATCTCTTAGCACATGCGTCTACCAACTTTGGGCATGGGTGTACAATGGGCAACATGAACTGTGGAAAACCATAATTCTTGAGCCATGACATGAAACTTTTAGCTGACCCATGCTTAAACATTCTTTGCAACGCCCCTTCCCTAAGGATTTTAGGGTTAGTTGCTAATTTTGGGTAAAAAATGTCACTAACTTATTTGACTACAAAATCCGATAAAAATTTCTGACGAAATATGTATAATTT
>VDFB02270651.1:24723284-24730784 GCA_007258455.2 Sequoia sempervirens
ATAGTCTTTAAAAAACTTGACATCAGAAGGCTCAGATTCATTTTCATGGATTCTCAATGACCTCCCCTTGTAGCCTTTCTATCTAAACTTAGGGATCCATTTCACTCTGAAGCTACTTTTGTCTTGTTAGTATTTTTGTTTGAAAGAAGCAAGGTCTATAACCTAACTTGTGGCCACATTGAGTCTAAAAACCTCAAAAATAAACTCCTTGGTTATATCCATTAGGAAACTTCCATCCAATTCCCTAATTACTCTGATATTTTCATCATACCCAAAAGAAAGGTGTTTGATGATTTCCACATTTATAAACACATTAGGAACAACTAGCTTCCCCAAATCATAAGTCCGTGCATTAGAGATAGGGGCACGACGGTTTATTTTTCCATACTAATGTAACAATAATTTCCATCCAGTAATTGTGTAATCCTTTTCCTTCAACTCTACATCTCTGCAATTTTTGGCTTTGTCTACCATCCCATCTATTGCATTAGGGATGAGGGAATGCACAAGCTATTTTGAGGAACCCGACTACTGGCCCATAATATCCTCCTCAAAGAAACTTTTAGGTGTAGATCTAGAGGGTCAAGTGATCGATCAACTCATAATTCCAGAATGATTTTAAAATAGATTCTTACACTATCCTTTTGGGACTTTACAATATTACACAACATATTTTGCAGACTTGATTATGAAATATGAGCTTCAAGGCTTTAACAATGGTGAATTTTTCCAAGAAGGTGTACTTGATTTTTAATTGTTTAGAGCTCAAGTTGATGTGGAATGGGCACACCTCTACAAATTTTGCTACTATTCCAGACCAAACAAATGAGACAACCAACTATATTGAACTAAAAATTTATGAAGGCAATTAACTTAAAAGATGAGCCATCATCCATCACATCCACTATTACTTCTTGTTTGTACGATGGCAATTCATTCATCTACATGTTTATCAATTTTGAACATGGTTCATTCATCTGGAAGGGAAGTACAAATCTCAATGATGAGTAAAGCCTTGATTTTCTTGAAAAGGACATGACCATCCCCTCTCTCTAATAGGATTCTACCACGTGAGAATATTGTCACACAATGTCCTTTCTGCAATTCCGTAATCAAGAAAAGAACATGCCGCTATGAGCTTGTGGACTTGCTACAAATTTTTGAAGTGAATGATGGTTTTTTGCTACAAAATTAGGGTTTTTTGACATTAGGTGGAACAAGTAAGTAATTCAAACATCAAGTTGTGAATTTGAAGGATTTTTCTAGGTAATAGGTGGTTACAATCAATTCAAGGGAAAGGAAAGCTAAATTACAGTGGGTATATGCTATCAATTTTTTTGTAGAATTCTAGTTTGTGAAAAAATTGTTAAAACCCTAGTTTCTATAAACCCTACACTTAAAATGGCCAGAACATCAACTGGAAAGAGAAGGCATTGCTCCTAGAGTTAGGAAAGAGAGCAAACGTTGGTCTAGGGTCGAGGGGTTTGAAAAAAAAACTCATCTATAAGAAAAGTGGGTGTAGAGACCCCATTATCAGAGAATAGGGGTATGCATTGTTCAAACATGCTTACAAAAAAAGCTTACTCAGAGAGACCAATTTGCAATATCTAGAATTTGGGTCTGGGAAAATTAGTGGTGCCCAAAGTATTTGTGAATGTGGAATTGGTTAGACAACTAGCTATGGTGTATAACCCTGACACTAGGTCTTTGTTCACAACGGGTTGTCAAAGCTTGTTGCCATTGGATAGGAATCATATCTACACAGTCTTCCAACTAGACCCCAATGCATACTTACTAATTGACATGGGTGCATTGAGCAAAGAATATGAAAGAAATAGGGATAGCTACAGAGTAAGGTGGCTCCCATGATTTAGGCCAAGAGGGCCAAGAAGAGAACTACTAAGGTTTGGAAAGGGTGATATGGAACCCTTTTCTTATGATATTTTGAGCCATATCTACATAGTCTTCCAACTAGACCCTAATGCATACTTACTAATTGACATGGGTGCATTGAGCAAAGAATATGAAAGAAATAGAGATAGCTACAGAGTAAGGTGGCTCCCATGCTTTAGGAAAAGAGGGCCAAGAAGAGAACTACTAAGGTTTGGAAAGGGTGATATGGAACACTTTTCCTATGATATTTTGAGCCATACTTCCAGAAGACATATTTTTCATTGCTTCAGGTCATGGGAATGGATAGTAAGATTCACATCCCTGTTAGTCTAATGGTTTTGGTAGTGGATATTCAAAGTAGGGATGCAAATAGGCCCTATGATTTTGTAGGGTATGTGGCAGATCAATTGCACAAGTCCCTTTATGCAATTAAGAATGATCCATTGGGTGCCATGCATTTTAGATATTACTCCCTTTTGATGCACTTAATTTTACATGCTAGAGTGCAAGTATGGCCACCACAACTTCAAATTAGGCCAATGGGAGATAACAAAAGAATACTACTAGTCTAGGAGTGGACCTATATGTGGGATAAGGACTGTAATTAGTTAAATTACTCTACCTTTGAAGAAAATTTTGTAAAGCCTCTAAGGAGAGGACTGGGCCTCCCAACAGATTGGGGATTATCAAAGGAGATAAGAATATTTTTAAGGCCAAAGGACCTTACCCCTGAAAAGGGGATTGATCATAATTGGGGTGAGTGGTTTTTCTACTCAAATTCCATTGTTATCAGGGTATATGGGACTCCATTGGCACTCTATGTGCTCCCTAAGGATGTCCCATACAAGATTGATTTTTTGGAGTTAATATGCCAATTGAATGAGTCTAATAAGAATCATTTTAAAAATAATAAAAACATGGCCTCCTCCCTGGCTTAGTTGCATTCTCTAATTTTTTTGCCTTGTCAAGGGAAGGCATTGAATTGAGTAAGGAGAAGTTGCTCCCATACAAGATGAAGATTGATAAAGTTAGGAGTTTTGACCCAAAGGGCTTCATCAAGAGGAAGAGAGGATATTGCGGGTTGCTTTCCTATCTTCACTAGCTAGACAACATTGAGGACCTAATAATGAATTTCTCTTTAGAGATCAAGGCCTCAAGAAGGAGAGAGTTGTGGGTCAAAATCCAAATTGTAGAGAACACGAGGAAGAGAGTAGACCCATATTTCTAGGGGTCATTCATGCACATAAGGGATCCCATAGTCAGAATGATGACTATGTTGGATAGTATCAACCGATCATTGGATAATATTCTATAGGTTCCTCCAAGCACACCAGGTGCTTCTTCTTCTAGAATAGAGCTGCCAATAAGTCCCCAATAATTTACTCCCTTGAAAATAATTGCTCCAATGGCTAGACCTTTAGTGGATTATCCACTTGATCCAAAGGATATGAATGGGGATGGCCTAATTGTACATCAAATTATACCCCCTCCTAGGATGTTGATTGAGAGGCCCACTAATGGCAGGTTGGTCATCAATTTTGAAACTGGTGGGCACGTGGTTGATGATGTTAGGGCTAAGGTGTATTAGAAGTTTCTACAAGATGAAAAATTCATCACCACCCATGATTTTAAGGATTTTATACTTAAAAATAAGGGGGAGGAGTTGAGATTAACCCTCATGCCAAGCGGCTTCTCTGAAAGAGAGAGAAAGGAAAACATTGAAATTTTTTGGTAGAAGGTGAAGGAGGAGATGGATGCCATGACCCTAAAAAGGGGAAGGATGCATTTTCTAGCCACAATGAGATGTGGATGAGGCTAAGGTGTATGCAAATCAATTGGTCCCAAGGAGTTGAGGTGATGAGATTGCTTATTAACAAATCAAATTTTGATAGTAGCATGGTATCTAACATTTTGGATAAGTTTGATTTTTTGGATGACATAATTAGTCATCATATTAAACATAGAGATATGATAAAGATGGAGCTCAATAATTTTGAAAGCTTTGAGGATTTCTACATGCATCCAATTTTGATTGAAGATGGGGGGGTCATGGCATTTGGGGAGTGGAAATCAAAATTTTCCAATCTTCTCAATCTAATGTATGTCAAGATAAATAAAGAGGGTGAAGTTGATGCTGATCAACTCAATGCATGTATTGATGCACTAACCAAACTAGAATATAGTTTGTTAGGTTTCCTTGACCTAGTGAAAATTTTGATCGGAGAAGACTACAAGTCACATCTAGAGAAATTCAACAACTTTTTTCCACCTAAGATTGACACTTTAGATATATAGGTGGAGCACATGGAAGAATAGGATGATGTAACTTGAGTTGCATTTCAATTGGTCTCCAAAAACCAGGTATAAATGTTGTATGGGGTTGTCAGATGGGGAATGTTAGATTTGTCCTATCTACTTCAAAGAGGAATTTTGGGGAGATCTTCTTCCATACACAGACTTTAAGGCTACTAAAGATCTCCAACCACTTTCAGGTGGTAGTCAATTTCTTTTGAACTAAATTTTGTCCTTTATAGATATTACACCACCTAGATTTTTGTCTTCTAGTGACTAGGTAGTTGAATGAGGCCTTTTTCTTGTTGCTTCTTTTGCATCTATAAAAGGGAATTCCAGGCCTTATTCAAAGGAGTCTAATTCTTAGAGTTTCTAAATATTTTGTATAGGTTTTAGGTTGAATAGGTAATTCCTCTTAAACTAAGAGAGGAAATATTATAATTTTGCTCTGTAATAACAACATATGACCTAAATACTCATTGTATTGCACCAAGTGTTAATACTAATTTGTCATTCTCTCCACTATTGTACACACTACCTTTGAATCAATATAATCAAGGATTATCTTCTAGTTCTCATTTCATATTTTGTGTTATTGATGCATGAATTGTTTGCTTCTATTCAAGGAATGGAGTAACTTTGCTTTTAGTTCATTTATTTGGGGTTGTGTTGTTATAATATGGATCTTTTAGTATTTTGATAGTATTGTTTATTTGTTGATTTCTTGCTGTAAGGAAGTAAGGTTATTAGAAGCCAAAGGTTGGTCTGTTGTAGGAGTTTACTTCATTTCTAGACTCTATGTGGATAAGGCACTAGTAAACCAGAAACCTAACTCTCAAAGTTTAAGTTTGAGATAGAATCAGTTATAAAATATAAACAATCTTTACTTTATTGCAATTTTAATTATTTTATGATCAAGCCCAAACTACAAGTCAACATTTCATATAGAGGATTATAGAGATTATTTAGTCCATCAAATACACCTCTTAAAAATTTGTGTGAAAAATATATTAGCAAAGGTATCAATGTAAGTTGTTATTGTTGCATGATGTTATAGGGGAACCCACCTTGATTTTACAAGCCTAAATTTCAGAGGAGAAATTGTAAATTTTTCTCTTGTTCGTTGGCCATTGACCTAGGGTTTTTGAGCATAAAACTAGCTAATTTTTAGGAAAACCCAGATAATTAGTTGGAAACACCAACTTCCATTCGCTAATATGAGATTGAGAGCCGTCTTAACTCTGAATCTGACTTGGAGCTTTAAACCCTTAAGCACTCTTAAACCCTTGTGTTCTTGTTATATTTTTTTATTGACTGGTTATCTAGGTTTCCTTTTCCTTAAGTTGTGTTGTCATGTCACCACCTCGTGTGTTTACTGGCCCTGCATACCATATTACCTGATAGGTTTGATCCTTGTGGAATTTTATTTTATAATGCCTTCCCCATCCTTTTTTCCTAGGTGCTCGCATTGAAAAGTGAATTCTACATGTGGTTTTATGGTCATATAAGTTTCTTTTATAAAAGTGGTCCCTACCTCTTTCTACGCTTCCACATTAGGATTTTTGATGAAGAGAAAAAGTCTTGATGAATTATGGAAGGTGTACAAGTGTCAAAGTAGAGACTAATTATGGGTCATGAGATAAATTATAGATTGTTGTGTATAGGATCCATAGAATGCTGGCACATAGTAGAAGATTAAAGGATTTTTTAAGTCCCCAGGCTCATAGCGGCATGTCCTTTTTTTGGTTGTGGAACCATAGAAGGACAATGTTGGAGAATCCTATTGGAGCATAAGACTTTAGGAAGGTAAATAATTACATTTAATAAATTTTTAAGGGGCCATTTAATAAGTAATAAAAGTTCAACCATTGATATTTGCAAATCTAACGGTTCTAGGGTTATTCCAGAGGTTTGAATTCACAAGTCTAGTGCTTTAGACATTTCCTTCCAGAATGCAACTACAACCTATTGCAAGTATGAGCAGATTGGTGTTGTCATTGATGTCAACAAGCTTGTGTTTTCATTGATGTCAACTGTATGAGAAGGAGTTTTTGGCAAGGATGTGTGTTTGGTGTTGAGTTAGTTTTTTCTCTGATGATGCTTTGGTTAGTTGCATTATGTTATCATTAGTAAGATACTAGTGTCAACCTCTAGTGTTGCTTTGATAAGAATCTATCTATAGATGTATAGTTGAGTTGTTATGTTGCAGTTGGCTTGGAAGTGATGAGGAAGTACTAAAGATGCTGATGATATGTTTCTGGTGCTTGGTTTCCAAGTGCTTTTAAGAAAATTGAATAAAAAGAGGAAATAGTGTGTTGCAATGGTGTTCTATGTTGTAGAGTGGTGTTCTAGTTTTTCTCCACATTTCTTCTAGTTTGAAGATCTACTTGTGCAGTTGGATATGTTTATCAAAGGTGTTCAAAGGTGTTGCATTTAGAATTTGGTGTGTTGGATTGTTGCACAAAGGAAGGTGTGTTCACCAATGTGCAAACTATATATTGTCGAGGTGTTTGGGAGAAATGTTTTTGCTCCACATTTCTCCGTAGAGTGGTTTCAGGTCTTGCGGATCCAGAAGGGTGCTAATAATGTGTGTATTTTTCTTTAGATGAAGTTGTTCATGGTTTGATGTTTTGAAAGTCAGTTTCTTAAGTTGTAGTGTATGATAGAGTTTTTTGAATGTATTGGGTGTGTGTATTCTTCAAGTGAAAGTTGTTGCGAAGGAACTTGTTAAATTTTAGGGTGTTTGTGGAATGTTCTAGATCATGTTCAAATGTTATGTGGTGTCCATGAGTCATCTTTGGATTTGAGGAAGCATGTACTTAAGTGTTAATGGTGTTAACACAGGTTTGACCGACCTTGGGTGTTTACACTACTTGCAAAGTTTCTTTGATGTTTGTGGAAGTGTGGCATGGCATGTATGAGTGGATTTATGTCCTAGCTAGGGTTTTTTGTGGTCTGCCTTCATTCCTTTCCACAATGGGAATGTTTTTGTTCTGACCTAATTTGAATTTTCACGGTTGAGGTGCATATACGACCTTGGAGAATGTTTTCAAGGTTGAAGATGATATAAATAAGTGTTGAGTTATTGAAGGATGATAATATAGATGAGTATGATGTGAGTGATTTGAATTATAGAGTTGTAGGTTGTGAATTTGTGAAGTGCAATGTGATATTTCATGTGTTAGATTACTAAATGCAATGAGCAGAAGGTGTCTACAATTCTTTAGAAAGACTGTGAAGGTGTTGGTGATGCTGTGGTGGATTTTTTTGTTGCTTTTGTAACACTCTTCTCTATCTTCTTTTCTATTTTGGCAG
>VDFB02270651.1:24735784-24937521 GCA_007258455.2 Sequoia sempervirens
TGAGGGGTTCACCACCAAGCTAGGGCTTGGAAAGAAAAATGAAATACAAAATGTAATACTTAAACCTAATGCAATGTAATCTTTCACTAAATGACCTAAAAATGCATGTAAAAAAGAACATAAAGCTGAGAGATGAAATGTGTGCACCTAGAAATATGAAGAAGATTGGATGAAGGCTTGAAATGCTGAAAATACCGATTTTAAATCCTGTTGTGACTCATACGCCAGAACTGAAATATGGCAAATAAGTATTTGGAATTGCAAAAATATAGAAGATGACCTATAATGGGACTCATATGCCAGAAATAACATATTAGTCCAGTTAGGGTTTTCTAGAAATTCCAAGTTTGAATATGGTCTTCAATGTTTACTTTGAACTTCTCAATTGATTTCCAGATTCGAAACGCTAATTTGCAGCCCGTAGAAGTTTTCCAAGTATCTCTAATGCAAGGTGACAACTTTGACAACTTTGAACACTCTCACAACTTTCTCCAAACTTTCTCTTCAATGTGTCTTCAACCTAGAATTACAAATCACACACTAAAGAGGGGAAAATTTTGTTCTGTTAGCAAAAAGGGGTTTTCCTTGGTCAAACCCCATTTTGGTAATCAAACCTTGAAATGAAATGAAATAGGAATGGATAATGATGAATGAACAAAATATGATCTTGCAACTCACCAAACCCTAACAATAAAGTGTTGTAAACATGTATGAGGTGGCTCCAATGGATTTAGATTGTGACTCTTGCTTGAATAGGATAGATCTTGAATGGAATGCTAGCTTGAATCATGAAATCCTACATCACAATAGTTAGCTCCAAAACAAACATGATGCATGAAGACTTTGACATGATGCTTGATGCTTGAATAGTGCTCTAAATCACTTGATAATCTACCCTTGAATGCTCTTAAATGATCTTGTAAAAATTTGAATGCTCTTGTGAACTCAAATTTGCTATAAGAATGCTCATTCAACTTGCTAGGTGTAAAATGAGCGAAAGAAACTTGTATTATACTTAATAATGCAAAAATTCTCAAAATCAAAACACTACAAGCTGACATCAGATATAGGAGGATAAAATACCACCAAAAATTTGAATTAATTTTGATTTTGGGCCACACAGGACTCATATGCCCAAGGTGGCGTATGAGTCCCATTAGACATAAATTATGGGACCATTTTTAAAAATGCTTAGAAATGTATAAAATCTAGATCATGACCAAAAACCCTAGGTGGGACCCTTACGCCCAACATGGCATATGAGTCCTAGACCACCAAATTTGGGCCACACAACCTAAAAACTATTGAATTATGATTGGATGTTGGTTTGTGTCAGGATTATCCTTGAAAAGATGCATTAAATGAGGCTTGTGGATGCAAAATAAGGCCATTTAAAGCATGATTAAGCCCAATTATTTAATAAAACCATAGAAAAGTGTGAAAGTGTGTTACAACACTTTACAACACTCTTAAATAAGGTACAATTAAGTTCATTTAGTTCACAAGGGCCCAAGACCTAATGCGAATATGTTAGACATATTACAACACTAAATCAAGGCCATGTTAGGGAGGATTTTTTCCGTCATTACATGCTGAAATCCTTGAATAATGGACATTCTATTCTATGTAAGAAGTATTGGTTAGCCTGATTTTGATAACAAAATTTTAATGGCACAAAAACTTGTAAACTCTTTTATAATGACATATCTTTGTTGTTGACAATATGAGTTTAGCTATAAATAGTACCATTTATTATAAACAACATTTGTATAGCTACAAATAACTTTGTAATGTTATAAAAAACATTTGTTTATTTGTAAACAACATTGTTTTGTTATAAACAGTGAGTGTTTATTTGTAAACATCATCGTTCTATAATTGTTTAGCGGAAACATCATTGTTTTGTTATAAACAATGAATGTTTATTTGTTAACAACATCATTTTGTAACTGTTTAGT
This sequence comes from Sequoia sempervirens, assembly GCA_007258455.2. Classification (NCBI taxonomy): domain Eukaryota; kingdom Viridiplantae; phylum Streptophyta; class Pinopsida; order Cupressales; family Cupressaceae; genus Sequoia; species Sequoia sempervirens. Next base: position 24,737,743 of record VDFB02270651.1, read on the forward strand.
TGTAAAAAACACCATTTTATTATAAACAGTGAATGTTTATTTGTAAACAACAATGTTTTGTTATAGAATGTAATTGTTCCGTTGTAAACAACATCATTATGTCATAAACAATAAGTGTTTATCTGTAATCAACATCATTTGATTATCACAACTTGGTTTTGATACAAATGACACAACATTATTTGAGAAACTGTTAAAATAGATTTGTTCTAGATCATTTATTTCTTGAATTTCTTACAAATGGAACGCTAAATTTGTAACTTTATTTGAATGATAGCAATATTATTTAATGGTTTTTATTTCAGAATGTATGCACAAATTTATAACTTAAGTTGTCACATATATGTGTATGCTCGTAGACCTTCGTCTACATACATACACATACTTGTGACATACCTTATTTTGTTACCTATTTTCTTTATTCTTAAATGAATACTATAATATGATGAATGTAATCATGTGACATGTGCTTGAAATGGATGGATAATGTATTTATGAATTCCATTTGATTTGTTTTTTGAATTTAAATAGAATATAAAAACAACACCTAATAGACTAGAGCACCCAAGGGTAGATGCTGCTAGAGGGTAGTTAGTTGCTATGAGATAACTTGATGTTGAAAGTTACCTTCCAAGATGGGTGTTGAAATGGAGTTTAGAGAGTATAGGTTTTTTATTTTTCCAAAACCTATTGTTTGTTGTTGCAACATTATTCTTATGCTTGGCCAAGCAATTCGTTCATTATGTATGTATGGAATTTGTGATAACACTCTTTTCAATTCCTAACATAGATCTTGCATTTTATTTTCTAACTTGTAGATAGAGATGCAAGTTGATGTATGGGCACACACCAGATTCCACCTTGTAGATTGTTCTCTTGCTAAAATTTCCATGCAGGGTCAGGTATTCTTCAAGTTGGAAGAATTTTGGGGAAGCGTAAGCTTCATAGTTGGGCAGTAAAGTGCTTCAACCATGTTCTCGTCCACCAGTGGAGGTGAGCGTCAAGAGGAACCTTGGATTTTTGCAAGACTATCTTGGTATATGATGTAACCTTGATGTAAAATTTGTACATTGTATTGACTTTGTGGCCTATGAGCCAAGTCAATGAGGATATTGTAATTGGCATTGAAATTGAATATATATACATATTGACTCATTTTAATCAGACATGTGTTGCTATGATTGGCAATAGCTACTTAGTTATGTATTTTTAATTTGAATATATTCATATGTCATTTGCAATAATATAAATTAAGTAATAATTTAAAATGGGTTATTACATTTGGTATCAGAGCTTAAGGTTCAACTCTAGGCCTTTTGAGTCTACCATAGTCTTGACTAGGGGATAGTTGACCCTTGACCAAATTTAGTTGTCATGAGAATTAACCGAACTTGGATTGAATGGAGGTATGGGAAAGTCAAAGGTAGGATGAAGGAAAGGGAAAACCGTTAGGACCTCACATAAGGAATTTGTAATGGAAGAAAATGCCAAGACTGAGGTTCAACTTGAGATTCTCGATGATGAGACTCTAGCTCAAGCCTTCACATGACTTAAGCTGGAGAGAGGCAAGAAGATTAAGGAGAAGTGAACGCCCACGATTAAGAAGCTTTCTGTAATTAGAGGTGTTGGTATGTGGCAACTGATGATGCAGTAGGGCATTATTCACGAGATTGTAATATGTTTTGCACTGGATAGTAAAATCATTAGATGGCCGCGGTTTTGTGGATGTAGCCCATATTGGGTGAACCATGTTAAATTCTCTGTGTTGTCTTGTTTTTGCTATAATTTTGTGTGTTTTATTTCTCTATTTTATTGATCAAAACTGCATTTAACTGCTAGATATCTATCTTCTAACTCTAACAAGTGGTATTAGAGCAAGGTTGTGTTCGATTATCCTCTACAGGAAGGTCTAATGGTTGAGTGAGAGTCTCATTGTTGAGTGGGAGTAATGGCAGACGAGGGTAAGTTGAAGGTTGAGAAGTTCAATGGGAAAAACTATCAGTTATGGAAGATGCAGATGTCTGATGAAGACTAGGATATTTTGGACAAAAAGGAACTTGGCAGTATTCGTTTATGCCTAACACAATCGGCAGCGTTCAATATTACAACAATAAAGACAACTCAAGAGTTGATGGAAACCCTGGTGAAGTTATATGAAAAGCATTTCACTTCAAATAAGGTATTTCTTATGAAGTGTTTATTTAATATGAAAATGGTAGAAGGTGGGTCAGTTGTTGATCATTTAAATGAGTTTAATACAGTTACCAGTCAATTAACTTTTGTAAATGTAAAATTTGATGAAGAAGTTAGGGCTCTTTTGATTTTGTGTTCTTTGCATGAAAGTTGGAATAGCTTGGTAATGGCTGTTAGCAATTCTATTTTTGGTTCGAATACATTAAAATTTGATGATGTTGTTAGTGTTATTTTGAGCAAGGAAATTCATAGGAAAAGCTCAGGTGGAACATCCACATCATGCAATGTTTTGAATGTAGAAAGTAGGGGAAGAACAAAGGAGAGAGGAAACAATTTTGGAAATCGTGGGAACTCACGAGGAAAATCAAAGGAAAAATGGTCCCAAAGCAGGGGTTGAACAAATGAGAGAGGAAACAATTCTGGAAATCATGTGAAGTCACGAGGAAAATCAAAGGAGAAAAGGTCCCAAACCAAAGAAAAGAAGGATTTCTGGTACTGCGGTAAGCCGAGTCATTTAAAGAAAGATTGATTGTCTCGAAAAAATAAAGGAGACAAAAAGGAAGGAAATAAAGAGGAAAATGTGGTATGTAATAAATTTGATGAGGATGCTTTGATTCTTTCCCTTGATAATGCTGATGATTCTTGGGTGTTAGATCAGGGGCTTCATTTCATGCTACGCCCCATAGAAGTTATTTTCTTGATTCTGTCTAAGGGGATTTTGGGCTAGTATATTTGGGAGATAATGAACCCTGTTAGATTGTTGGAAAGGGAAGAATGAAGATTAAGTTGAAGAGTGGGAATCATTGGCTACTACATGAGGTAAGGCACATTCCAAAGTTAAGAAGAAATTTAATTTCATCAGGGCAATTAGATGATGAAGGTTGTGTTGTTAGTGATAAAAATTGGAAGATTACAAAATGTGCCTTAGTGGTAGAAAAAGGTGTGAAAGTAGGCACCTTATATGTTTGTACAGGTCATACTGTTCCTTCTACTTTATCTATTGTAGATAAAAATTAATGTTCAGGAATAGTTGCTGTAGTTCAGTAGGCAGAAAATCAGATAGTTGTTGTGGATTCTGAATCAACACTGTGGCATAATAGACTTGGCATATGAGTGCAAAAGGTATGAAATTACTTCATTCAAAGAATGTTTTACCAGGTCTAAAATGTGTTAATATGGATTTCTATGAAAGTTGTGTGTATGGAAAGTAAAAGAGAGTTAGTTTCAAATGGATGGGAAGCAAAAGAAAGATGAGAAATTGGAGCTTGTACATATGGATGTATGGGGACTAGCTCAAGGATCTTCTCTCAGTGGCTCTCGGTATTATGTCACTTTTATTGATGATGCAACAAGGAAGGTATGATTTTATTTCCTTAGGAAAAAATCTGATGTATTTGAAACTTTTAAAAAATGGAGAAGCTTGGTTGAGAAGGAGACAGGTAAAAAATTAAAACGCCTCAGATCTAATAATGGTGGTGAGTATTGCAGGAAAGGGTTTGAATATTATTGTTCCTCTAATGGTATTCATAGGAAGAAAATGGTTCCAAGGACTCCAAAGGAAAATGGAGTGGCTGAGCACATGAATAGAACAATAATGGATCATGCACAGACTATGAGATTGCATGCAGGGCTGCCTTTAAACATGTGGGAAGAGGCTGTAAACACTACTATTTATTTAATTAATAGAGGCCCCTCTAATCCTTTGGGTTGTGGTATTCAAGAGGAAGCATGGATAGGTAAGAAGGTGAGTTATTCTTTTCTCAAGAAAATTAGTTGTGAAGCATTTGCACATGTAGATTCTAAAAAATAGAACCAAGCTTGATGTAAAATCAAAGAAATGTATATTTTTTGGATATGGCATTGATGAATTTGGTTATAGGCTTTGGGATTTTGAAAATCAGAAAAATGTGAGAAGCAGGGATTTCATATTCAATGAGAAAGTGTTGTACAAATATCAGTTGCAGAAGCATGAGAAGAAATAAAATGATTCTGTAGTGTTGGATGATACACCAAATAGTGATGTTCCAATGATTCCTCATGCTCGACAACAACAACAACAAATACCACAAACTCCAGTGAATGTTAGATGATCCTCAAGGATAACTAGATCTCCAGAAAAATATTCTCCATCTTTGTATTCTATTTTATTAACTGATGCTGGTGAACCAAAATGTTATGATGAAGCTATGCAGGTGGATACCAAGGTTCAATGGGAGCATGGAATGGAAGAAGAAATGGACTCCTTGCTGAAAAATCAAACTTGGGACTTATGCAAGTTGTGTGGAGGTAAAAAGGCTTTACCAAACAAATGGGTTTATAGGCTAAAAGAGGAGGATGGAGGTAAGAAAAGATTTAAAGACAAGTTAGTTGTAAAGGGATTTGCACAGAAAAAGGGTATTGATTTTGATGATATTTTTCTCCAGTTGTTAAAATGAATTCTATATGCACTATTTTAAGTATTGTGGCTATTGAAGATTTACATTTGGAATAGCTAGACGTTAAAACAACCTTTCTCCATGGTGATTTGGAAGAGGAAATATATATGGAACAACCACAAGGATTTGGGGTCAAAGGTCAGGATAAATTGGTGTGCAGATTGAAGAAAATTTTATATGGCTTGAAGCAAGCACCTCGGCAATGGTATATTAAATTTGATAGCTTTATGGCTGAGCATGGCTATAGTTGGTGTAATTCAGACCATTGTGTTTGTTTTAAGAGGTTAGATGATGACAACTACATTATTTTATGTTTATATGTTGATGATATGCTTGTAGCGGGGTTTAAAATGGATCACATAAGGGAGTTAAAACAACAGTTAGCAAATTCATTTGCTATGAAGGATTTGGGGGCAGCAAAACAAATCCTTGGTATGAAGATTACAAGAGATAGGAAAAATAGAAAATTGTTTTTTATCTTAGGTTGATTATGTTGAAAAGGTGTTGCAGAGATTTCATATGGAGAATGCAAAAGCTGTCAGCACACCTTTTCCCAGTCATGTCAAATTGACTAAGGATATGTGTCCAAAGACACAAGAGGAGGAAGAAAAAAATTCCAAGGTACCATATGCTTCAGCTGTAGGAATTTCAATGTACGCCATGGTATGCATGAGACTGGATATTGCACATGTCGTAGGAGTTGTTAGCAGGTATATGAGTCATCCCGAAGTTGAGCATTGGAATGTGGTAAAATGGATTCTTAGGTATTTGAGAGGTACATCCAATAAATGTTTATGTTTTAGGAGCTCTAATATTGATTTAAAAGGCTATGTTGAATCAGATTTGGTAGGCGATATAGATACTAGGCGGAGTACCACAGGTTATGTATTTACAGTTGGTGGGACAACAATGAGTTGGATTTCTCAGTTGCAAAAAGTGGTTGCTTTATTCACCATAGAGGCAGAGTATGTTGCTGAAATAGAGGCAAGAAAGGAGATGATATGTCTACAACTTTTCATGGAAGAGTTGGGAAAAAAATAGGTTGAAAATCACTTGTTTACAAACAACCAGAGTGCTATACATCTTGCAAATAATTATGCCTTGCACTCTAAAACCAAACATATATAGTTGAGATATCATTTCATTTTGTCAATGTTGGAGGATGGACAGGTAAAGGTAGAAAATATACATACAGATGCCAATCCATCATATATGTTTACAAAGGAAATGAAAAGGGAGAAGTTGAGCTCCTCTTCAACTTCGGTTGGTCTTCATGGTTAAAAGTATAATAGAGAAACATGGTCCAAGGTGCTAATTTCCAGTGGATGTAGCCCATATTGGGTGAACCATGTAAATTTCTCTGTGTTGTCTTGTTTCTGCTATATTTTTGTGTGTATTTAATTCATCTATTTTATTGATCAAAACTGCATTTAATTGTTAGATATCTGCCTTCTAACCCTAACAAGAGATTGGCCTCTAGGGTGTGAGCCAAATGCACCCTTGTTAACTAAGGAGGAAAAGGAGAGCCTGCATGCTCAACCATCCTCTTCTAAAAAACTTGATGTAAATTGTGATGAGGACCCAAAGGAGTTTCCTCTTTTTGATTGACAAGAAAATTGAATAATGTAATAATAAGCCTTTGTAAATAAGTGTCTATTGACCCACATTTAATATAAATAAAACAAGATGATATTTTTGGTGTGTTCAAATGAAGAACTCCAAAATATATTTAATGTACATGAATGTGTATGTATTCCATAAATAAGGGATATATGCATGTGAATGTAATGTAATGTAGAATAAGAATGTTTATTTTTACAACCCATTATTAAGTTGCGATAGACGTGAAATGTGTTGTAGGTTGAGTGTAGGCCAACATGGTGACCACTAGGCAAGAGATGGGCGGTAGTGGGTCAGACAACAAACCAAACAAGAGACTAGAATAGATTATAGAGCTTCCAAACTGGTAAGAGGCTTGTATGGATCACATAGAACAAGAGGTCCGAGTGGCATGCAAGGACCGAGACCACAAGAATGCAAAAGTCAATCAAGGAGACAGTGGTCCAAGAGAAGGTCCACAAGCTCGAATTGAGGAAGAGCTTGGAAAAGATCTAAAAAGAGTAGCACCGCCTAAGTTTGATGGTAACGCTATCAAAGCAGGAGTAGAGGCATGGATCATTGAGATGGAAAAATACTTTAGGCTCCGTAACCTATCTGACCAGACTAAAGTGGCATGGGCTACGTATTAGCTTTCAAGTGAAGTAGGGACTTGGTGGGATAATAAGAAGTTAGAAAGGAATCTTTAGCCTGCTGAGATTACTTGGGAACTCTTCCTCCAATATTCTAGGAAGAGATTGTTACTGTAGTTCTTTTTCGACAAGAAGGTGATAGAATTCCAAAATTTAACTTAGGGGAGCATGACTGTAACCCAATATTGGGAAAATTTCACCAACCTACTGAAATATGTGCCCCAGTATCTGGGAGACGAATGTTTCTGTATTTGGAAATTCATATTGGGACTAAGACCCCACATTGGAGCTAAAGTGGACATGCATGACCCTCTCACCATGAATGAAGTTTTCCTAAAGGCCACCAAATAGGATCAAAAATTGCAGCAGTTATCCAATTACCACAATAGTGCAAATCCTAAGTCACAGTTTAGTAATAAGAAATTTCATAAAGGAGACAAGAACCATTATATCCATAATATCAAGAGGGGAAGTGAGTCACAGGAGAAAGGTGAAGATGGTAATGGTGGAAAGAAAAAAAAGAGAAATAGAAATAAAGGAAAAGATGACCAAAAGCAGAAAGGCTATAGGGAGGACAAGTCAGGAGGTCACAAAGGGCCTCATGACGGGTGCTATACTTGTGGGATCATTATGGCTTAAATTTTCCATAGTGGTTGAAGTTGTAAAAGGAAGGAAACTATCAGTAGACTCAACATCATCAGATCCATGCTGCAGTGGATAACAAGTAGGCAAAGTATCATGCTTCACCAATATAGCTGATAGGTAAGCTCTATGGACAAATTTTCTCTATTTTAATTGATACCAGAGCTACTGAATGTTTCATAGATCCTAAAGTAATATCCAAAATACCTATTAGACTTGGATACATGGAAAAATCATGGACGCTTTAGTATGGTAATCAAGCAGAGCAGAGGGTAGATACTTGTCTCTTTTGTAGCGAGTTAGAGATTCCAACCTTTAAAACCCAGGTGAACTTGTATGTGGCACCTTTAGGATCATATGATGTAATTTTGGTAATAAATTGGTTAACTAAGCATAAGGCTATAGTGAACAATGAGGATAAGGTAGTTAACTATCTGGAAGATTATGGGAACTCAGTCAAGATTTGTGGAATGCAAAGAACCTTAGAGCTTAGACAAATTTCTGCTATGGAGCTCAAAAAGGCTTGTAGGAAGGGATGTGCAATTTATGTTGTGCATATCAATAATCCTGACAACAAGGAACCATATCTCGATGACTATCCTATTCTCAAGGAGCTCCAAGATGTATTTACTGATGAACTCACAAAGTTACCTTCAAAATGAGAACTTGAATTCTCTATTGAACTTGTACTAGGAGCCGAGCCTCAATCCAAAGAACCTTATCGGATGACCACCACTGAACTCTATGAGTTGAATGCCCAATTAATGGAATTATTTAACCAAGGGATCATAAGATCCAGTGTGTCTCCTTGGGGAGCACCAGTTATCTTTGTGAAAAATAAGGATGGAACCTTGCATCTGTGTATAGACTATCAGATGTTGAACAATGAAACCATAAAGAACCGATATCCACTCTTGAGGATTGATGAGTTGTTTAACCAGATGAAGGGAGCGATAGTGTTCTCCAAAATTGATCTCAATTTTGGGTACCATCAGTTGAGAATAAAGGAAGAAGATATTCTGAAGACTACTTTTTGAACTTGATATGGACATTACGAGTTCACTGTGGTGCCTTTTGGTTTGACTAATGCACCTGCAACTTTCATGAACCTCATGAACAATGTGTTCAGACATTGTTTGGATGAATTTTTTTGTCTTCATTGATGACATCCTAGTTTACTCAAAGTTTTTCAGAGAGCATGATAGGCACTTTAGGATAGTTCTACAATGGTTGAGAGAAAAGAAAACTCTTTGGGAAGCTATCCAAGTGTTCATTCTATCAAGACAAGGTGCACTATCTAGGCCATATTATATCAGTTGAGGGAGTCTCTATAGACCCTAAAAAGAGCAAGGTGATCATGGAATGTAAGTGCCTCAAAATGTGTCACAAGTTCGTAGCTTCATTGACCTCGTAGGATATTATAGAAAGTTTGTGCAAGGTTTCTTGTAGATTGCATCTCCAATTACATCACTTCAAAGGAAGGGAACGTGGTTTAAATGGATTGAAAAGTGTGAACAGGCATTCCAACTCCTGAAGGAGAGGCTTACGAAAACACCAGTGATGACCATCCTTGATCCTAATGGAAGATTCATAGTAATCATATATGCTTCAGGAGAAGGATTGGGATGAGTACTAATGCAAGATGGACAAGTGGTAGCATATGAATCAAGGAAGCTTAAGCAACACAAGGTGAACTACGCACCACATGATTTAGAATTAGCCACAATAGTTCATGCCTTACATATGTGGAGGAATTATATCTTGGGAAATCCATTTGAACTCAAGACATTCCACTTGGGATTGAGATACATTTTTACGCAACCAAACCTTAATGCATGACAGAGAAGGTGGTTGGAATTCGTTAGTGAGTATGACTTCAGAATTGAGTATATAAAGGGAAAAGAGAACAAAGTGGTCGATTCTCTTAGTAGACGAAGACATCTGGTAGCCATGATCTTGAAAAGGTCTAATTTGATGCAACAGGTGATACAACATTTGCTAGGGGATGAGCACTATGAAGAGTGAAGAGCGCTCTAGCAGAGAATCCATCAAATCATTGGTTCGATGGGTATGAGATTGAACCAAATGGTATTTTGAGATACTAGAGAAGAATGTATATTCCAAACTTTGGAGAATTGAGGAAGTTGGTTCTAGAAGAGGTTCATAATGCACCTTATTCAGGACACCCCAGGTATCCAAGATGATCGCAAAATTGAAAACTTTGTAGTTTTTTCCTAAACTCAAGAAGGATGTAGTGGAGTATGTAGTCAGATGCCAGTGAGTCAAGGTTGAGAATGCACATCCATTTGGGCTATTGTATCCTCATGACATACCTGAGTATAAAAGGAAAGTGATCAATATGAACTTCGTATAGGGGTTTCCGTTGAGCAAGAATCGACATAATGTTATCTTGGTCGTGATTGATAAGTTGACCAAGGTTGCGCACTTCATTCCAAGAAACCTTAAGGATGGGTCGTTGAACCTGGCCAAGAAATCTGTCCAGGAGATCTTCTGTTTGCATGGAGTGCCAGAGACTATCATTTCTGATAGAGACACCTGAATGACCTCAAGATTTTGGATGACCCTGAATGCCGCATTGGGAACCAAATTGAATTTCAGCTCGGCTTATCATCCTTAGACTGATGAGCAGATAGAAAGGGTGAATCGGGTAGTGAAAGACCTCCTCTGAATGTACTGTATGGACCAATAGTATAAGTGGGAAGAATATTTATCATTGGTAGAGTTTTCTTACAACAACTGTTATCGCACATCTCTAGGTATGGCACCATTTGAAGCTCTTTATGGGAGAAAGTGTCATACACCCATTAGTTGAGATAGATTGGAGGATAGGATCATAGTAGGACCTTAAATGCTTAATGAGATGGAAGAACAAATGAGAATAATTAAGAGTAGACTGAAGGAGGTGGAAAAATGAAAGAAGAGTTATGCCGAAAAGAATAGAACTCTTAGATAGTTTGCGATAGGGGATAAAGTTTTCTTAAGAGTCAAGCCACATAAAAGCTCCATTTCCTTTGGAAATTCTTTCAAGTTGGCCCTGAGATATGTGAGTCCGTTTGAAGTTTTGGAAGTGATTAACCCAATTTCTTATAGAATTTCTTTACCACATGCTCTGGCTTGACTTCATAATGTGTTTCATGTTTCTTTTCTTAAGCCATATCATCTTGATGTAGCTCATGTGCTTGATTGGAAATCCTTGTAGGTACAAGATACAAGAGTGGTGCTAGTGTAGCCCATTAGAATCTTGGATAGATGCAACGTTAAGTTGTGGAGCAGAGATATTTCTTAGCTTAAGGTCCAATGGGACTAGTATTCAGAAGACAATGCTACTTGGGTGGATGCAAAAGAAATAGAATGCTCCTTCCCATATTTTCTTTCTTAAGAAAGAGACTTTGATAAATTTTGTTTAAAAATGCTGGACTGAAATATTATGATGTTTGGTTTGGAACAATATGATGTGATGTTTTTGATAAAGTAGCATTTACAGGGTGTTGTACCCTTCACATAGAGCCATAAGGGCCAAAAAAGTTTAGGTTAAAAAAAGCATAAAAAATAGAAAGCAAAAAAACACACAACGAATCAACAACACACAGACGAACAATAGACCAACAACATACTACCTTGCATCTTCCCAGTTCTTAGATAGGAGATGGAAAACATCATCTCTGACCCATTCCTGACGGTCTTTAGTCTTTTTCATTTCCATCTCATCCTTCATTACCGCCAACAGGGTACTCATGACACAGTGAACCAGCTTGACCGTGAAGCAGGTCAAACCGCATAATTTTTTGTCCAATTTGTCCAATCTATTTTTTATCACACAAAGGTCCTCCCCACCAACAACAGTGTTGTTGGGAACAACCTTCTCAACATCCAGCGGTTCTGAAGATTGAGAGGCCGAACCCTCCTTTTGCACTTTTCCCAAATCAGGGATGGAACCAGGACCTCTAGCATGCTCCTCCTCACCATCTGAAACCTCCTCAACCCTTCTATCCTTGTTGCTCAACAATTCCTCTTCCGTATCCACTTATTGAACTTGCACTTTTTTCCTGTTCTTTGCTAGCCTACCAAAGTACCAAATGATGGCATCACAACCAATAACCACCATCTCCGCAACCACTGTATCCCCCATAGAGTCCTTGCTCACTACATTTTTTCCAATATGATGTGATGTTGAAATAGAAATATATGCTTAAATTTTGATTAAATAGACATTGGGACGATGTCTCTTCCAAGAGGGGGAAGGATGTCATAACCCAATTTTATTTCATTTTAATTATAATATGATAAATTTAATTATTGAGGAAATTCAATATGTTGAATGGAAATTTTGATATTTTTGAGAAGATTGAAAGAAGTTGACCGTCATTGACTATGTGATCTTTTTGAATTATCTTATATTTTATCATGGATTGAATGTTACTAGCAAATTTTGTAGGTGCAAGTGTGTGCAATTGAGGGTGATAGGTTGAAGGACAAGAACGTGGTTGAAGTAAGATCATTTAGCCGGATTGAATAGTAAGCTTGATGGAATTTGGGTGCACACACCACAAAATAGCATGATAAATGCATTTAAGATTCATATAGGAGAATTATATTTATCTAACTTGAAATGATTTGATGATTGAAAAGATGTGCTTGTGAAAAGTAATACAAGTGAAATTATTATTTAATTGTCTATCTTAATCTTGTGTTTTGAGAATTTGAAATAAAATGATAGTATATTTTGACATATAAAAGAATGTGTGTATTTCAAAAAAGGCTTATTTAATGGATAAGAAAAGTCACTTCATTTAAACAATTGATGCTTGAAATAAAAGTTCATTTCTATTAAAAGTTGATATATGAACATGAAAACATCTATATGCAAATACGTATATAAATGTACATATACACACACACACACATGTATATATGCGAATACATATATATATTGAAGAACATACATATGTGAGTGAATGTATATGAATATGAATATATATATTTATATTTCTTATCAATTGAATTAAAAACCAATATTATCACTATGGAATTGATAGAATTTAAATAGCATCATGAGAAAGATCCCATGCGATAGTGGACTACCATAAAAATTATAGAAGATATTCAAATTTTATGAATGGGCTGGCTAAAAATTAATGTCATTATGGGAGAAATGGCCCCAAATTTCATACACATAGGTAAGAAAGAATCTTTCTACCATTTTGGAAAGGAAGAAAAATCACGGGAGACAACGACAGTGGCGACAAGTTTTCTAGGAAGAGCAAGCAAGTGATTCGACTATGTGAGGAAACAATAGAGAAAGCTTGGGAAAAAGCTCAAATCTTGAGGTAACTCAATTTTATTTGAGAATATGTTAGATTTCCTAGTATTTTCTTTCAAAAAATTGTAGTCTTCTTCTCATTTTGTCAATTCTACTAGAAATAGTGATAAAATGTTGATTGTATGCAAACAAATATGGCTTCTAGCTTGGTTGTATATGTAAGATCGACCATATTTTAGGTAGTTGGGCCTATCGGCCACCTTTGCATGGTTAATTTATATGGATTTTTTGCCATATTAGCTAATTAGCTGAGCAAGGATGAGGCAAGGAAGCCATTATTATTACCGAGTGTTATCGTAGTACTTGCAAGTGAGTACTCCACCATTCTATGCTATCAAATTATATACAATTATTGGAGTTTGAGTTATATGAAAACAATGTAGAAAATCGTTTATTGATTCCTTAAGGAATGACTTTAATATCTTTGTATCTTTTCTTTAAAATATTTGATACTCATACTGACTAGGCCGAGTATAAGAATATAATTTAAACTTTAAGCCATATAAATTCATTACTATAGCATACATAAGTCGTCATTTTTCATTTCATATATCCTTTTTATGATTCGATTTGTAAGATTGATGGGCTACATTTTAATGATTATAGGTTCAATCTTGCATGTCAAAATATATGATTATAAATATATAAATGCCATTAAAGAGCATTCTTCAAATTCAGCCTTGGAATGGTTATGGTAAAACTGTAACAATCATATAAGGAATAGTCATTCCTTGGAGTGACCAAAGACCTGATCGCTCATACTTTCTTTTGATAACCTTAGAAAAAATAGGTTCTTTTCTAGAACCCTAGAAACTACTAAAAATTGTTTCATGACTTAATGATTGCGCGGGGTTTCATAGCGACAAGCATGTCATTCTTTAATTATTTTTATTTTTGCATAAAGGATATCAATATCATTTATATGTTGAAATCCCTGAATGATGGACATTCTGTTCTATGTAAGAAGTATTGGTTAGCTTGATTCTAATAACGAAATTTTAATGGCACAAAAACTTGTAAAATCTTTTATAATGGAATAGATTTGTTGTTGATAGTATGAGTTTAGCTATAAATAGTACCATTTGTTATAAACAACATTTGTATAGCTGCAAACAGCTTCGTAATGTTATAAACAACATTTTTTAATTTGTAAACAACACCATTCTGTTATAAATAGTGAGTGGTTGTTTGTAAACAACATCGTTCTTTAATTTTTTAGCTCAAACAACATTATTCTATTGTAAACAATGAATGTTTATTTGTAAACATCATTATGTAACTATATAGTTGTAAACAACACCATTCTATTATAAACAGAGAATGTTTATTTGTAAACAACAATGTTTTGTTATAGACTGTAATTGTTCAATTGTAAACATCATTGTTTTTTTATAAACAATAAGTGTCTATCTATAAACATCTGATTATCATAGCTTGGTTTTGATACAAACGACACAACAATATGTAAGAAAATGTTAAAACAGACTTGTTCTAGTTCATTTATTTCTTGAATTTCTGACAATGGAACACCACATTTGTAACTTTATTTGAACGATAGCAATATGATTTAATGGTTTTTATTTTAGAATGTATGCACAAATTTAGAACTTAAGTTGGCACATATATGTGTATGCTCGTAGATCTTCATCTACGTACATACACATACTTGTGACATACCTTCTTTTGTTACCTATTTTCTTTATTCTCTATAATAGGATGAATGTAATCATGTGACATGTGCTTGAAATGGATGGATATGTTGCAAGAATGGAAAGATTGAAGGTGTTATCATTGATGTCAACTAGTCAACTGGTTATCAACTAGTTGCTGTTGGGTGTATATGCAAGGATATTGAGAAAATTGTAATGAAGATATGTTATAGGTGTTCAATGGTTGCTCCAGGTTTTGGTCCAGATTTGCTCCTATGGCTGTACAATTCATACATGTTGTTCATGGTTGTTAGAAGATGCTATATCTAGATTCTTGGTTGTTGATTTGTTGTACAGTGCAAGTTGTGTTCACCAGTTGTGAACTGTGGTTTTTCTGTGTTTCTGGTTGAGGTCCGGGAGAAATGTTGTTGTTCTAGATTTCCCTTTGATGAAGTCTTATGACTTGCGGTTCTAGAGTTGATTTTACCTGATTCTATTGAAGATAATTTCGATATCTGGAAGATTCGTGCTTAATGGTTCTATGTGTTTTACACTGGTTTGGCCGACCTTGTGTGAAATATTACTTTTGAGGATGATGAAGCATGTTGGATCTTTTTGGGTCCCTTGAAGTGTGTGTTTGGGTCGCCCTCATTCTAATTCCACCCTAGGATGTTTTGGCACCAACCTAATTTGAATTTGAATTTGGATTGCCGACTTTGGATATGTTTCAAAGTTGAAGATGGTATAAATACAAGATGAGTTGGTGGTGAAGAAATATACAAGAGAAAAGAAGAAGAGTGACAAGAGAAAAGATGAAGTGCAGTTAGATGTGACATTGATTCTATTGAGTGTGTGTGTGTGATGCGAGTGTGGAAGATCAGTGCGAAGCTTAATGCTAAGTTTTCAAATGCAGTGAGTAGAAGGTAAACTCTATCATTCATGCAAGTAGATCTAATGATTGTGGTGGAATCTTTTGTTGCATTCGGATTGTAGTCTCTTTGTAACAAGTCTTCTTTTTATTCTTTGTATCTCTATGGAAGTGAGCCCTTCGGGTTGTTATCCCTGTTGGACAACGAGTCTTTATTTTGGTAGTGATTCTTATTTCTGGAAGTGACCCTCTTGTAATCGGTTTTGATATTCTATATAGTGTGAGTTAATCCTCACCATTTTTTTTCCCTCATTGGGTTATCCACGTAAATCTAGTGTTATTGTGTTAATGTGTCATATTTGAGTTTCTGCATTGGCATTTGATGGTTAATCATTTAAGCAGTATTATGCATTAGTTTTAATGATTGAATTAAAGGTTTAATTATGTGACAATTGATTAACCCCCCCTCTTAGTTGTCCTATTCAACAATTGGTATCAGATCATGGTACCTTGGTGAAGAGCTTAACCACTTGAGGAAGGTTCAAGATGGTTGGAAAAATGATTTATGATTATTCAAGGTTTGATGGAACTAATTATGATATCTAGAAAGTATTGATGTAAGAATATCTAGAGTATTACGGATATGATGTGGAGAAAGCTTATGAAAATCCTTACACTCCTCCTGCTAATGGTCTGAGTACACCTAAAGAGATCAAAGAACATGAAGCAAACAATAAGGTGAAGTATATCTTGAAGAGTAGTCTGGTACATTCTGAGTTGATTAAAGTTCAAAATTTGAAGATTGCTAAGGAAGTCTGGGATGCCTTGGAAAGAGCGCATGATGGTGATGAAAGAGTTAAAGAAGAAAAACTATAGAACTTGGAGACACAATTTGATCTTCTACATATGTCTGACAATGAGAATGTTAAAGCTTATGTACAGAGATTGGATGAGATAGTGGCCATAATGTGAGGACTTGGTGCTACTATAGATGAAACCAGGATCGTAAAGAAGATTCTCAAAACTCTTCTTGATGCTTACAGTGAGAAGGTGAGTGCTATTGAGCAGACTATAGATTATAAGACCTGCATTAAGGATCTGTTGTTAGGATTTTTGACATCTTATGAGATGAGAAAGCTGAGTTTAAGGAATGGATGCAAATCATAGACTGCTTTTAAAGCTACAAAAGTTGAAGTTCCGGATTAAGAAAACTTTGATGAAATATAAGCTAAATTTGTAAGAAAGATGAGGAAAGGATCTGGTAAGTATGAAGGTAAGTTTCCCTTTAAATGTTTTAGTTGTGGAGAAATAGGTCATTATGCTGCAAAGTTTTCAGAAAGAGCTAAAAGGAATAAACAAAGATATGAGAAAGGAAATAAAGGAAAAAAGATTAATAGAGCTCACTATGTGAATGAGAATGCTAGTATATCTTATGAGGATTCAGAATATGAAGACCCTAATGATAATGAATGCTTGTTCTTGGCGATAAATGATGAACCTAGACTTCTACTAATTCTGAAAAATAGGTAAAGGAAATGTAAGGTCCAAAAATTTCACTTACTAATTATAACCCTTAATTTCCAAAATAATTTAATAGAATAAAATTATTATAAAAGGGTGAGGAATAAAAGGAATGATTAAATTACTTTCATCACTATATTCAAATGGAATAACATGCATCAATGAATCAAAGTATATTAAAACAAGGTGGCGCCTTCATTAGTCTTAGCCATGTAGGCTTACACAAGAATTATCATCTCAGCAATACATGTAAATTCAAATTCTGTAATGCAAATTAAGGATATAGCAAGATCATCAAGACATCCACAAAAGAACCATAACACAAGAATTTCTTGAGCGAAAAAACCTCATAGGGATGAAAAACCACTCGCAAAAATGCCTCACTGGCTTAATGAAATGACTCTCTGGTGGAGCCTTATTGGCTACAAAATCTCATTTGTTACAAGATGCCTTACTAGCAATGATACAAGATGCCTTTCTGGAAATGATCATACTATCTCCCTGACATGATCATTTACAACTTCAATTCACATTTCTAAATAATAAAGAAAACATCTACAAAGGATCACACGGTTCCTCTACATAACACTTCCACATTTCATATCCTAATATTCATAAGAACTAAAATTCTAACATATAAATAGCCCATTGTTTTGCATGTAGTTACAAGATACTTTTTCAAGTTTCTCCAATGCATCATCCTTGCATATGAAATTATGTAATGCCAACACTATCATGAATCACTCCCAAGTATTTTCAAATGAGACAATTCTACCTCCAACAACCTCTCAAATATCACACAAGTACATTGAAAATCACAAGCGAATCACATAAAGCTTTATGAAAGTAATCCTAGCATTGCTAAAATGCACACATGCCTATGCAATTAAAACACAAATTTTTAATAATGCTCACCTTTAGTTGTTTCTAGACCAAAATATTACTAAAATAAGGAATCATGGATACACCAATAAGAAAAATTCACATAGAATTTGGGATGTATGGATAAAATTCCCTGACTTCTGCCTGGCACTCATAAACACTAAGATAGACAAGAATGGAAATAAATCTTTCAATCTCATTTTTACTCATATGATTTTGTTGCTTTGAAGTTTTAACTCTTCAAGTGAATCCATCATTCATATAATTCAAAAGTGTTTAATTGATGGTTCAACTTGAGAAAAGTTCTATATTTGTCTTAAGGCGTTAAGTCATTTGCTTACAACTATAGCAGTCCATTTCTATTTGTAAATTTTTTACCACATTTTCTTTAGTTGTTGGGATACCATGTTTTCAAATCCAAGGAATGTGTGCACACTTTATCTATTCACAATGTTTTGACTTGCCACCTTGAAGTTTCAAAAGCTGCATTTACGTTACATTTTATTTTCTTTCATATAGGCATTTTGTAGCCTACCGCCATCCATGTATCTTATTACTCTTTCCATAACATTCCCTCTATCTTGTGGGACTAGATGACTTGGAAACCTTGACAATGCAGGAAGTAATCTAATCAACTAGAGAAAACTGTTACTAGTTTTCACAAAGCATATTTAGATGTTTTTCCATAAACTCCAAAAACCTTAACTATGCTTCATATATCTAGTACACCAATTCTTATGTTGTTTAACATTCAGTGAATTACACATTATAATTTCTAATGAGTAATATTCTTAGATGTCAATACATGGACCATTGTGTTGATTCCTTTGTATCTTAGTTTTTTCGTTAGAAGCTAGAAATGCATTTCTTACAAGCATTACATTCCTTGCAGGTTATAGATTTCATGAAGATGCGTTAAAGGTATAGTTGCATGCTTGCAGCTTGGAAAAATTGTATGATGCATTTCAAACCCTATAATAATAATTGTTTCTTTTTAATATCCATCAAATAAGGTTATCTAGTCAACTGTATTCATGATTTAGAACTTTATAAACTGTATTTTACAAGCAAGGGGTAGAAGTACCCCTTTTCTTCATGAATAATATACTTTGTCTCAAGTTAAAACTTCTAGAATAATGATTTTCTCTTATTGCAGGGTGGTGTAGAGGCAACAAATTGTTTACTAGGAGATAGATACAATAAATTGCAAGACACAATACAAATTTCACTGTCATGGTGTGAGATTGGAGCACGTCTAGTTGTAACTAGTTTTCTTCACCAACATATCAGGTTGCTTGTGGTATGTTCATTTGAAATTACATATTCTCTTCTAAGTCTGAAGCACAAATCTTAAAAAACTTACATGAACATAAAAATTAGAAATATGTATGATTCTATTCCTCTTTTTCCATTCCAACTCTCACGTGCTTACTTCTAAAGAAATATATCTACTACGTAGGATTTCTACTCTTGTGGATACCTAGTATCTACTTTCCATTCTACCAATATCAGTGTAGATACCAAAGAATTCCTATTGTTTAATAAGACTAAAATATAGCATTGATTTGTACCAAAGCGGGATAGCTCACACATCAATGCATACCCTAAACTAATCAACTTATTAATAGCGAGAAAGCCAAAGCTATGGTGTGCTACATCAGGGATGAACTCATTCTTCAGATAAAAAGAAACATATATTTAAGAGACAAGCAATGGTGCATATCGACCAAGTCTAGAACTAGCTATTTAATTCTTTGTAGTGGTGTTTCCAGCCATGAGAAAGTTTGTGTGGGAAATTTGGTGTTTAAGAAGAAGAAGAAGTTCAATCTTTCCACAAACAATCATTTATCTACACATTTTGAAATTGAAAGCATTGGGGAAGAATTTGGAAACCTGGAATTTTCTTTTAGTTGATTTCCCTCTTCTTATTGCTTTTCCTCTTTTCTCCCACCGTTCTAGTTTTGTTGTGCTTTCAAAAATAAAATTACTTTTGGTGTCCATTTTCAGTTACATTTTTGCAGAGAAAACAAGAAAGGTTATGAAAAAATTTGTGTGTTTTCATTATAGTTTCCTTCTTTTAAAGTTTTCTTTTAGTTTTCCAAAAACCTAATCTTGAAAATAAAAATAATAAAGTTTATTTTCCATGCACAATATTTATCCTCAGCTATTAATAAAAATACCATTTTTAATTACAAAAATTGAATATCTATTCTGAGTAAATAATAACGGAATATCTTTTATTTGCAATTTAAATATTTATTCAAAATAGTTAGCAAAGAGGTAACATTTAATTGTAATTAAAAATAATTATTCTAACTTACAATGCATTATCATTTATGTGCAAAAATAAATTCTCTATTTAAAATATAATTAATTCTTTTATTCCTTTGCACTTTATTTCACCACAAATTAATTTAATTTAACATTGTAAAATACGATCAATAAAAATAGGGGTCGTGATAGGAAAGCCCTCCAGAGAAGGAGAAAAATGAAGGTACGGTTATCTCTGCCCTACATGCTAAACAAGAGAAAAACTACTAGGTAGTTGATAGTGGTTGTTCACATCACATGACTGGTGATAAGAGTAAGTTTGTTAAGCTTGAAAAATATGGAGGCTTGGTTATGTTTGGAGATGATACTGGTGCTAAAATCTATGAGATAGGTTCAATGAGTTTTGATGGGAAGCATTATACTGATGATGTCTACTATGTTAAGGGTTTAAGGAATAATCTATTGAGTGTTGGTCAGATGTGTAGAAAAGGATATGATCTTGTGTTTAAGGATGAGAGATGTGAGATCCGGAAAGGATCCAAAACATTGATTGCAATAGGAAAGAAATCTGAAGGGAATATCTATCAACTTAAGGGTGCTGATGGATGATTCTTTATGACTCAGATTAATGATAATTGGTTATGGCATAGGAGAATGTGTCACATGAATTTTGATAACTTGGAAAGGATCAGTGCTATTCAGGTCATGAGAGATTTACCAAGAATTACAAAGCCTATTAGTGCTATTTGTAGGAATTGTCAGTTTGGAAAGCAAGCAAGAAATAATTACAGATCAAAGGAACAATCTACTACTGAACTACTAGATTTATTTCATACAGATCTTTGTGGTACTACAAGAGTGATAAGCCTACTTGGTGAAAGGTAATTTATGCTCTTAATTGATGATTATTCTAGATATACATGGGTTACATTTCTTAGAGAGAAATCATATGTATTAGATAGATTCAAGGCATTCAAAGCAACTATTGAAAATGAAGTGAATTTAAAGATAAAATGCTTAAGATATGACAAAGGTGGAGAATCCACCTCCCATGAGTTTAATATGTTTTGTGAAGTGCATGGAATAAAGATATAGTTATCTGCTCTGAGAACTCCTCAACATAATGGAGTTGTTGAAAGGAAAAAATAGAACAATTCAAGAAGCTGCTAGATCAATGATTATTGAGGCTGGGTTAACATAAGTTTATTGGAAATAAGCTATTCATACTGTTGTTTATGTATTCAATAGAGTTCAAGCAAGAGAAAACAATACAAAGACTCCCTATGGGCTATGGCATGGAAGAATTCCTACTATTAAGTATTTCAAGGTATTCGGAAGCAAATGTTATATAAGAAGAGATGAAGAAACTTTGGGTAATTTTGATGCAATAAGTGATGAAGGAATTTTCCTTGGATACTCTACTAAAATCAATGCATACAAATGTTTCAATAAAATATTGAGAAAGATTGTAGAAAGCTCGAATGTGAAGGTTGATGAGACAATGAAGAATTCTATTGACATTGATGGATATGTATCTAATGAACATGATTGTGTAAGAATATAATAAATTATGGAAGAACAAGAAAAAGATGAGCAAGAGAAGCAGGATGAATAGAATGAAAGAGAAGAAGATGCTTTGGTAATGTCCCCTAGGACACCTAGATATGTTAAAAGAATATTCAAATATTTGAATGAGACTTTTGATTATGGATTGTGGTATCCTAAAGATACTGACTTTACACTTAGTTCCTATACAGATGCAGATTGTGACATATGTGTAGATGAAAGAAAAAGTAAAAGTGGTGGTGATTCTTTCTTGGATGTAGATTGGCAGCATGGTTGAGTAAAAGGAAAGATTCAGTCTCTTTGTCTACTATTGAAGCTGAATATATTGCTATTGCATCTTGTTGTACACAAGTTCTATGGATAAAATAGACATTGAAAGACATCACAGTGGTATATGATGATCCCATTTCTGTTTTATGTGATAATACAAGTGCAATTAACATTTCAAAGACTCTAGTGATTCACTCAAGGATGAAGCATATATCTATCAGGTATTATTTCTTGAGAGAGGTCATGGAGAATGAATTAAAGCTTGAGTATGTTCCAATGAAGGATCAAATTGCTGATATTTTCATGAAGACTCTTCCTAAAGATACTTTTGAGTATTTCCAGGAGAAGTTAGGGGTTATTTCCTATCCTTTATTTAACTAGATGCATATGGATATGCATTAGTCCAATGGATCTATGGATCTATCCTTCTTTTGGACTAATGTTTTGGTGGATACCTCTCAGGGGGAGCAGGTAGTATCAAGTGTTGTCAGTGTGTGCATTTTATTTTTCATGTCAAAGGAGAAATCAATATAAAATATTCTTTTTCCTTTTCCATTGATGTCAAAGGGGGAGAAGAAGCATATGAAAAAAAGAAGAAAAAAAGAGAGGAAGAATGGGAGAAGAAGCATGCAAAAGGAAAGGAAGCATAAAAGAGATTATCTGCTAAGGGGGATAAACAAAAAAGTGTATTCAAAGCTAGTATGTTGTCTTTGATGGTTTTTTCCCATCATGTGTTTCCATTAATGAAAAAGGGGGATATTTTTACAAGAATGGAAATATTGAAGGTGTTTCCATTGATGTCAACTAGTCAACTGGTTATCAACTAGTTGCTATTGGGTGTATATGTCGAGGATATTGAGAAAATTGTAATGAAGATATGTTACAAGTGTTCAGTGGTTGCTCTAGGTTTTGGTTCAGATTTTCTCCTATGGTTGTACGGTTCATGGTTGTTAGAAGATGCTATATCCAGATTTTTGGTTGTTGATTTGTTGTACAGTGGAAGTTGTGTTCACCAGTTGTTAATTGTGGCTCTCTGTGTTTCTGGTTGAGGTTTGGGAGAAATGTTGTTGGTCAAAATTTCTCTTTGATGAAGTCTTATGACTTGCAGTTCTAGATTTAAGTTTCCCTGATTCTATTGAAGATAATTTTCGTATCTGAAAGATTTGTGATTAATGGTTCTATGTGTTTTACACTGGTTTGGACAACCTTGTGTTAAATACTACTTTTGAGGATGATGAAGCATGTTGGATCTTTTTGGGTCCCTTGAAGCGTGTGTTTGGGTCACCCTCATTCTAATTGCACCCTATGATGTTTTAGCACTGACCTAATTTGAATTTGAATTTGGATGGCTGACTTTGGATATGTTTCAAAGTTGAAGATGGTATAAATACAAGATGAGTTAGTGGTGAAGAAATATACAAGAGAAAAGAAGAAGAGTGATAAGAGAAAAGAGGAAGTGCAGTTAGATGCGACATTGATTCTATTCAGTGAGTGTGTGTGATGCGAGTGGGGAAAATCAGTGTGAAGTTGAATGCTGAGTTTTCAGATGCAGTGAGCAGAAGGTGAACTCTATCATTCATGCAAGTAGATTGAGTGATTGTGGTGGAATATTTTGTTGCATTGGGATTGTAGTCTCTCTATAAAAAGTATTCTTTGTCTTCTTTGTATCTCTATGGCAGTGATTCCTCTAGCTTGTTAGCCCTGTTGGATAGTGAGTCCTTGTTCTAGACAGTGAGTCATTGTTTGGGCAATGAGCCTCTTGTAATCAGTTTTGATATTCTCTATAGTGTGAGTTAATCCTCACCATGGTTTTTCCCTCATTTTTTTTTCCACGTAAATTTTATGTTATTGTGTCTATGTGCTGGATTTGAGTTTCTGCATTGACATTTGATGATTAATCATTTAAGCAATATTAAGTATTAGTTTCGGTGATTGAATTAAAGGTTTAATTCTATGACAATTGATTCACCCCCCTTCTCAGTTGTCCTATTCAACAGGATAATGTATTGATCAGTTCCATTTGATTTATTTTCTAAATTTTAAATAGAATAGAATAACGACACCTAATAGACTAGAGCACCTAAGGGTAGATGTTGCTTGAGGGTAGTTAGATGCTATGAGATAAATTGATGTTGAAAGTTACCTTTTGGGATGGGTGTTGAAATGGAGTTCAAAGAGTATAGGTTTTTTCTTTTACCAAAACCTATTGTTTGGTGTTGCAACATTATTCTTATGCTTGGCCAAGCAATTAGTTCATTATGTATGTATGGACTCTGTGATAACACTCTACCATTCCTAGTATAGATCTTGCATTTTATTTTCTAACTTGTAGATAGAGATGCATGTTGATGTATGGGCACGCACCAGATTCCACCTTGCAAATTGTTCTCTTGCTAAACTTTCTGTGTAGGGTCAGGTATTCTTCAAGTTGGAAGAATTCTAGGGAAGCGTAAGCTTCATGGTTGGGCGGTAAAGTGCTTCAACCATGTTCTTGTCCACCAATAGAGGTGAGAGTCAAGATGAACCTTGGATGTTTACAAGACTATCTTGGTCTATGATGTAACCTTGATGTAAAATTTGTATATTGTATTGAATTTGTGGCCTATGAGCCAAGTCAACGAGGATATTGTAATTGAATATATATACATATTGAATCATTTTAATTATACATGTGTTGCTATGATTGAAAATAACTACTTAGTTATATATTTTTTAATTTGAATATATTCATATGTCATTTGCAATAATATAAATTAAGTAATAATTTAGAATGGGTTATTACAATGAGTAGTTTTATATGTCATCAATGAAATGTTTAATCATTTTATTCAATGGGTTTTACTTTTTGATTTTTGAAAACACATAAGTACAAGATTCACTAAAAAATATAATTAATAAATAGTGCTATAATTTTACATAAACTATAATTCTATTGAGGACCTAATTCCTAAGAGCTAATCAAAAAATCAGGTGAATAGAATAAATTTAATATTTAATAAAATGGAGAAAATTTACAAAGAGAAAATTAAAAATATATAGACCTCTTGGATGCATGATTCAAGGAGATTCCATGTCCAAGAGGTATGAGTTTAACTCTCAACCACTCCCAGTAAATATGTGAGTTAAATCAGTCTAACTAAGTGTTGGTTGACAGATTTGTCCTCTAGATGATAAACACAAAATGACTTTATAATGCCCAAAGAAGGACTTGTCGATCAACAACATTTGGAGAGATCACTATTGAATTGGTGATCTTCCTCTAAATTTTGATTGAGTTACAACTCCCTCTTCTGATATGATTTTGATTTTTTTAAAATATATGAAAGTGGGGGTATGCTTTTGACTAGCAAGTAGGAAAGGAATACACACATCTAATCATAGCCTTGAAATAGATGCAAAGGAAAATTATTTAAAAACTAAAGAAACTAACTTCAATGTTGGAAATGGATTGGAAAACAATTAATATCATAGCTCACAGACTAGACTATCAATGCTTATTGACTTGAATCAATACAATCTTAACATTTGTTGCAAATAAATGAATCAAACACCACTAAACAATACATCCTCATAGGGAAGGGATATCCAAATGTTCATATAAGCTCACATAATTATTCATAAAAAATAGTATCTAACTCACAATTTATTGTACACATATAATAAACATTCACAAAAATATATTAAAACTGCAAAATTTGATCCTTCTGTTATGATCGATTCTCACTCATGCATCACAGTGTAAGGGGGATCAAAATGTCAGAACCTTGCAATATTGAATGAAGGGATATTTAAAATTTTACATCATAATAGTTGGGATTTCTTGGAAACTGATTCTTGCAAACCAACATCCATCTATTTGAATAAAAGGTTGGCCAAAAATTGACTAATTCCTTTCAGATTATGACAACACAATCATTAATTGCTATTTTAAAGGGTGGTTATGATTACATCCCTAATTTTGATCGATATGTCGAGAGAATGAATCATTGCTTGCTGTAAGCAGGACATGTGGCCTACTCTCATGTGAAATGTAAATGCCACCTTTAATTTTCAATGACTAATGGAAAGCCACCTAGGATTTATTCTGTGCGATTTCTTCAAATGCAGAGGATTTCATCAATGACTAAGTCTCATTCACTAAATTCCCATCACATCACCTTACCAAGTTGATTGATTTTGAGGCAATTTGGATGTACTTTTAGCATTAATTTCCTTCAAGCAAACTCTACTAGCTTTCTCTCTCCCTTCTATAAATCAACTTCATCACTATTTACTTGCACAATGTTAATTTCTACTTCAAGCATGTCAAGCACATCGAGTGACAGAGCTTTGGAGATTAGAGGTGATTTTTTGTTCATTGAGGGGGTTGAGTGTAGCTTAGTTCGTAGGTTGGTCATAGACCAAATTAGGGAAATATTCCTAATCTGCAGTGATGTGGAAGAGGAAGTGTTGTGCCTATAGCACACACACCCCATTCAGAATGGGGACCCCCTCTTTTTGCTTTGCCAGGTCACTTTTTCCTTCACCTCATTTTGTGTGCCCCCTATTTTGAATCCTAAGTGGTCAAGGAGTCCTAGAAGTATCATCATGAGTTGATCAAGTTTCACCACCTTCAAAATTTTTAAGCCTTTGGCCTTCATGGAGTTCCTTTGGCAGTTTTCCTTCAAATTTCAAAACTGTCATCCTTTGTCCTCTGCGGGTCAACCTATGTGGGCTGCCCTATGCGGAGTTCCATCTTGTCTTTTCTGTCCCTACGATGGCTGAGTCGGCACATCCACCCACTTTGTGGGATTTGCAGCCTTCGTTGCCGTCTCTTTCTCCGACTGACCAAACAACAAACACTTGGCTGCCGTCCGCCCTGTGAGCTCCACCATTTATCACCAACCATTTTAAATTGCGTGTCCACCAACTACGCCTGCCTTCGTACCTGCATTTATTACTGATATTTAAGACCTCAAAGTCTATAAATAGGAGCCTTTGACGGGTCATTTTCACCAACATTCCTTCTACAAATTTGTCAGAGCCCTCCAAGTTCTGGCACCTCCATGCCTGCGAGATCCTGCTGCCGTTCTTGCATTGAAATCTTCAACTTCTTCATCAAGTTCTTGTGGTTCTACCAGGTAAGACTGCTGCCACTGCCCGTTTCATCATTTTTCTTTGAAATTTACAAAGTTATTAAAATATTAAATAGAAAAACCTTGAAACCATGTAGAAGATATCACGACGCACAAAACCCATGTTTTGAAAATCCAAAATCCTTTGAACTTCATTTGTGAGATGCTTGCAGAACTTGAGACCTTTGCTGCCGTTCTTGAACTATGGCCATTGAGCCCTTGCAGCCCATAAAACCCTCATTGCTATTATCTTGGCTTCCCCAACAATGAACTTTGAGTAGCGAACATTACCTCCGGCAGACCCACTCATGCAGGTGGACACCTCCACTTTGTTGTCTCCTTTTGAACTCAATGAAAAGGACAAGTTAAATGGGACCCTTTCCACCCTGTGGGTCCACGAGTGTGGGATTTCGCATGCAGATGGCCCCGTTTGTTTCACTGTCCCAAAGGACTGACCGACCTGGCCTCCTGCCTTATAGGTCCCTTGACATCTTTGTATGTCGACCAAGCTCATCGCCAAACTCCTCCTGTGGACCGTTGGATGAGGGCTTCCATCATCATTTCACTACTATTCAACAATCATTCCAAAAATGACAAAGTCCTGGGCTCCTCTCGCTAGGTGGACCCCGTGCCGCCTCTTTCCGTCTAACCCTTTGAGAAAAATGACTAAGTGATGGCCCTTTGCGGGCTACCCTTTGCGGGTGTCTGTCTATGGACCACTGCCACATGTTCACCACCCCAAGTAGCTGAGGTGTCCTGCCCATCCACGTTGCGGACTTTGCACCAACGACATCTGTTAAGCCCCAAAGAATGAAACAACTAAGTTTGCTGCTTGTGGACCCTCTAATGCAGGTCGTCACCACCCTTTGCCTACCATTTCCAACTGCTAACAGTCTTCGACCTTCCACTCTGTGGGCCCGATACTGACTTTTCCTTATTTTTTGACAAAATCACTAAGTAAGAGTTGCATGCAGGCTGTCTAGTGTGGGTGGATGCTTGCGAACTACCATTCTCCTTTCGCTGTTTTAGACCGTCAAGACAAATCCTGCCACCTGCTGTGCGGAGCCCGACCTCCCTATCACCGTCTGATCAAACTTGAACAAGCAACTCATGCCAACGCCTCATGAGGGCTCGATAGTGCAGACCACCACTTGTGGGTTGCCGTCCTGTCTCCGCCGTTCTAAGTGGCCATCATCCAATATCCTCTCATCGTTCCATGCCCACATCATATTGAACAAACTGAACTTCAATGTTGAACCGACACCGCCCTCCCTAGCTGCGGATCTTGCACTGCGGGATGCCATATGCGGGATTTTTCCTTACTAGAGCCGTTTCAAATGACGAAGTCCCTAACAACCTAGGCACCTCTTGCACCCATAATCCTTGGAGCCGCATGCCCAAATGATTGATCCAACATTTCAAAGACATCACAAATGATCCAACCCATGTGTCAAAATGACTTAACCCCTTGGTGGGCCCCTTCATAGTATGAAAATATTGATGTGGATTCCTGCATGCGGGTCGTTATGCCCTCTTCGCCGTCTATCTACAACTTCCTTGAAAACAATTGCTAGCCAAGGGAAACCCGCACCCCTGGGCTCGTATTGCCATATCTCCCTCGAACGAAAGTAAAATGATGATCTGAAAGGGATGTTATGATCTTTAAATGATAAATTACTTGATCTAACGTTGTTTTGTAGGATTTTACTAACGTTCACCTTGTTTTGCACATGAATATGCTTATTGTTCCTTTGTTTGTAGGATTTATGGAATCAGCTGTAGGACCTTTGGGGGCGTCCACTTAAAAGGAAAAGGGGAAGAAAACCACCAAATCACCAAGGGGTAAGGAAGACAAAGACCAAATGAAGTGCAAATTCCAGGGAGTGGAGGTCACCTCCAAGGTTACCATAGAATGGGATACAATCACAGACACCAACTTGGGGTAGGTTGATTTAGATGAATTCAGCCAAAGAGTCATTGCCAACCCAACTACAAAAAACACAAAGAGAATTAGGAAAAGTGGGTTGGCCAAGGAATTTGGTTTCCTACCTGCTCTTGTGGCTCCTAAGCTAGTGATGGCCTGCAGGGAGGCATATCAAGAGAAAACCAAAAGAATTATCAACCGTGATGGCAGGGTGTTGGCTGACTTGTCATCCAATTCTATAGGGAAGACTTTCAACATCCCCACCTTTGATCTAATGGAGGAAGCCACAAAAGAATATGTAGAAAGTACATGGAAGGCCGACCCTCTAAGATGCAAGAAACTGATAAATCAATACTGGTTGAAAGAGAAGAGGGACAGTGCAAACAAAGTACCTCAAGAAATCTTTAGGAGTGATTTCCATGAGGATTATAATGATTTGGTAACCTTACTAAGAAGATTCACGGGCATCCCGACCGCAACATAATTCTAGGACTGGGTGTTTTATTTTATAGAAGAGATTATTAGGGGGAAGACCAAGTTCAACTGGGCAGGAATGATCAACAATTGTTTATATGAGCAATTTGTAGTAGTTAAAAGGACCTCTCAATTTTACATGACTTCTTACCTAGTCTATCTGCTGGCTGACCCCATTCCATACAGAGGTCTATTTGTGGTGCAGAGCCTAACCCTAGGGAGAGAGTTGAAATTCTATGACAGGCATTCACAACTCCATTATCGAAACTTCAAAAAAATTACTGCTAGGTAAATGATACCTTTATAGGGCACATCATCATAATACTCAAAGGATACTTTTAAGGGAGGGTCACACATAGTGCTCATGCATTCATCAGCCGATTTGGGTTTCTATTCATCCAGTTTCCCAAGTTTACTTATATCAGGACAGAGGGCTTCTTTGAGAGGCCATATAAGTTACCCCGATATCCAAATGACCGATTGATATTGTTGGAAATATCTAGGCAGTTGCAGTACACACATACACTTCTAAGTGACAAGCACATGCCGAGCATCCCCTATCATCTCACTTTCAGCAATGGTACATATGCAATCCATGCATCCTAGTGTGCAGAGTATTTTGAGAAAGAGACCATTAAATATAACTTGGAGCTCTACACTCCTCGACCAAAAATAGATCCATATGGAAAGTTGAAGAAGATGGTCGAGAAAGAATATTCCCATTTACACAATGTTGAAGACTTATGGGCTAAATGAAAGGATGATAAGGAAGTACACATGAGGCACTATATGTGCATGATGGCATATTTTGTTAAAACAGTCAAATTGTTCTCAGTGCCTGATCAAATTGTGGAGGATGAAAACACAGTGATAGATACGATATTTCATGTTATTGCCAACCTGCCATTGCCCCTAATCAACTGGGATGAGGAATATGTCAATGACCTCGACATTTTAACAAAATGAATAGAGCAGCAGACACAGTTGTGCATCAATGGGAAAATTTCTTATCTGAAGCTCCAAGGAGCAACTTTGACCTATGGTGAACTCAAAGATGAGATCAAGAGTGAAATTGACAGTGGGACCGCTGCTACCCCATTTGGAGAGACTCCAAAGTCTCCTCCCACCACCAGATCAAAGAAAAAAAAGAGGTAGCAGAACACCGACCAAAACATAAGGTATATTGAAGGAAGCGTTTTGAGGGTGAGCCCTCAAAGAAAGCAAAGAAATCAGGCAGATTTATTGACATTCCCACGATTTAAGAGGACCCACTCCATGGAGAGGAAGAAGAGGCTGAGCAACCAAAGTCTTCCCCTGCCGCCTCTTCTCTTGCTGCCACCACTACTGCTCCTACCAGTATTCCTCTGCTAGCATCACAAGCACTACTTGCTTCCTCTTCACCTGCAGTGGACATCTCTGTTCACCTTGCCTCTACCTCACCTAACACACCCATTATGGTGAGGGATTATTCCTCTGCCACCACTTCTCCACTCTCATCCTATTCCATGTCTCCATCAATGACTATCCCCCTTTCCTCTGCAACAACAATGCCCACCCTCACGCTCCCAGAAGCCTTTGCTCAACACATGGAAAATATACCTATAGATATATTTGGAGTATTGATGAACCCTGTAGTGCAAGCTACTCTAGCTCAAGTTGTTTCCGGTCTCCTTGCCCCTCCTCCAATTGAACCACCCAAGATGGAGGAAATGATGCAAATTTATAAGGAGCTAGAAAGAAAAGAGGGAGGCATCAAAAGAAATGGATAAGGAATTTGATGACTACCATGAGCATCTCAAGCATCAGCACTTAGTCATTAATGAGGTAGTGCATGGAGAAGAAGAAACAAAATCCTTTGAGGAAGACATTGAGGACCCTAATGCCAAATACATAGTGGAAACCTCAGATCAAGAACTTGGGGAAGAGTTGTCCAAGAAACTCAAGGATGTTGAAGAGGAAGTTGGAAGACAATTCTCCAAGGAAAAGAAAGAGACAAATGAGGAAATGGAGCTAACTACAAAACCTCCAACCAAGGAACAACGAAAGATCCCCGACCATGATGAAGAGATGCCTCCCATAGGGAAAGAAGAAGAAAATAAAGAAGAAGACAAGCCATAAGAAGAGGTTGAAACAAAAAGAAGCCCAGAGATAGAGCATCATATAGAGCATGGGCAAGAAGAAGAAGGAAAGTCATTTGAAGTGGAAGGCAGCCCCAAGGAAAACATAGCTACCACTGAGTCACAAGAAGAAAAGGCTATATTCATCCATGACTCAGATGAGGAGGAAGAAGAGAAGAAAAATCAGGTAGCTCAAGGCCACCGAGAAAGAGAGATCCAACATATCCAAAGAGAGGAAGGTGATCATGAATCACCAAAGGATGGATCTTAGATGCCCGAATGGCTAGAGAAACAATTGTAGAAGAAGGACCCGCCCTTATGGATCCCAAAGAAAGGCTAGAGGTGATCCTGGCAAGAGCTCATATAGGAGAGAATAAGGAGAAGAAGCTAAGGGTTCGATCCCGTATCATGATGGATGCATCAGGATCGAGGACCGTGCAAATAGCTACTCTAGTGATGGATAAAGGAGAAGGAGTCAACTATAATATCTCTACTATTGGCCTAGGAATAGCCACCAGGGAGCAAAAAAATGATCATCTCCAAGGATCCATTGCCACTATTGTGCATCAAAAGAATAAGGATCAATCATCCAAGGAGGAGTTAAAAGCACAAGTGGAAGATCTTATAGCCTACATACAACAATGGTATTCCACTGAAGAATTTCCCACAATGTTTTTGGCCACTCCTCTTGTAGTTTCCAAGGATCACATCAACAAATTGGAGAGGGGAAAGAATTGGACTAAGGCCACCGAAGACTGGTTCCGACAGGTAGTCTATAATGGAGATATGGGTATTGACCATGCTGTCCGGGAAATGAATAAGTTTCAGAAGGTGAAAAAGCAACTTGAAGGCACACAAAATTTTTGTACAGACTTCCCAGAGCTATATAAGATTACGTATCCTAAACTCAAGGCTATCCTCAAGATGCCTGAGAGAGCTTGGGAAAAGGAGCTGGCACTGGTAAAGGATGACCATTGGCTTGTTGAGACCTGAAAGTTATGCCTTGATCACAAAAGAAAAATATTAGGGGTGTGCTCCATGAAGTGGAGCTCGACCTAGATTGGGTCAAAGAACATAGGGCGGCCTGCAAAGAATATTTAAGGCTCATGACAGATTATGACATGCCTTCCGCAAAGCTAGATCCCTAGAAAGTAAGACCATATTTCCATAAGAAGATGGAGAATGGGGCCACGAATATGCTAATGTCGAATTTTATGGATTTTGCTGCTCGAGCCTTTGCTCAATTAGAGCAAGTGATCAAGAACACACTGAAGTGTGACAAGGATTGGGACTTGATTACTAGCAGATCCATAAAATTGAACTTCTAGGTGCTTCAATTTGACATAATGGAATGAAACAAGCTTCAGGCGTTGATTGGCCAGTTTGTAGGATACATAACGGTGAAAAAGAATGAAGGAAAGCCAGTTATCGATGATGAGTTCCTCACAGTGTAGCTGTAGCAAAGGGAAATCAGCTAGAGGGAAAAAGTCCTACAGTGCCAAGCACTAGAAGACAAAATATGCTAGAAGACAAAGGATGCATTTTTAATTATTAAATATTAAAGGGTAGGTGAAACCCTAATTTTTAGTGAATCTTGGCCACACAATGAGATTAAATCTTGGCCATTCATTTTTCTTTTTGGACACTATAAATATGGGGTCTCCTCTCATTTTCAAGAGAGAGTTGAGTTGTTGTAAATACATGCCGCTAAAATTCTAATAGAAATTCACTGCTTTTGGTGGATTCTTGAATTTCATTCATGTTTCATGATTCATCTCCTCATAGTTAATAGATTTGAGTAGATTTATTTTTTTCTTCCATGTGTTTATCATGATTTTAGTAGATTAGTTAATGATGTTCATTGATGCTGAAGAATTCTACTGTGTTGATTCCCTTCCTTGTTCATGCTTTTTGTTGTTTATTGATGATAAATAATAGTGTAAAGCTAGTCTGAACATGAATTGAATGATGCACTCAAATTATATCTTTTATTCATGCTTTATGGTGAATGAATGGTTGAAAATCTGCAAACCTTATAAGATTGCACTTGTTTCATGAGACTGCTAGTTGATTTGGTTAAGTGGAACTTAGTTTCAGGAAGGCTATCCATTGTAGCATCCTCCATTATCACTATTCATCAGTAGTTTTAGGTCTAGGAACTTACTCTCTTCCCTTCCCTTTTGACCTTTCTTTAAACTAGTAATTTAGGAAAAGTTCAAGCATCATTGTAAAAGCCAAATCTAATGACAAAAGTGGAGTTTCTGACTGCTGTCCTGAACGTGCAGCAATAGAAAAACATTTTAGCATTTTATAAACTTCATTTAAAGAACCAATTCCCTTCCAACTTAACATACGTAAGGCTTCCCTATGATCACCCAAAAAACACATGAACCAACTGAGACATTCAAGCAAGTCATGACCTAACATTCAAAACCTTGGGATAGTTTTTTGCAATTTACTTGTAGGAAATTATCTTTCAAGAGAGGTGATGCACTTATGCATTAACTATGTTGAGAAGTGCTAAAACACCCATCAACAGAACTGGCTCTAGAGGGAGGGGCAAGTTTGTGTTAAGTTGGATCAAATCGGTTCATTTTTCCCTAAAAGATTTCAAAGAGTTCTAAGGTCAACACCAAACAAAAGGGAATTTTAGGAACTATAGCCCCCTACCAGGGCTAAGAAGGCTTGAAAAGGGGACACAACTTCATCCTCTTCATTCGCTCCATCTGATTCACCTCTATCCTCACCTCTTCCTTCCATCCCTTCGCACCACATTCACCCTTCTTTTCAGCATCCATTTCCCTCACTCAACCATCCCAAACTGCTTTCCAACCGCTCGCTTCCCATGGCCAAGGCACTACCCCTATGCCTGCCCTTCAATTCCAAGGCACAATCCCAACTGCTACTGCCCCTGCATAACCCCAGGTTTGTATTGTGTAACAAATACAACCTCTGCCTCCCCCCATGGCTTGGATGGGTAACAATACTTCTCCACTGTACTTCAACGATTATCATGACATTCCAAAGAATCCAGAAGGGTTCTACATGAATTTTCATCCACGCAACCCACAGAGGACAGGAAAAGAACATGTTAAAATATTCCAAACAACATTGAAAGACATGCATATCAATCACAAGGATGTGGATTGCAGAATCTTCCCTTATTCCTTGGGGGAAGAGGCCTTCTATTGATACATCAACTTTCCAACCGGGTCCATCACCACTTGGGATCTCTTGAAGAATGCATTCTTGTAGAAGTACACGATTCCAATTATCCCTTTAGAGTTATATCAACAATTCATGTCTGTTTGCTGGGAGGTCAACAAACCAATCAACTCCTTCAATGATTGGTTTCATCGAGCATTCATAAGATTACAAGCTCCATATGTTCTTAATGATGTTGCTACCTTGCCGGTCTATTATGCTACCCTAGACAACCTCACTCCTGCATTGGTGAAAAGAATGCACCCACCACCCACCAGGTTGGTGGATGCTGATGCTGAGGTGGTTATAGCCAACACTGACTTGGGACAAAATATTTCCAGTCTGCTACCTTCCTTGGGATAGGTCGCTCATCCCATGTAGATTTAAGGGCTTACCCAAGCTTTGGCACATCAAACACCTCTCATGAATCAAGTTCCATAGCTACCCATATTTCCTCACCCAGGACAACCATTGAACCAGGCGCCTCCCATGCCTCATTACTTGTAGCCATAGTAGCAACAGGTCTATCCTGAGTAGTCCCAAGTACATGCATACCTATAAGAGCCCGAATTCCCACAAGCACAACAAAATTAGCCAGCAGTGCAGCTTTTTTTCCTTTAGAACCAAGCACCACAGCCGAGCAATACAAAGAAGGATCAGCTAGATGAGCTCACATAAATGATCAAAAAAAATTCCATGGAGATGACACACTTGAGGAATCAAAACAATCAGTTGCAGGCTTCTCAACACAACATCTAGGCCAACCTCAACTAAGAGAATAGAGATAATTGTGATGCAGGTATCTCATCTAGGCAGAATTACGAACGAGGGAAAAATTCCAACCAAAGCTTCGAAAGGAGGTCCTCACAAAGACAAAATCAGACATGGAATAAAAGGCCTAACAATGGAAGTGTTCACACCTCTCTTGATCAACCTACCAATACACATAAGACAACTAGTGGGGTGTATCTTGCCGAGGCAACATTGTCTGGATGGTGCCAGATCCATAAAACAAATAGGAACTCCGAATTGGATTGTCTAGAGTTCCTCACAACCGTGAAGATTTTTCAAGAAGAGGTTTTGAATGCTATGGATAATGCTGGTTGTTGAGACCTAGTTCGATCCAAACCATATGATTCTTTTGTGCTCGTGGTTAACCAGGCTCCGTTTCCCAGAAGTGAGATCAATGCACCTGAAAGGGAGATCATTGCCTCGAAGGACAAAGAAGCAAATGAGGTATGTAACAGAGACACCTTATCCCAACTCTTTACTTCAATGGATAATGGCCTAGTAGATGAAGAGGAATTAGGTGAGGACAAGGTTCATATGTTTCACTAGAGGGGAATCCCTTATAATTTATGAAATAGGCAAGAAAGCGGCCCCTTCACAACCTCGATCCCACCTAATAACTTTAGTACGCCACCTGACCCAAATGCTAGCAACAATCTAGGTTACCCCTATGTGCCCACTCAATACTTTAACAAGAAAAAGCAGTTGAACCAAATGCAAAACCAGTCCACTAGTTCTACCCAAGGAAAATTCTCCGAGGTCAAAATTGAGCAAGTGGGCGAATATGTAGCCAACGAATTCAAGAAGGTTAAAATAAACTTTTCTGCCTTCGAGTTGCTTAAACTCCCTATAGTTAGGAATGCCTTCTTTAGAATGATCAATGGGACTGCTTGCTCTAAGTCAACACAATAGACACCTACAAAGAAAGTTTCTTTTGATGAGTCACAACATGAGCCCGTAATTCAGGAAATCATAGGCAAGAAAAGGGATGTTCCCTCAAATAAAAAAAAAAGAAAGCAACCCACCAAGGAAGAAAACAAAGTACATAACAAGGATAGGACTAATGAGAAAGATAAAAATTAGGTAGCCCAAGTGGACACACCCATGAAATCATTCCAAGGGAAGTTGGAAACGCCTCCCTTCCTCACCACTATTAGGATATTTGGGAAAAACTTGCACAATTGCTTGATCAATTGAGGAGCATCAGCTAATGTCATGCCCCTTGTTGTATACAAAGCTTTGGGAATATTCCCTACTCCTTCCAAAAGAAAGGTGGCTCAACTAGACAAAACTGAGGTGAACATAGTTGGAGAAATCAATCGTATTCCCATGCAAATTGTTGCAGACCCAAGAGTGCAACAAGTTATTGATATTCAGGTAGCAGACATCCCAGACACATATGGCATAATATTGGGACAAGACTTCACTAGGGAATTGAATGGATATGTCAAAACTAACTTTTCTCACATGTGGTTTCCATAGAAGGAGCTGCCAAACTAGATCCACATAGACCGGGAGCCATGCATGAAGTTTATGATTACAAAATATAATAACACCAATGAGGTGTTGTTTGCTGAAATAGAATTGGGTAATTATAGCCCCATGTATTACCAAGAAGAATTAGAGTTCCAAGAGGAAGATCTAGATGAAGAGGTTTTCCTTATGCTATCCAACCCTTCTACCAATCTAGCCTACGTGCCTCAAAGCACAAAAATGCTGGTAGAAGTAGATGATGATGGATCCTATGAAGATGGTAATTTGGGACTACTAGATGGATTCTAGGACTTTATAGAAAAGTGTGTACAAGATCAACTCAGACTTGGGACAAGGATTGATTTCAAGGAGCTCCCGTTGCCAAGCTGGTGCAGGGTCCACAACGTGGCCCACTCAGAATTTGAATGTTGTCTTTTTCAAATAATAGTTGCTCACATAAGTGGACAAGCCATACCTGGAAAAGAGCTTCTAATGGGATGGCTTGCCCACTGAAATGATGAACCCGTGCCTTTTCCATAAGTTGTTGATGTAAGTGCGCAACAAAGGAAAGATGAATGTTTGATTAGCCTTGGAGTTAAAGAACCCTCCAGGTTTTGGACATTGTGATTCGATGGGTCTAAGTCTAAGCAAGGAGCAGGAGTTGGATTTGAACTCATAAGCCCCATAGGTAAGACCTACTCCGCTGCTCATTGAATCCAATTCTATTGCACCAATAATGTAGTAGAGTATGAAGCACTAGTTCATGGTCTTCTGATGGCCCTAAGGAAAAAGGTAAAAATGTTACAAGTCTTTGGCGACTCTGAGCTAGTAGTGAAGAAAGTCTGAGGATTGTATTCCTGCCATGATAGAAGGCTAGCAAACTATAGGCATAGAGTTTGGGATCTTCTAGAAAGTTTAAACGCCTTTAACATCTAGTTGATCCCTCGCTCCCAAAATCACACCGCTAATGTCTTGGCCCAAGCAGCCAACACTCTTTAACCTTTGTCACTGTTTGGCCCCAAAAGATTTACTGTTGAGCCTACCTCCACCCCATTTATGCCAGACAATGTGACCAATTTCCAAGTGTTCAATGATTGCAAGCACATCTTGGACTTCATCACCAGCTCCGATGTGTTTGCAACTCAGATGATGAATGAGGCTGAGCTCGAAGAGGCTGAATTAGATATAGGAGTCATTAATCTCAAAACCAATACTATTCTTAGAGGCATGGTCCAACTTGAATGTATATTCAACTTAGATCAGATAAGAGATCAGGATCAACAAGCAAAGAGAGACTCCATCAACAATCAATGCAACACTCACAACCTTGGAACAACTAAGGAGGTTAAAAATGTATTCATTGGTAAGGTGTGCACGCCAAAAGAAATGAAAGGAATCATTGATGCTTTGTGGAAGTATCATGATGTAGTTGCTTGGAGCTATGAGGATTTAAAGACATGACACCTTGATTATTACACACACCATCCCTCTCAAGCTAGATGTGATACCTTTCCGGCAGCGTCAGCATCCAATCAACGCATTATTGGAGCCTATCATTTACAAGGAAGTTCAGAAGTTGCTAATGGCCACAATCATATTTCCAGTCAGGCACTCCACGTGGGTGGCCAATTTGGTCCCGGTTAGGAAAAAAATGGAGAAATTAGATTGTGTGTAGATTTCTGCAACCTAAACAAAGCCTCAAAGAAAGATAATTATCCAGTACCTTCATTAGATGAACTGTTGTAGGTCGTCAACCTCTTAGATGATTTATTTCCTAGATAGATACTCTGGGTACAACCAGATGATGGTGCAATACGAGGATAAGCTCAAAAAAAAATTCACCACTAAGTGGGGAACCTTTGCATAGAGGAGAATGTCATTCAGACTCATCAATGTTGGCGCCACTTTCCAACGTGCAATGGATATCACCTTTAAGGAATTGATAGGAAAATGCATTATCATCTACATGGATGATCTCACGGTGTTTTCCAAGAAGAGAAATGATCATGTTGCTGATCTATGCAAAGTTTTTCAAAAGTGTAGAGAATTTTGGATTTCCCTCAATTCGAAGAAGTGTATCTTCGGATTTATAGAAGGTAAGTTGCTTGAGCATGTTATTTCAAAGAAAGGAATCTCAATATACCTTGAGCGTATTCAAGCAATATTGAAGATTTAGCTACTAGGCAGCAAGAAAGAGTTGAAATATTTCTTTGGGAAGATAAATTTCATCAGAAAATTCATTATCGGCTTTGCTAAAATAGTCAAGCCACTCAACGCAATGCTAAAACAAGATGCCGAATTCAAATGGACCCCTGAGGAAAACCAGGCCTTAGAAGAGATCAAGAAAGCAATTGTTGATGCACTAGTGTTAGTCAATCCTGATTATCTGAAGCCATTCTACATTTACTCTTTCGCTTCAGATAATTCATGTGCTAGCATATTGACCCAAAAGATGACAAAGGGAATGAGCACCCAATCACCTTCATGAGTGCTCCATTAAAAGATGCAAAATTGAGGTATCACAATGTGGAGAAGCAAGCACATGCTCTGTTCAGGGGAGTCAAGAAGTTTAAACACTACATCTTGCAGAATAAGGTATTTTCCATTGTGCCTGACCCAACAGTGAAGACACTGTTGATGCAGAATGAGTTAGGAAAAAGAAGAGAAAAATGGGTTACCCTACTACAAGAATATAACATGGAAATTCAGCCAATGAATTTAGTAAGAGGGCACACTCTCACCCGTACGATAGCTAAAACGGTGGCTGACGCTGGACCCGAGCTTACGGTCCAACAATATCAACTTGAAGATGTCTCCCCTGGAGAATGGTAAGACAATATTGTCTACTATCTGTTGAATAACAAGTTTCCATCTCATCTACAGGGAGTTCAAAAGTGTACTCTCTGTTTGAAAAGCAACAACTACATGCTGCAGGGGTCCATATTGTACAAGAAGAATCATGAAGGGATCTACCTTGGATGCCTGGGAAAAGAGGAGACAACATGAGTTTTAAAAGAATTTCATGATAAATTTGGCACCAGTCACGGATCTAGCTCCTCCATTACTCATCAAATCCTGCGGGCTAGATACTATTGGCTGACAGTCTTCAAAGAAGTGCATAGCCATGTTTGAATGTGCCACATGTGCTAGACCACCACAACTAGAGAACGAAAGGTTACTGTCCCGCTGCAACCAATCTTGGAGGTAAGACTGTTCGCGCAATGGGGTCTCGAATTCATTGGTACGGTAAGCCCACCATCCTTTGTGAGTCACAAGTACATCTAACCACTTCCGATTACTGTACTAGATGGACCAAAGAAATTGCATGTAGGCATTGTACCACAAAGGTAGTTACTAATTTTCTTGATATTTTTATTTTGAATTGCTTTGGTTGCCCATACGCTCTTGTTTGTGATAATGGCCCTGCCTTTTCCTCGTTAAAATTTTCTATTTGGGCCTTTGATTATGGCATTTCCCTTAAATTCTCATCCAATTACTACCCTCAAGGCAATGGCCTAGCTGAGTCCACAAACAAGAATCTTATCACTGTGATAAAAAAGCTACTTGATAGAAATCCCAAAGACTGGCACACCTAGCTGTGATTTTCCCTTTGGGTAGATTGTACTTGCCATAAGGCCTCCCTAGGTGATTCCTCGTTTCACCTCATTTACAGCTTAAAGCTTGTGTTTCCTGTTCACCTCAAGATCCCAACCTTCTAGTTTATCAACACTTTTTATGAAGAAGGGGATCGACAAGAAGCCCATTTAGCTAAACTACTTCACCTGGAAGAAGTCTGTGACCAAGCCATTGAATTTTTTTCCAAACATTAAGGCATGGTCAAGATATGGTTCGACTAACGAGCCAAAATTAAGGCCTTTAGAATTGCTGATTTGGTTCTATGTTAGGACAAGGCCCGTGAAAAGAAATGGGGACATGAAAAATTTGACAAGCTCTGACTTGGCCCCTTTCAAATTGCTGAAATACTAGGAGATAATGCTTTCTGCCTTAAGACATTAACTGGTGAAGACGTCTCGTTGCTCATCAACAAGCAACACCTCAAGAATTATTTCCTTTCCTGAGCTCTTCTAAGCTAGGTATCTATAAATACCTGTATATAGGTTAGTTTAGGTTTCTTTTTTCTATTTCTTTGTTGTTTCACTTCACTTTTGTTTTGCTTGTCTCCCAGCTATCCTGTTTTGCTGAGGGTGTCCCTTTGTCTCTGATGCAGTGGTTGTGTTCGGTTTGATGAACGGTTCACTTTGTTGCTTGCTCTTTGTGTTCTCTGGATAAATATTCACTCCCAACTGTTGGTCTCTAATTGCTACTATGGAATGGTCTCCTTATTTGAACTCTGACTTGACCTAGAACACAACCCTTAGTTGAATCCTCAACACTCATCTTAGATCATGCACAAAACACACATTAATTGTTTTTGAAGAGCTTTACAGTGGTCGTTATGATGACCTAGCAAGTGAAAAATTTCAAGTCTTCTCTAGTGACCACCGTGATTCCAAACCCATAGTAAGCTTTGATGCTTACACAATTGAGAAAATGAAAGAATATTAAAAGAAGTACTAGACAATAAAAGGAAAGAAAAGGAGATGTTGAAATCAAGCAATTATGTGGGTTTGCAGACAACTCTACTAGGGCTATGGATGCTTGGTTGGTAGTAGAGCAATGTTTGTGGGGTCACAGTCACAACTCCATTAGGGCTATGGATGCCTGACTAGCAACAGAACAATGTCTAGGTTACTTTTGGGGTTAGACAGTTTATGTAGCTTGCTTGGCTTGATTAATGGTCATTTTTCATAGTTTCTGAAGAAAAGGAATGAATTCACCATACGCACACACTTCTGAGATGTTTTGTGACTTGATTCAGACAAGGATATCATCCGCCTTCAAGTCCCCTAGTTCACCTATGGAAACTAGCCCTAGTCTGCGAAACTTGAGAGATTCTGGGTTCAAAATAAGTCTTTATCCTTAGAGTGCTCAAGAGCATTTCCTAACAGAGTCACCATTTGTTGTGCCTATAGAAAAAACTCCCCCCTCTTTTCGCTTTGTTAGGTCGCTTTTTCCTTCACCTCATTTTGCATGTCCCCTATTTTGAATCCTAAATGGTCAAGGAGTCGTAGAAGTACCATCTTGAGTTGATCAACTTTCACCACCTTCAAAATTTTCAAGCCTTTAGCCTTCGCAGAGTTCCTTTGGCAGTTTTCCTTCAAATTTCAAAACTGTCATCCTTCATCCTCTGTGGGTCCACCTATGTGGGCCACCCTATGTGGAGTTCCGTCTTGTCTTTTCTGTCCCTGTGGCAACCGAGTTAGAACGTCCACCTGCTTTGCGAGACTTGCGACCTCCATTGCCGTCTCTTTCGCTGACTGACCAAACAACAAACACTTGGCTATTGTCCACCCTACAGGCTCCACCATTCCTGCCTCCGACCATTGTGAAGTGCGTGTCCACCAACTCCACCTACCTCCATACCTACATTTATTATGGAAATTTAATGCCTCAAAGTCTATACATAGGTGCCTTTGATGGGTCATTTTCATCGACATTCCTTCTGAAAAGTTGTTAGAGCCCTCTAGCTTTCGTCGCCTCCGCACCTGTGAGATCCTGTTGTCGTTCATGCATTGTAATCTTCAACTTCTTCATCAAGTTCTTGCGGGTCTTCCAGGTAGGACCATCGCCACTGCCCGTTTCATTATTTTTCTTTAAAATTTACAAACTTATTAAAATCTTAAACAGAAAAACCTTGAAACCATGTAGAAGATACCATGATGCACAAAACCCATATTTTGAAAATTGAAAATCCTTGAACTTCATCCGTGAGATGCTTGCAAAACTTGAGACCTCTGCTGCCATTCTTGAACCAAGTTCGTCGAGCCCTTGCAGCCTGCAAAAACCTCATTGCTATAATCTCGATCCCCCCAACAATAAACTTTAAGTAGCAGCCATTACCTTTTGCGGGCCCACTCATGTGGGTCGACACCTCCACTTTGCCGTCCCCTTTTGAACTCAATGAAAAGGACAAGTTAAACGGGACCCCTTTGCACCGCATGGGTCCATGAGTGTGGGCTTCTGCACGTGGATGGCCACCTTTGTTTCACCATCCCAAACGGCTGACTGACCTCGCCCTCCCACCTTGCGGGTCCTGCGACATCTTTGTCTGCTGACCAAGCTCATCACCAAACTCCTCCTGTGGACCGTTGGATGCGGGCTTCCGTCATCATTTCGCCACCGTTCAACGGTCATTCTGAAAATGGAAAAGTCCTGGGCTCCTCCCGCTAGGCAGACCCTGCGTCACCTCTTTTCGTTTG
This sequence comes from Sequoia sempervirens, assembly GCA_007258455.2. Classification (NCBI taxonomy): domain Eukaryota; kingdom Viridiplantae; phylum Streptophyta; class Pinopsida; order Cupressales; family Cupressaceae; genus Sequoia; species Sequoia sempervirens. The sequence continues at coordinate 24,781,045 of VDFB02270651.1, forward strand.
ACCCTTTGGGAAAAATGACTAAGTGAAGGCCCTTTACAGGTCTCTTTCCATGGACCGCTGCCATGCATTTGCCACCCCAAGCAGTTGAGGTGTCCCGTTCATCCACCTTGCGGACTATGCACCAACCACATCTGTTGAGCCACGAAGAATGAAACAACTAAGTTTGTTGCTTGTGGACCCTCTAATGCAGGTTGCTGCCACCCTTTTCCTATCGTTTCCAACTACTAATGGTCTTTGGCCTTCCACTCCACGGGACCCGATACCGAATTTTCCCTGAGTTTTCGACAAAATCACTAAGTAAGAATTGCACACGGGCTGTCTAGTGCGGGTGACTGCCTACGGGCCATTGCTATGCTTTTTCCATTTTAGACCGCCAAGCCAAATCCTACCACCCGCTATGCGGAGCCCAACCTCCCTACCACCATCCGATCAAACTTGAACAAGCAACTTGTTCCAGCGCCTCATTGGGGCTCAACGGTGTGGACTGCCACCTACGGGTTATTGTCCTATCTCCGATGTCCTAAGCAGACATCATCCAACATCCTCTTGTGGTTCCTCACCCACATCATATTGAACAAACTGAACTTCAAGGTTGAACTGGCACCACCCTCCCTGGTTGTGAATCCCACATTGCGAGATGTTGTTTGTGGGATTTTGCCTTGCCAAATCCATTTCAAATGGTGGAGTCCCTAACGGCCTAGGCACCTCCTGCACCCACAATCCTTGGACCCACATGCCTAAACGATTGATCCAAAATTTCAAAGACCTCACAAATGATCCAACCCACATGTCAAAATGACGTAACCCCTTGGTGGGCCCCTTCATAGCATGAAAATCTTGATGAGAATTCCCGGATGTGGGCCACCATGCCCTCTTCGCCATCTGTCTGCAACTTCCTCCAAAACAGCTACCAATCCAGGGAAACTTGCACCCCTGGGCCCACATTCCCATATCTCCCTCGAACGAAAGACAAATGATGATCTAAAAGGGATGTTATGATCTTTAAATGATAAATTACTTGATCTAATGTTTTTTTTTCAAGATTTTGCTAATGTTCACCTTGTTTTGCACATGAATATGCTTATTGCTCCTTTGCTTGCAGGATTTATGGAATCAGCTGCAGGACCTTCGAGGGCATCTACAGAAAAGGAAAAGGGGAAGATAACCACCAAAGTACTGATGGGTAAGGAAGACAAAGACCAAATGAAGTACAATTTCCAGGGAGTGGAGGTCACCTCCAAGGTTACCAAAAAATTGGATATACTCACAGACACCAACTTGGGGCATGTTGATTTAAATGAATTCAAACAGAGAGTCTTTTCCAACCCCACTATAGAAAACACAAAGAGAATTAGGAAAAGTGGGTTGGCCAAGGTAGCTAGTTTCCCACTTGCTCTTGTCGCTCCTGAGCTGGTGATGGCTTGTAGGGAGGCATATCAAGAGAAAACCAAAAGAATTGTTGACTGTGATGTCAGGGTGTTGGCTAACTTGTCATCCAAATCTATAGGGAAGACTTTCAACATCCCCATATTTGATCTGATGGAGGAAGCCACAAAAGAATATGCAAAAAGTACATGGAAGGTCGACCCTCTAAGATGCAAGAAAATGATCAATCAATACTGGTTGAAATAGAAGAGGGGAAATGCAAACAAAGTACCTCAAGAACTCTTTAGGAGTGATTTCCATGAGGATTATCATGATTTGGTAACCTTACTAAGCAGAGTCATGGGCATCCCAACCGCGACATACTTCTAGGACTTGATGTTTATTTTATAGAAGAGATTATCAAGGGGAAGACCAAGTTCAACTGGGTAGGAATGATCAACAACTACTTACATGAGCAATTTGTAGTAGTTAAAAGGACCTCTCAATTTTACATGTCTTCTTACCTAGTCTATCTGCTAGCTGACCCCATTCCATATAGAGGTCTATTTGTGGTGCAAAGCCCAACCCCAGGGAGAGAGTTTAAAGTCTATGACAGGCATCTGCAGCTCCAATATCGAAACTTCAAAAAAGATTACTGTCAGGTAAATGACGCCTTTATAGGGCACATCATTAGACTACTTGGAGAAGACTTCGAAAGGAGGGTCATGCATAGTGCTCATGCATTCATCTCCCAATTCAGGTTTCTATTCATCCAGTTTCCCAAGTTTACTTATAACAAGACAAAGGGCTTCTCCAAGAGGCCATATAAGCTACCTTGGTATCCAAATGACCAGTTGATCTTGTTGGAAATCTCCAGGTAGTTCCAACATGCACATACACTTCTAAGTGACAAGCATAGGCTAGGAATCCCCTATCCTCTCACTTTCGGCCAGGGTATGTATACAATCCCTGCATCCTAGTGTGCAGAGTATTCTGAGAAAGAGATCATTGAATATAACTTGGAGCTCTACACTCCTCGACCAAGAATGGATCCATATGGAAAGTTGAAGAGGATGGACGAGAAAGAGTATTCCCATTTACACAATGTTGAAGACTTCTAGGCTAACTGTAGGGATGATAAGGAAGTACACATGAGGCACTATATGTGCATGACGACATACTTTGTTAAAATAATAAAATTGTTCCCAATGCTAGATCAAATTGTGGAGGATGAAAACACAGTGATAGATCCGAGATTTGATGTTGTTGCGAACCTGCCATTTCCCCTAATCAACTAGGACGAGGAAGAGGTCAGTGACCTTGAAATTTTAACAAAACCAATAGAGCACCAAAAAAAGCTATGGATCGATGAGAAAATTGCTTAGTTGAAGCTCCAAGGAGCAACTTTGACCTATGGTGAGCTTGAAGATGAGCTCGAGAGTGAAACTAATAGCGAGATTGTTGCTGCCCCATCTAGAGACTCCAAAGTCTCCTCCCGCCACTAGGTCAAAGAAAAGAAAAGAGGAAGTAGAATGCTAGCCAAAACATATAGTATATTCAAGGAAGGCTTCTGAGGGCGAGCCCTCAAAGAAAGCAAAGAAATTGTGTGGATTTACTAAGATTCCCACGATCCAAGAGGACCCACTCCATGATAGAGTGGAAGAAGAGGCTGAGCAACCAAAGTCTCCCCTTGCCACCTCTACTCTTCCTGCCACCACTGCTGCTACTACCATTGCTCCTCCGCCAACATCACAAGGACTACTCACTTCCTCTCCACCAACACTAAATTTCTGAGGAGCTAGAAAGACAAGAGAGAGAGGGAACAAAAGAAATGGATGAGGAATCTGATGACTACCATGAGCATCCCGAGCATCAACACTTAGTCATTGTTGAGGTGGTGCATGAAGAAGAAGAAACACAATCCTTTGAGGAATACATTGAGGACCTCGGTGCCAAATACATAGTGGAAACCTCAGATCAAGAACTTGAGGAAGAGTTGGCCAAGAAACTCAAGGATGTTAGAGAGGATGTTGGAAGACAGTCTTCTAAGGAAAAGAAAGAGACAAATGAGGAAATGGAGGTAACTACAAAACCTCCAACCAAGGAACAACAAAAGAGCCCTGACCATGATGAAGGGATGCCTCCCATAGGGAAAGAAGAAGAAAAGAAAGAAGAAGGAAAGCCAGAAGAAGAGGTTGGAACAAAAAGAAGCCTAGAGACAAAGCACCATATAGAGCACGAGAAAGAAGAAGAAGAAAAGTCATTTGAAGGGGAAGGTGGCCCTAAGGAAAACGTAGCTACCATTGAGTCACAAGAAGAAAATGCTATATTCATCTGTGAATTAGATGAAGAGGAAGAAGAGAAGACAGAGCAGGAAGCTCTGGGCCACCAAGAAAGAGAGATCGAACATATACAAAGAGAGGAAAGTGATCATGAATCACCAAATGAGGGATCTCAAATGCCCAAATGGCTGGAGTAACAATTATAGAAGAAGGCCCCTACCCTTATGGATCCCAAAGAAAGGCTAGAGGGCATCCTAGCAAGAGATTAGCTAGGAGCAAAGAAGGAGAAGAATCCAAGGGTCTGATCCCATATCACGATGAATGCATCGAGATCGAGGACTGTGCAAATAGCTACTCAATTTATGGATAAAGGAGGCAACTATAATATCTCTACTATTGACCTAGGAATAGCCACCAAGGAGTAGAAAATTGATCATCTCCAGGGATTCGTTGCCACTATTGTGCATTAGATGAATAAGGATCAATCCTCTAAGGAGGAGTTAAAAGCACAAGTGGCAGATCTTACAACCTACATACAACAATGGTCTTCCATCGAAGAACTACCCACAACATCATCGAACACTCCTCTACTGCTTTCCAAGGATCACATCAACAAATTGGAGAGGAGAAAGAATTGGACTAAGGCCACTGAAGACTGGTTCTGACGGGTAGTCTATAATGGAGATATGGGTATTGGCCACGTTGTCCAGATAGTGAATAAGTTTTGGGAGGTGCAAAAGTAGCTCGAAGGCACACAAAAATTATGTATAGACTTCCCATAGCTATATAGGATTACATATCCTAAACTTGAGGCTATCCTCAAGATGCCTGAGAGAACCTGGGAAAAGGAGCTGACACTGGTAAAGGATGACCATTGGCTCGTTGAGACTTGGAAGTTAGGCCACAATCATAGAAGAGAAATATTAGAGCGGGTGCTCCATGAAGTGGAGCTCGACCTAGATTGGGTTAAATAACATAGGCTAGCCTACGCAGAATATTTAAGGCTCATGACAGATTATGACATTCCTTCTACAGAGCTGGATCCCTACAAAGTAAGGCTATATTTCCATAAGAAGATGGAGAATGGGGCCACAGATATGCTAACGCTAGATTTTGTGGATTTTGTTGCTCGAGCCTTTGCTCAATCAAAGCAAGTGATCAAGAACAAACCAAAGTGTGACAAGGATTGGGACTTGATTACTAGTAGATCCATAAAATTGAACTTCCAGGTGCTCCAAACCAACATAATGGGATGGAACAAGCTCCAGGTGTTGATTGGCCAGTTTGTAGGATATGCCACGGTGAAAAAGAATGAAGGAAAGCTAGTTATCAATGATGAGTTCCTCATAGTGTAGCTACAACAAAGGGAAATTAGCTAGAGGACAAAAGTGCTACAGTGCCAAGCACTAGAAGACAAAATAGGCTAGAAGACAAAGGATGTATTTTAAATTGTAAAATATTAAAGGGTAGGTGAAATCCTAATTTATAGTGAATCTTGGCCACACAATGAGATTAAATCTTGGCCATTCATTTTTTTTTTGGACACTATAAATAGGGGGTCTCCTCTCATTTTCAAGAGAGATTTGAGTTGTTGTAAAGACATGATGATGAAATTCTAATAGAAATTCACTTCTTTTGGTGGATTCTTGAGTTTCATTCATGTTTCATGATTCATCTCCTCATAGTTAATAGATTTGAGTAGATTTACTTTGTTTTTCTATGTGTTTATCATGCTTTAGTAGATTAGTTAATTTTGTTCATTGATGCTGAAGAATTCTACTGTGTTGATGCCCTTCCTTGTTCATGCTTTTTGTTGTTTATTGATGATAAATAACAGTGTAAAGTTAGTCTAAACATGAATTGAATGCTGCACTCAAATTCTATTTTTTATTCATGCTTTATGGTGAATGAATGGTTGAAAATCTGTAGAGCTTAGAAGATTGCACTTGTTTCATGAGACTGTTAGTTGATTTGGTTAAGTGGAACTTAGTTTCAGGAAGGCTATCCACTGTAGCATCCTCCATTATCATTGTTCATCAGTAGTTTTAGGTCTAGGAACTTACTCTCTTCCCTTCCGTTTTGACCTTTCTTTAAAATAGTAATTTAGGCAAAGTTCAAGCATCATTGTAAAAGCCAAATCTAATGACAAAAGTGGAGTATCAGACTGTTGTCCTGAACTTGTAGAAATAGAACAACATTTCAGCATTTTATAAACTTCATTTAAAGAACCAATTCCCTTCCAACTTAACATACGTAAGGCTTCCCTGTGATCACCAACAAATCACATGAACCAACTGAGACATTCAAGCAAGTCATGACCTAAAATTCAAAACCTTGGGATAGTTTTTTGCAATTTACTTGTAGGAAATTATCTTTCAAGAGAGGTGATGCACTTATGCATTACTTGTGTTGAGAAGTGCTAAAAAACCCATCAATAGGAGGTAATTCATAAGATTATCGATGAGCACTTTATGTCCCAGGTGCACATTCATAATTCTAGTTTTCTTGAGCATTCATTGTACAACATCATGCAAACCTCTGAGAGTTTCAAATGGGGGTTGTGATGATCTTATGATCATCTAGTTAGACCATGATATCTATTGTGCATTTAAGATGCCCTAAGATGCCTTTTTATTCATCCAAGTGTGGGCTTGGTTGGCAATTCAATCTGCATTACATTTGTATTGTGTAACAAGCAAGCTGGTCAAGCAGTTTCCCTGTTGTGTGCTAGACTAGAGTGCAATAACATCGATACATTTTCCCACTTTATGGAGTTCAATGCGAACCTCTTTTCCCCTACACAGATTGAGCATATGCAAGAAGTTATTGAGTCCATCAAGGTCCTCATCTTTACTCTTTGTTCCTGAGACCTCCTATGCTACGAAATACCTCTTTTTATGATGATGTAATACATATGTTTTACGATAAATATAAAATAAATATATCTATCTTTTTGTCTTTCAAAATGTTTTGTATTATGGGAATGTCTTGGAAATATTCTATTTTCTCTTATGTTCATTGCTTATAAGCTTTTCACTTTATGCTTATGGTGAATGACTTTAGTTCTCATGGATGAAATCTTTATTTTTGTAAGCAACTTCTCTTTGTACAAGCATATCACTGTTAATGAAGCAATATTCTACCTCAAATGCACTAGTTATCTATTTCTAGGTAGGTTCTTGAAATAATTTAGAGTTCGCCTTAGTTATGAAAAATTACTCATATGTTGCCTTGTTGAATAACTTTAAAAACACCTTAATCTACTCATTAACCCGTTACAGTCTTTACAAATAACACTTAGGAAAGTAACCACAACTTAACTTGAAAACCATGACGAGAATGAAGAAGTTTTGGGAACCCTACCGAGAACTGAAAAAGGTTTCAAAACTTCATAAAACTCCACCAAGTCTCTTAATTGTTTTGATCTTTGCCCATTTGATTCACTTTTTCGATCACATAGTCATTTCAGCAACTGCTTGATTGAATAACAACTTACCACAAAGACTGACATAAAATACATTAAAGATTAATCTTTTCGAGTGGGAAAGACATTTTGAAACCTCATCAATATTTGATATAGGTTTGCAAACTCGTTTAAAGACCAAAAAAAGTAAGCCTTTGATTAAGCTAAGTACTTGGTGGGATTTTTCTTTTTCTTTTTAAAGGGGTGATTGAAAATAATAGAAACACTAAGATAGAGATGGTTTTGATGAAACAAAGCTAACACCTATCAATCAAGGATTGATGATGAAATGGTACCACTTGTATGCTTCATGTCAAGGTGACACATCATATTTAGCTACCTAGGTGATAATAAATACAAATTATTATTATCCTAAGTATAATTAATTGAATTATGTGTAATATTACACTTGGGATAAATACTATCCTAGGTGAAGTGAAATATTTACACCAACATCCCCCCTTAAGTGTAACTTAAGAGGAAATAGAATTGGGCATTGATAATGAGGTCGTGTTAGTTACCCATGTACGATGATACCTCCCAAGAAGGGGAGGAAGAAAACCCATAGAATATATAGGAATATAAAGAGAGAGACTAGGAACCCCCATGATGTGATGCCTCTTGCAGTATGAAGTATGATACTAAATATTGGTGAAGATCCATGCTCATAAAGCACCATTCCTTCCCTTAGAAAGAAGTAGGCCCAAAGGTGCACATAGAAGTTCCTCAGAATACATGAAGGAAAATATCATAAGAAAACAAAAGATATACTTCTTTATAATTTGTGCAATGATCCACATGTTGGTGATAGGTGGTGCCAAGATCACATAAGGAATCCTAAGCCTAAAAGCAATGATTGCTCAAGACTAGGTGGAAAGTGATTTATAATAGGTGCCAAATAAGTGGGATATGGATGTGCAATATCAATGCATTTGTTATAGCAATACTACTCATCCCATGATATGTCATATTGTGAAGAATATCTAGAAGCCCTCGATGAAGCATATTTGAACTCAATAGGAGAAACAAGTGAAAATCATAGTGCATGTCATGTGACTATATTAGACATACCACAACATGTCCTACTACAAATAATCTCTTGAATCCCTTAATGGATCATCTCTAAACTCTATAAGAGCAATAATTGAATGTGGAATATCAATGCATGCCATGTGATTGCATGTGCATCCCACAAGATGTCTTGTAAAAAAATTGTTGTAAGCTCTTGGTGAAGAAACTTAGAACACTATAGTGTTAGCAAGAGGTGGAGGTGGAATTATAGTGCATGAGATGTGACTACACTAGAATTATTCCACAATATGTCCACATTAGATACCTAAGTATGAACAAAAGGAAAACCTGACCTAGAGGTGTTGGAATCTCAATGCATGTAAAAAGACTACACTACACTTCCCATGAACTGTTCACATCAATGTTGTGAGTATGAATGAATACAAATGGGGCATCAAGAGAATTGTTTATTTATTTATTTCATTCATACATGTAAATATTTTGAAGGGAACATCACAATTTATTAGAGGTTCAATATCTCCATATAGCTACCTTATTATGGTCATGGTAGTGACAAGACAATCAATATGCTCTATGTATGTAGGATGTCCTTAAAAAGAATAAGACCTATTAGTGTATAGACCATGTCTGTAGTTTAATTGAGCACATTTATGTTCATAACACTAGGCTCAAGAATGAGTCCATTGAGATAAGGTAGTAGATCCTACTCAAGGAAATTATTCTTTATCCCTTCTAATTTGTATGATGAATAGTTCTATAAATTTAGCTTGACAATAGAATAATGGAATGTAATACCAAAAAACATGTTTGCAACTACCCCATAATAGAATTTTATCTTAGTTTATTGTTATAATATCCTAAAAAAGTTGCATAATCTCTTAGATAGATACAAGGTTTGAAAATTTATCATTAGTAAATATATATGCAACTTTTTGAGGATATAGAAATCCTAAAAGAATTTGATCTTCGTTTATTGTTATAATATCCTCAAAAAGTTGCATAGTCTCTTAGATAGATACAAGGTTTGAAAATTTATCATTAGTAAATATATATGAAAATAACACCAAAAGAAAATAAATTACACTGAGCAAAATATTGTGGAATCAACTTTCCAATACCTACAAGAACATTAAAATTTGATAACGAAAGTAAAAAATATACCCATTCTCATAAAAGGTCTTTGTAAAATCTTGAAGAGGGAGAAAAAACCCTATAAAACTACCCATTTGACCAAGGTTTAAAAATAGCCCTCATGCTCACATGATGATGGGTTGATCTCTTACCCTCTTTTACATCATGTAGGATAAAATATAAATGAAGGGCCCACTTAAAAATTCCTTTAACTAAAAAAACAATTTAAAATATTTTAAGAAATTTTTATTTATTAAAAAATAAATAAAAATCATTTAGATCATACACCCCCTTAACACATTTAAACTTACAAATGACTTAAGGCCTATGTGGCACCCTCCCCCCAGACATTCATTTGCTTTGAATATCCAAAGATTAAGGGAAGGAATTGACACCTTACTTGTGAGGGAATTTGAGTTACTTTAGTTAGCATATAAATTAATGGTAGACTATGTGCATGCTCACCATGAATTATATATAGCCAATAATAGAGGTGGTATGATAACATATAACAACTAGGAAAGACTACAAAGTATCAATAGTGCTTAGAAATATCTGCACAATTCACCATAGTGTTGGTGCAAATAGGCGTTTTTACCTAACTAGTTTAGTTATAGGTCCTATTTACATGTTAAGTTTGCTTAGGTCCTAATAATATTTCTAGAATTCTTAGGAGTCATGTGATCTTACCTTATCTTGTCATGACATTTATTACTTGTTTCCTAATTCATTTAATAGTGTTGAGGTAGTTGTCTCATTGTACAAGATTAAGATACATGTTAATATCTTGTCTAATCCTATCTCACAAATTTTCCTTTATAAGAAAGACACCATATGTATATTTGACATATTCAATCTTGTAATCTTGCATCCTTAATCATAGAAATATATTCTTTCCATTTCTTTGTTGTGGAAGGTATTTTAGTTTGGCAACTGATCCTAGGATGTTGGGAGTTCACCATTAACTCCTACATGATATCAAAGCTCTAGTGCTGCTGATTCCTTCCTAGATTAGAGGGACATATCTTGGTTCGTGTAAGAGTGAATGATGAACTCCCAAAACCATAGGATCAACTTTCAAACCAAAATATCTTCCACAAGAGAGAAATGAAAAGAATATCTTGCTACAATTAAGGATGAAAGATTACAAGATTGAATATGTCAAATGATGATTCCTTGCTTATAAAAGAAAAGTTGTGAGATAGGATTAGACAAGATCTTAACATGTGTCATAATCCTATATAATGATACAAATACCTCAACATTATTAAATGAATTAAGAAAAGTATTTAATTCCATGACAAGATAAGATAAGATCACATGACACCTAAGACTTTTAGAAATATTCTTAGGACCTAAGTAAACTTAACATGTAATGAGACCTATATAAGTGAACTAATTAGGTAAAAACACCTATTTAAACCAACATCCCCTCTTAAGTGCAACTTAGGGAGAAAATTATTATGCAAAGATGCATGGATGGGTCCCGAATAGTAGGTCATGTTAGGTAACTATGTACAAATGCAGTCTCTCACAAATGGCAAAAAGGAGAAAATATGGTGGGATAAAGCTGCTCTTAAAAAGAGAGAAAGATGTAAACACAGATGATGTATGGAGGAGTCAATGATACCTCCCAAGGATTACATTCATCATGGATATACAATCAATGACCCCCCTATACTTGAGGGAAAGAGAGACTGTGAACCCCTCACAATGTGTAATATCCTACAAAAATGGTGAATATTTAAAGACAAAACATGATTCAATGCCTATAAATAATGTTTCTCCCCTTGGGAAGAAGATAGACTAGGTACAAATGCAATAATTCTTCCCGTTTTGGATAGGAATTGGTAGGACAAAGAATCCATATGTAATAATATTTTTTCTTTGAAATCTTCTCATGGGTTGCCAAGTTCATGGTAGATGTCAATGATGCCACAATTCAATCAAGTACATTCCCAATCACAACACAAGGTGAAAAACTAGGAACAAATAAAAAATTATATTGAACTAACTCCAAAGACAAAGTTGAGTTGACAATAGTTGTGCCATGAATATCATCAAATAGAAGAGATAAACCCTCAAATTGATCCCCCAAATCTGAAATGTGAGACTCCACAAAAAAAGATGCAATGCACGATAAATAGGAATCCCAATCAAGAAGATAATTAGATCCCTGTTACAATGAATCACCAATAGAAGATGAATGTGTGATCTCCATTCGAGAAGTAGGAGCTATAGGTGAAGTCTCTGGATCATCAAGACACTCAATTTTTACATCATATTCAAGCTCCTCTAACGTAACATTATCAAAGGGTAAATTATCAGCATCATCAAGTGGAATGAGAAAATTTGAAGCAGGATCATCTAGGAATGGAGGATTATGTGAATCTCCAAAAATATGCCAAATCTTGGTCCAAATTGTGCATGTGAACCTAGATCCTAAAATCTGATTGTATGTCTCTCTAAAGATACTTGCAATGAAACTAGAAAAAATCAATCCTATAATATGATCATTCTTATTATCCCAAAATGATTTATTCCATGTTGTATTTAACTTAGGTATGAGCCCATAAATATGAGAATGCCACCTGCAATGTGTTATGATGCCTTTTTTCCAAGACTCATAATTTTCCTTAGTTAGAATGAGTATAGAAGGATGAGTTTCATAACCCATGATTACAATAATGATACACTTTTCAAATGATAAAATCAAAGATCAATACATGAAATATGGTTGAAACAAGGTATAATGTTAAAAAAACACCCTCCAGTTGCCAAAATGTTCAAGTAAGCCTCTAAGGTACCCATTGAGAAAGAATTACAACAAAAATATACCTAGGATAGAAATAGAAAAAAGCACATGGATGGATGCACAAAGCTCCTCAATACCTTTCCAATGTCGTAAGAATCATGAAAATCGGAGATCATGGAAAAAATTTATGAGCTCAAGAGCCAAAAAATAAGATCTTACTTCCATTAGCAATTGTTGTCACCAAAAAACACAATTATGAAAAATGACCTGCAACACTATAAAAATTCAGAGAACAAATTTTATAGCAATATCTTATTTTTGAAAAACCGATACCCTAGTAAAAAAATTATAGAAGTTTGAAAAAATTCCCTGTTAGGCTTTGGGGGGAAAGATTTTATCCCTAAGACTTGGTCGTTGGTCTGCTACATGACAATTTGTAGAAATTTAAGCGTTTGTAGTTTAAAAAAATTATGCCACCATGATGGGAAACAGGTGGGTAGCGCCTGATGGTGGTGGATCCCGCACATTACCTAGGTTTAGCCCCCCCACTGGGTGTGGCAATTTAAACCTGTGTCTAGGGGCTTGTACAAACCAACAACAAAAAAAATTAATTAATAAAAAAATTATTTTGTACCCTCAGTGACAATAATGATGCCAATCAAGACTAGTATGAGCATTGATAAAGGATTATGCAAAACCAAGTTGCAGAGAATATGTAGAGGAATATTCACCCAAATATGTCGATTTGATGTCAAAGAATATTCAATTGGTATTGTAGATTGAGAGTGATGCCATATGGTACAATAGAGTTGTATGATACATATATGTACTGTATGGATTTTGTATAATAAATGGTGAGTGCAAAAAAATCTTTGATGGCCCTAGGACAAAGTGTCCAAATTTGATGATCTAACAGGCAATATTTAGGTTTTCAAGTCTTTTGGACATGATGTTAGGGTTATTTTTTTCCCAAAGTGCTCCAAAAATTCAGCTACCTCTAGGATCTAGTAACCTTCAGCCAACTTGAAACCTTTTGTAGATTTGTCCATATATGTTAGATTTTAACTTAAAAAAGACAATTCTAACTTTCTTTGATGCATTGGATTCAACCATGAGGTCCTTGAAACCTAAAATCATACCCAAAAAAATCTTCAAGCCAAGATATGTTCTTCAAATCTTGGAAGGAGTCAACAACATTGGAAATTTGATACCATGTAGGAGTTAATGATGAACTCCTAACAACTCATGATCAATTGCTAAACCAAAATATATTCCACAAGAGAGAAATGACAATAATATATTACTATGATTAAGGATTCAAGATTGCAAGATTGAATATGTCAAATTTACATATGATACCTATTAGACACACTAATATATGAAGAGGGGGGTGAATCAATATATCCCTCAAATCAATTTAATTTCAACTTATCAATAAAAAATTATAACTACCTTAATTAGATAACACATTCAAAGCAAGAGAACAAAACCATAACACCAAAATTTACTTGGAAACCCAAAAAGGGAAAAACCACGATGAGAAAGCCGCTTGGAGCTACTGTCCAAATCCAACCTCACAAATGAATCGACAATTACAACAAGGTTTAAGGTATTTAACGTACAAAATTTTACAACTCCCCTCTCAACACTTAAAGAATAAGGGTACAACCTCTGAATACAACTCTTTCAAGAATCAGATGATAAATCACAATTGCAATACTTCTATTGCCTTCATCTCACCGCCTTCAACACTTTTACACCTCTACTTTTTGATCACTACCTCCAATATTCACATTAGCACTTATTCCTTTGGATCACTACCTCCAACACTCACTCACACACTTTTGGTTAGATCACTGCCTTCCACACACCACTCAAACTCTTTTGCTTTTGGCTCACTACCTCCAACATGCATCAAACACTTCACTGCAAGTTCACACACATTCCTTTTCCTTCAACGCACTGTTGTTAGCAAATTACATTGATTGCCCATAGAAAAATTGTACACATTGATCACACACTTGATCTTACATTTATACCTTCTACAGGCATAAAAAGTTTCTTCTTGTTGGCCAAATTGAAACATATCACAACAAAACAAAAGGAAATAAATAACGACTTTGGCGCCGGATTTTAGTGTATTTGAGTCCGTCATTTTGGAGTCATCTGACGGCACAAAAGTTGGTGAAAACCCGTTTCTTCGGTTCATCATCAGATTTTGTGCCATCTTTAGCGCCTACGTTTGCACCAGATTTTGCGTCAGAAATTTGGTGTTGACAATAGTGTCTCATTTAATGCTGGAAATAGTGCCAAAAATTGGCATCGAAAATAGCGCCTAAATTGGCGCCCAAAGTTGGCTTCCAGTTTTACTTTCATCTCTGCTCCTATTTTTGCTTCTAGTTTTTCTCTTAGTTTTGCTTCTAGGTTTTCTTTTGGTTTTGCTTCCACTTTTTCTTCCAATGTGACGTTCAATGCTTCCATTTTTTCTTCTGGTTTTGCTTCCATTGCTGCTCCCATTTTTGCTTCCATTTCTGCTCCCATTTTTGCTTTTAGTTTTGCTCCCATTTTTGCTTCTAGTTTTGCTCCTAGTTTTTCTTCCAGTTTTGCTTCCAGTTTTGCTTCCAATATTGCTTCCAGTTTTGCTTCCAATGTTGCTTACAGTTTTGCTTCCAATGTTGCTTCTAGTTTTGCTTCCAAGTTTGCTTCCAGTTTTGCTTCCAGTTTTGCTTCTAGTTTTGCTTCTAGATTTGCTTCCATATTTTTCTTCCAGATTTGCTTCCAGTTTTTCTTCCAGTTTTTCTTCCAATTTTGCTTCCAATTTTGCTTCCAGTTTTGCTTCCAAGTTTCCTTCCAGTTTTTCTTCTAATTTTGCTTCTAGGTTTGCTTTTGATTTTTCTTCCAAATTTGCTTCTAGTTTTGCTTCTTGTGTTCGTTCCAGTTTTTCTTCCAGTTTTGCTTCCCGTTTTTCTTCCCATTTTTCTTCCAGATTTGCTTCTAGATTTGCTTCTAGTTTTGCTTCTAGTTTTTCTTCCAATTTTGCTTCCAGATTTGCATCCAGTTTTGCTTCCAGTTTTGTTCCGGTTTTGCTTCCAGGTTTGCTTCTGATTTTTCTTCCAGTTTTGCTTCATGCATTCCTTCCAGTTTTGCTTCCGGTTTTACTTCTAATTTTTCTTCCAAGATTGCTTTTGGTTTGCTTCTAGTTTGGCTTCCATTGTTGCTTTCTTTTTTGCTTCTAGAAATGCTTCTTGTTTTGCTTCCTTTTTTGCTTCTAAAAAATGCTTCTTGTTTTGCTCCCGGTTTTGCTTCTAGGTTTGGTTTTGCTACCAATTTTGCTTCCAAGATTGCTTTTGGTTTGTTTCTAGTTTGGCTTCCATTGTTGCTTCCTTTTTTGCTTCTAAAAATGCTTCTTGTTTTGCTTCATTTATTAATTTAATATGTTTTAATTCAATTTAATTAGTTAAATATATGATGCCTCTTAAATAACTCATATGATTATAGAGTAAGTAATTTAATTATTTAATTCATATGATTAAATAAAAGATAATTATTATAACATGATCATCATCTATAATTAAAACAAGTGAGTCAAATATCTATAATTTAATTGAATTTGACAACATCCATCCTGAGCAGTAAATTAAAATCATCATACGTAATAAATATCCATCCAAAAATCATCGACCACTTTTAATATATATAAATTGACAAGTCAATACTGATAAGATCATCATCATATATAACTAAAACATGTGAAAGTCAAATATGCCAATAGATCAATAACATGTGAAAATGATACATGTCCAATAATCGACATAAGTCAAAATGTTACATGTACAAATGATATAAGTAAAAATGATAATTTATTTAACTCAAATTGATACAAGTCAAGATGATACATGTCCAAATGATATAAGTGAAAATGATAAATTTCAATATGATACAACTCAATAATATGGTATTGTTGGTTGTGAAAATGATACATATGATAGTAACCATGAAAAGAGGCATCATAATGATATATTAGCAATGATCCATGAAGCAGTCTAGATGATCATGAATGTCACTGGGTACTACCAACAACTGCCTCATCATCATCACCACCATTGTGATCATCATCATCATAATGATATATCAACATGATCCATGACACAGTCTATATGATCATGAATGTTGCTAGGTACTACCAGCAACTACCTCATCATCATCACTGCCATCGTGATCATCATCATCATCATCGTCATCACCATTGGCCTCAGTGTCTTCTGTTTATGCATCATCATCATCCTCTGCCATGTGAACTATACTGGAAAAAACTAATATTTTCTAGATCTATATCATGATGAGGATCATCTTGATCTTCTAGAAGACCCGTTTTCTGCAAAAAAACCATTTAAAATGAAAAGTTATTATTTATTTCATGCAATAATTTATTTTTCTGTTATATATCTAATATTGAAACATATAAGATGAAACCATAATCATATTACATCATATCAAAGTGCACATACCATAATAAAATTTCAAAAAAGTTACAACTAATATGTGATTCCAATGATGTAAAACATACAACAATTATAATAAATGTTAGTAAAGATCATAAAAAAAATTGTTATACAATTTAACTATGAACTATAAATTCTATTACATAACCTTAAGTGCCAACCCTCTAAAAAAGAATGAGGAGACTACAAGAAGATTAGCTACAAGGGGCATTAGTATAGGAGATGGACACGACTCTTCCAAGCCATCCACTGAGATGGTTTCATGCAAAAATGTGGAAGATATCCTGATTTCTAGAGAGCTCATGATTCAGGTTGATATGAAAAATATTGTTGTTCTAGTACCCATATATGGCATCATGGTTCCATTTCATGTAGCCACCATCAATATGGAGGGAATTCTTATATAAGGATAATTTTCAATGTTCCAGGTATTGACTTTAATGCCAACTACATGCCAACACTGAAATTACCTAGTAGTATTTATGTTAAGGAAATTTCCTTTAGATCCAAGGATTCAAAGCACATCAACCATGTGGTACAAATGATTAAATACCATAGATGATCTGTAGCAATCAAAGAGTCTAAAAAGGTGGAGAGAGCTACACTGGTGACTCAGGAGAAACTTCAGCTTTCAAAAACAAAGGCAATTAGGTTGGCATACTTGTGGATCCGACCAACTGGAAGAGGAAGAAAGATGACTGGAACTATGGAGGCCCACCATAATGGATTTCGGTATTCAACCATGAGAGTAGAAGAGAGAGTTGATATCATGTATCAAAAAATTAAGCATTCATTCTTCTAGCCAGTGGAGAAGGAGATGATTACTTTGCTTTATTTTCATTTGCAACAAGCATGTCCAATTTTATGTGGAGGTAATGGATGTGGTCCAAAATTTAGGAGGGGCAAGAAGGTCAATGTATGATCCTGATGAAATTGAGGAAGAACAAAAAGAGAGGGACATGAAAAATAAAATCAAAGCAGAGCTTCAAGGATTTGTCAAGCAAGTAAGAGAGCTATGGGATCAACCTCATCTAAAATATTTTGAACTAGAGTTTCATATACCATTTAGAGAGCTTGGTTTTCATGGAGTTCCTTTTAAAGCCCCTACTTTTATTGTTCCTACGATAAACTGTTTGGTAGAGTTGATGGAATTACCTTTCTTAGTAATCACTACTAGTGAGATTGAGATTGTTAATCAATTAGGCGCTAATTTCCTGTAGCAATGAAAGAGTTTGAAAAGGTAGAGAGAGCTACATTGGTGACTCAGGAGAAACTTCAAATTTCAAAAACAAAGGAAATTAGGCCGGTAGACTTGTGGATCAGGCCAACATTTGGTGAAAGAGGAAGAAAGATGTCTGGAACTCTAGAGGCCCACCATAATGGATTTTGGTATTCAACCATGAGAGCAGAAGAGAGATGATATCCTGTATCAAAACATTAAGCATGCATTCTTCCAGCCAGAGGAGAGGGAGATGATTAATTTGCTTCATTTTCATTTACATAACCTTATCATGGCATGGGAACCAAGAAGACCAAAGATGTCCAGTTTTATGTGGAGGTAATGGATGTGGTCCAAACTTTAGGAGGGGCAAGAATGTCAATGTATGATCCTAATGAAATTGAGGAAGAACAACAAGAGAGGGACAAGAAAAATAAAATCAATGCAAAGTTTTAAGGATTTGTCAAGTGAGTAAGTGAGCTATGGGAGTAGCCTCATCTAAAATATTTTGAACTAGAGTTTGATGTACCATTTGGAGAGCTTGGTTTTCATAGAGTTCCTTTCAAAGCCTCTTCTTTTATTGTTCCTACGGTAAACTATTTGGTAGAGTTGGTGGAATTACCTTTCTTAGTAATCACTATTAGTGAGATTGAGATTGTTAATCAATTAGGCGCTAATTTCCTATAGCAATGAAAGAGTCTGAAAAGGCAGGGAGAGCTACACTGGTGACTTAGGAGAAACTTCAAAGTTCAAAAACAAAGTAAATTAGGTTGGTAGACTTGTGGATCAGGCCAACATTTGGTGGAAGAGGAAGAAAGATGATTGGAACTTTGGAGGCTGACCTCCATGGATTTTGGTATTCAACCATGAGAGCAGAAGAGAGAGTTGATATTAGGTATCAAAACATTAATCATGCATACTTCCAACCAGTGGAGAAGGAGATGATTACTTTTCTTCATTTTCATTTGCATAACCATATCATGTTGTGGGAACCAAGAAGACCAAGGATGTCTAGTTTTATTTGGAGGTAATTGATGTGGTCCAAACTTTAGGAGGGGCAAGAAGGTCAATGTATGATCTTGATGAAATTGAGGAAGAATAGCAAGAGAGGGACATGGAAAATAAAATCAATGTAGAGCTTCAAGTATTTTTCAAGCGAGTAAGAGAGCTATGGGATCAACCTCATCTAAAATATTTTTAACTAGAGTTTCATATACCATTTAGAGAGCTTGGTTTTCATGGAGTTCCTTTCAAAGCCCCTACTTTTATTGTTCCTATGGTAAACTGTTTGGTAGAGTTGATGGAATTACCTTTCTTAGTAATCACTATTAGTAATATTGAGATTGTTAATCAATTAGGTGCTAATTGCTTGTAGCAATGAAAGATTCTGAAAAGGAAGAGAGAGCTACATTGGTGACTCAGGAGAAACTTCAGCTTTCAAAAACAAAGGCAATTAGGTTGGTAGACTTGTGGATCAGGCCAACATTTGGTGGAAGAGGAAGAAAGATGACTGGAACTCTGGAGGCCCACCATAATGGATTTTGGTATTCAACCATGAGAGTAGAAGAGAGAATATATATCATGTATCAAAACATTAAGCATGTATTCCTCTATCTAGTAGAGAAGGAGATGATTACTTTGCTTCATTTTCATTTGCAAAACCATATCATGGCGTGGGAACCAAGAAGACCAAGGATGTCTAGTTTTATGTGGAGGTAATGGATATGGTCCAAAATTTAGGAGGGGAAAGAAGGTCAATGTATGATCCTGATGAAATTGAGGAAGAACAATAAGAGAGGGATAGGAAAAATAAAATCAATGCAAAGTTTCAAGGATTTGTCAAGCGAGTAAGAGAGCTATGGGAGCAGCCTCATCTAAAATATTTTGAACTAGAGTTTGATGTACCATTTAGAGAGCTTGGTTTTCATGGAGTTCCTTTCAAAGCCTCTGCTTTAATTGTTCCTACAATAAACTATTTGGTAGAGTTGGTGGAATTACCTTTCTTATAGTCACTATTAGTGAGATTGAGATTGTTAACCTTGAGAGAGTAGGACTTGGGAAAATGACATTTGATATGGCTATTGTTTTCAAAGACTTCAAGTGGGATATACTTCACATTGATTCCATTCCTCAATCTTCACTTGATGGCATCAAGGAATGGTTAAACTCCATGGATATAAAGTATTATGAAAGTAGAATGAACTAGAATTGGTGGCCGATTTTGAAGAATATTACTAATGATCCAGACAAATTTATTGAAGATGGTGGTTGGGAATTTTTGAATATGGAAACTAGTGATTCTTATTCTGATAATAGAGAAGAGTCAGATCAAGGATATGAACCCTTTGATGTAGAAGAGGAATTAGAATCAGATGAGGAAGGTTTAGAAGATGAATCTCTTGTGGAGTTAGATGAGGATGATGAAGAAGAAGAAGATTCTGAAGGGGGGGAAAGGTAAAACATAGGATGAATTAGAAGCTGAGGCCAAAAATGTAGATAAGGAAAAAAGAGACGAGTTTGACAGTGAAGAGGAAAGGTGGCGACAAAAGGTAAAAGCTACAGGGAAGTCTCAGGCACCTGATATTAGAGATTCAAGAGGAATTCTTGCCAAGAGGAATAAAGTTAGATGAATTGAGTTCATCTACATCCTTCTACTATTTATTCATGCACATAGATGGTTCAACTATTTATGCAAATGATGCATATATGTTAACTTGATCAGTGTTGTTACTTTAGTAGTTTGACTTCTATGACAACCAGCCATTAGGCCATTCTGTGTGGGAGCACGTTTGTGTTTTTAGTTAGCATTTTTGGATATCTCTACTTGGTGTTAAGGACATTCCATTTATATTTTGAATGTTAAGAAGTATAGTATTACACACTTCTCTATGTTGATCAAATTAGGTTGCAGGTTTTTTACTGCTGATTTCTTTATTTATGGAGTTTTTTTAACTTGGAAGATAGGAATTTACTGCCTTTTTTTAAATTAGATGGAAAAATTAAGTGGCTGGTTAGCTACACCAAGTGATGTAGACTAGAAGGATGTGTTAGATCTATAAGATGTCTACTAAGATGCATTAAAACATTCTTACATGTTAAAAGAATGACATCATCATGAGGAAGGATGGAAAAGATGCATGTGGATCACTTAGTAGAATGGCAACATGAATTCAAGTAAGCACTCCTTGAGATACCATGTTTGAGAGAAAAAAAGATAAATCAAATCAACATGGGACTAAGTTACTCAAATGATACAATTCATAACTTAAATGAGGACACTTAAGAGATATTAAAAGACAATGGTCATTAATTAAAAGATGTGATGAAAATAAGGCATGAATGTCACCCACTACCCTTTAAGGAAAACAATATTTTTTTCCTCAACATGAAATAATGGGACAATTGAGTGGGATCTAGGGCCAACAGATAAGCACTTTAGAACTCATCCTATGCATCAATAAACAACTCAACACAAGAAATGCAAATTGACATATTAACACAACAATAGCCAACTAAGTTATTGAAAGTCAACTATTGATACCTCGTTCTCCATCCAGATTAAAAAATCAACCCACTTTTTGATTTGTAACTTTCAATTTTCTTTGGATGCCTGCCATATTTCTCCTCCTGTCAAAACATGGTACATGGACTAGTTAAACTAATTAATATGCAATCATTTACTTTTTCCTAGGGAATTAAAAAAAATATCATTTAACATATTAAATATACTTACAAAATTATAGATCAAGGTCTTTAAACCTTTCTAGCCACTGTGATGTGTGGCATGGAGTTTTTGAAGCCTAGCCTTGGAGGCCTTGTCCTGAAACATATACTAATTCAATTTAACTATGCACAAATAAAATTAAAAAATCGTTTAAAAAATTTGATATAATCTTATGACAAAATTCAAATACCTACGTACTCTCCTCATTGGACTTCCTTCATGCTTCAAACTTCTCATATGATTTTACAAGCTCTTTCCATACTTTGACACTTACATCAATTGGCCTTTTTTTGATCCTTAGCTTGGGAGGGATTTTTTTTATCTTCTTTGTTTGGTTGCACCGAAATCGCTTGCAATTTTGAGACATTCATAGCTTTACCTTCTTCACAAACCAACCTATGCCAAATTAAGTCTCCATGTCATCGATAATTTCTTTTTGTAGGTGTATGGGTATCTTTGAGAATGGAAAATATAGATGGTATTTGAACCATTGAAGGCATGATTCCTTCAACCTATTCACAAACCCTTTTCTAGCATCTGTCATTTGGACTTCCCCTGAAACCACATCATATTCTATCTTCCTATTGTACGTACCAATGCAAGAATGAAAACTTGGCATGGTGGAAGGAGTCTGTATCCCAGGAGTGGGTGGGACAGTGGAAGCCTCTTCTCCATGTTCTACACTCCTAGAGTTTACTGTTACTGATTTCCTCCTGGATCTTTTGCTCAATCAAGGACTGCTTGGGGAATCAATTGATTCCGTTTGACATGGTTGATTTGGTTGCAATGCTTGAGGGGCTTCACTAGATCAGTTTTCTATGTATCTAGCAAGCATTGTCCAATGCACATCATCCAAATTGTTCACTGCCTCTGCCCCCAATATGGAAGCCAATGCCTCTTTATCTTTGTCAGTCACATTTCCCTATATATATAATAAATTTCTTCTTTTAAATTTAAAAATAAAAAAAGTAAAAAGTAAAAATGAAAGAAACAAGGGAAACATTTACAAATCTATAAATTGACAATGAATTACCTCATTGTGGCCAAAGTCTACTCCCTTTGTTCTCTTCCCTCTATCGCTTGACATTTTGAGGCAACCTAGGGAAAATTATTTTCATCCAGTTTGTGGAGGAAAATGAAGTACACACTGTCAGGTATGAAAGTTTTTGTCCAGTTTTTGGTGTGAAAGTTTTACCTTGAATGACTCTCTTTCTAGATTTAAATTCCTATGAATCAATTGCTTATGCACCTATATAGAATATAAATATATTTGAAAGGATATAAATATATGCAAAATGAAACAAATGTATTGTAAAAAAATCAACTCTTGCGCACCTGTATAGAATGGTAATCTTTGGGGGATAAAAAGGGTGTGAAGTGTGGTTTTATTGAGAGTTAACAAAGATAGGTCCCATGCTCGAGTTGCATCCGCTGATTAGAAAGAAAATGAATGTGTGCGCAAAATCAATTCAAAACCACAAGCTCGTTGTTCTGTAAAAGAATAATTGAAAATTAGTAATATCTATTTTAACCCCGAAGGTCTCACAAATTTGAGGAAATGATCTATTATTTAGCTGTCGTCTCAAAAGCCCTGTCTCCTCATATTTTCTCAACCAACCTCTATTCCCATGGGACCTGGATGCAGTGGGGCGGATGTAGTTTAATGACTTGTCTTGAAAGCACTCGACTAATTTTTTATGGAATGAAGGTATGAGAAATTGAACCAGAAACTGAAAGATTGTGATGGGAATGATAAGTGAACCGGGGCATTGGGGTTTCAAAAACACATTCACTACTCTCGGATGTGGAGGAAATAATGCAATGTATACAATTTTACCCCCCTCCTTTGCAACCACATGAGACTTGAATGATTCATGTGTAAACAAAACAATATTCACAACCCTTTCTTCACAATCTCTTCATTTAATCCAAACAAAAATATTTGTGGGAATAAAAAAACAAATTGTAACCTTACCTATGGTGTCGCAAACTAAATTGAATTTCTAATCTACTGGCTTGTAGCCCTCCTTCACGTCATCTTTTCATTTTTTCTCGTCTCTTCCTTCACATGACTTTTTTCTCCTGTCATCTCTTCCTTCTTGATATAGGAAGTTTTAAATTTTTGTTCTTGATTCAGGGCGTAGCAAAGTGCGCCTAATTTAGCATCGCCTTCCAACCAAAAAAATGTAATCTGTTTGGAATGCAAAAGGCGGTGCAAAATGTGCCTAATTTAGTGCCCAACAGTGCAAAATGATGTATTTTGCTTGGAAGTTGATAAATAAATTGATCCTAAATTGACTTCATCTTCATATGTACTAAGGGAGCAATAATGGTTCCTTATTTTATCTATTCCTTATCCCATGTCAATTTTGTGGGTGCAAAACTAATAGAGGTTAGATTTGTGAACTCATAAATGACCCCTATACAACTAGATGAGTCATCTAAAGTGTGAAATATATGTCTAAAGTGAGGTTTTGTGTTGGATAGCATATTCGTTGAAATGATATAATTGGTGTACTAAACATTATTTACTATGTTGTGTATTATAGGGGTGAGACAAGGCCATGGCAACAGATCGTGTCATGTCAAATGAGGACACAATGACTAAAGTGGAACATCACATACTCAAATTTTGACTTACCTTAGGAAAAAATGATCTGATGGCATTTTGTGATATGACCATCTTTTTTCACAGTATTATTGAAATTTATAATGTATTATCCAATCTTGACATAAATTAATGCATGTTGTTGATTATTTTAGATGGAGATTGGAGCAAATGCATAGCCTGAGAATTCAACTAGCAAAAGAGGATGTGGATGTGGACCTAAAACTGTTAAATCACATAGAAAATAGTGGGTGTTCGAGGATATGACAAATCATGCAAAAACAACAAATGATTGCACTCAACAAGAGGTTGGTCAGGACTATAGTACATGGGATGAATACTTTGAGAAAATATATGACTAAAGTGAGGTTTTGTGTTGGATAGCATATTCATTGAAATCATATAATTGGTTTAGTAAACATTATTTACTATGTTTTGTATTATAGGGGTGAGACGAGGCCATGGCAACATATCGTGTCATATCAAATGAGGACTGTATGGATGAAGCGGGACATCAGGTACTCAAATTTTGACTTAACTTAGGAAAAAATGATCTGATGGCATTTTGTGATACGTCCATATTTTTTCACAGTATTATTGAAATTTATAATGTATAATCCAATCTTGACATAAATTAATGCATGTTGTTGATTATTTTTGATGGAGATTGGAGCAAATGCAGAGCCTGAGCATTCAACTACCAAAAGAAGAAGATATGTACGTGGATGTGGACCTAAAACTATTAAATCATGTAGATGAAAGTGGGTGGAAGATGATATGACAATGGATCTTCCAGACACAATAGATGATTGCACTAAACAAGAGGTTGGTCAGGACTATAGTACATGGGATGAATACTTTGAGAAAATTGTTGTTTGTGGATGTTATGTATGTCGTGGAAAGAAAGAATTCAAACGAGCAATTGCACAAAGACATTACATATATGATGAGCTTCTAGTTAGTAGTATCCATCCTATAATTGATTCAAATCCAATAGGAATTGTGGTAAGGAATTTTACAATTTGATATAAATAACATGTATACTTCGTTTAAAAATTATTTTATATTATTTAAGTAACTAATTTTTTTCTCAATGGATACTTGCAGGATAATGTTCTTGGTTTAAATTTTCTTGGATCACCAAATTCCAGCCTAGAGGGAAATGATCATTTATCAGATGACACATCTAACAAAAATATGTTCCAATATACCATCTCGGAAGATGAGGAATTGATGAAAACAAGTCACAAAACAAGAACCGGTTTAAAGATGCATAATTTGCTTAAGATAGGGGAAGGTGGACTACATACCCTATGAGAATGAATGTGATGGAGGTGATGAATTTCCCCTGAGTTTGAGATCAATTTACAAAGAGACATTTGATCATTGACTATATTGCGCTTGGCCTAGTGATCAACAACTACCTAGAGTGTACGAGGTGTTTCAATTTTTGGGATATAGCTACATGATACGACCCTCCAATATTCATGGAGTGAATCTAGGCCTATTTATTGTCCAAAATGTACATGTGGGATCTAAACATAGAAACAATTCAGAACAAACCACTAGGAGATTAATGCCATATTATGGTCCATCATATTACAATGGTGAATGGAGAAGGCTAGCAAAATATAAGCCTAGCATGTCAGCATATGGTCTAAATTAGAATGTGTATACACATCGTCTCCAATTGGAAAGTGGAAAATAAATTAATAGAGGTCATCTTATGTATATAGATGGACGTGCATACACACAAAAATATTGTAGGATTTATAAATAGTAGTAAGGGAAGGGACCCTAATATAAGACCAAATTTTCAATTTGTTGAGGTTATAAATGATAAAGATGGAGATATAGAAAGAGAGGTTGATAGATTGATAATGGTTGAGGCTATTAAGGACCTTACCATTGGGGATGAGTTATTGATTGATTACCCCTTCTTAAAATGCACTCCTGCGCGAAAGAAAAGGGAATAACAAGGTCTCCCTAAGGATGTTCTTAAGGGAAAAAAACCAAAGAATAATAAATGAGTGTGGACTAATGTTTTACAAACTATGTTGTCAAAATTGTGTTTTATTTAAATTATTGTATAAAAAAGGTATTCTATAAAATAATGTTCCATTATTCAATTGATGTATATATGTTCATATATTTTTATTTCTTAAGCCATATTTGATTATATTTCTTTGAAATTGATACATTTATGATTTATCCAATTGTGGGAAAACATTAAATAATGCTTGCATTTGTTGATAGGTAGAAGATGATGAAAAACATACTAATACCCATGATCCAACTGGGTTATTAAGATTTGGACGGGATGATCCAAACCATCCTTTAAACAATACCAGGGTGAAAAGAGAAAGTTTGAAGAGATTTCTACCACCTAAGAAATTTGAAGAGCTGATGAGATATGCATACATTGAAGAGATGCCACCTAGCCTTAATGATGATGATCATGATAGGGAAAATGCAGTGCATGAAGAAGGATTGAATTAAATTCTTATAGGTTTCTTTGGGGATGGAAACAATGATGCCAATAATGATCATATGGCTGACAGTAACGATGATAATAGGGGTAATTACCACCAATGTGATGTTGATGTTAACAACCTAAAAGACTCCATCAAGCAAGAAACGAAGACACCCATATTCAAATCAGGTGCAAGTAGAACCTCACAACTGGCATGCACATTAATATTATTAGAAATCAAGTCACTATATGGTTGGTTAGACAAAGGATTCACTACCCTACTAAAGTGAATTGAAATATATTTCTTACTTTGCATTGTCAATTGGTGTACACAATTCGTAAACATTCATTGACTTCGTTTATATTTCTTTAAGGGGATTTAAAAACCATATATTGAATATAAAAAATCCTAGTATAGATTGACATATCAAACATGTTCATCATAAGTAAAAAATTCAATTGATTTAATCTCTGGCAATCTTACAGGGTACTAAAAACTAAAATGTTCCCTGAAGAGAACGTTTTTCCATCAACTTGTAGAGAGGCTATTATGTTGTTGGTTGAGTTGGGGATTGAATATAAGCAAATTAATTCATGTAAAAATAATTGCATTTTATACAGAGATTAATATTAGAACAAGGTAGAATGCCCTGTATACTAAGAGAAGAGATATTGTACAGATGTACAAGGTCCTATAGTTCCAAAGAAGGTTTTACATCACATGCCAATTATACCTAGACTTCAACGAATGTTTTGTTGCAAGACACTTGCACAATTGATGGACTGGCATGCAAAGAACATGAGTAAAGATGGATTCATGCAAATTCTGAATGACTCCAAAGCAATGAAACACATAGAGGAAAAATGGCCAAGAAAATTCAAAGATGAACTGCGTAGTATTAGGTTTGGTCTTCCAATTGTTGGAGTGTTCCTATTCTCTTTGTCAAGCTCAAATTATAGTGTTTGGCCAGTCGTATTGATAGCATACAATATTCCCCCATGGATGAGTGTTAGAAAGGAGCACCTTATGCCGACTCTCATTGTTCCAGGAAAACATCAAGTTAAAAACATGGATGTTTATCTTGCACCTTTTATTGATGAGATGCAACTACTATGGAAAGGCATAAGAATGTATGACATATCATGTTGTATGGTGTGCTATGTTGGACTATTCATGATTTCCCAGGACTTGGTGTTTGTTCTAGTAAGATAAAATATTTACATATTTACACTCATAATTTATTTTCATCCCAACTTTCATACTTAGTTTTGTACGAATTTTTTGATGTTATTAACATTACTTGTTAAATTTCAAGGCTTTAAACAAAGGGGATATTTGCATGTCCAAGATGTGCAGAACTATTTCAAGGGCGGTATTCTAAAGATCTACATAAACTTATTTATGCAAACAACAAGGTTTTTCTACCACTAGATCATAGGTTTAGAAATCACCAGAAGAATCAATTTGATGGAAAAATTGAAAATAGAGGCCCTCCCATGATTATGGGTCCAGGTGATTGGATTAAGAAGTATGAAGATGCTGAATCGAAAGCTTGGGAGGATTTTTTTGATTGGGGTGATTCAATTGAAGAACCAGAACAAGTTGTAGTTCATATGCCAGAAGGAATGAAAAGGAAATCAATATTTTATGAACTCTCTTATTGGAAGGATCTATTAATATCTCACCTATTAGATCCTATGCACATCTTCAAAAATTTCCCAAATTCTATATTTCAACATATATCAAGCAAAGAGAAGGACACCTTGTCTTTGAGGAGAGATATTTCTCTTTCGTGTATCAAATTTGATAGAAAACATTTGTGGCCAAGCAGGGAAAATGAAACATATGTAGAAGCTCCATGGATTTTGAAAAAAAAAGAGCTAGACCAACTAAAAAATGTCATTGTTCAATAAGGACACTTACTGGCTATGGGTCATCATTGGCTAAAGCTTTTATAGTTGATGGACATATCACAAGATTTAAAACATATGATTTTCATAATTTAATGAAGGTATTATATATCATCATTTAACATTTACTGGTAACATTGATTAAGTACTAAATATATTTTGATATTTTGTTGTGTGAGAAAAAATTACTAATGACCTTTTCATAAATGTGTTTGATAACATATCATGCCATTGGAAATTAGGGGGGATTCCTATCTTACAATTGACTTAAGGAATGCCATAAGTCGATTGTGAACATTTACAAGGTATGTGATTATATGAAATGTTCATGTGTGAGAGACATAGAGATATTATATTGCATTTTAATTTATGAATAAAGGTTCATACTAATTTACTATTCTTATATTAGGTGGGTGACCTCCAAGGAGATCCATGAATGTGAAGTTCCAAAGTGGAAGAAGGAAATTGTAGAAATTGTATGTGTATTTGAGAAGGAGCTCCCTACAAGTTTCATGGACCTACAAGTCTATTTACTTATACACCTAGTCGATGACATTGAATTGGTGAGTGCCATATCAATGAGGTGGATGTTTTTCTTTGAGAGGTATATGAAAACTATTAAAAGATATGTCTGACAAAAGGCACATCCAAAGGGTTGCATGGCTAGAGGGTATGTATTGAATGAAGCATTTTTCTTCCTCTGTGAATTCCTTGGTAAGGATTTTGAAGATGGGCCATGCGTTTGGGATGAAGAATGAGCATCAGATATTATTGATGGAGAAAAACCACAATCTAATGGTGTTGAAGTAGAAATTAGTAAGTAAATTCATGATCAGTGTGGTTTTTTTTTCTTGCAATCATTAATTTATACTAAAATTTATTTTTCAAATTAACAACATGATATTTGGAGTATGAAATAAACATGTTGACATGTAATAGGTGTAGATGAAAGTTCTATACTTGAAAAGTTCATTCTGTACCACATGGAATTATGAACAAATGGATTGATGTGTATGATAAAAAGAGAGAAGTGTTAGAAGCAAGGAGATAGTTTAAGAGATCGAACCCAAAGAATACTCCACTTCCCACCAATCTACTTGGGGAATGGGGCAAAGATTGCACACTAGAATGGGTTACTGAACAAATTCAAAATAAAATAGAAGATGCAGGTACAAATTCAAATATAACAGAAGATGAAATCAACATGTCTAGAGGATGTGAAAGAAAGGTACAGTTGGAATTTTACAAAATATTGTTTCCTTACAATTTTGATGTTATTAACTATTTTAATATTCATCATTATATTTTTTTTCACTAAAATAAATGGTCTTTCATAGGCGAGGAAATATCCAACAATGTGGGCATATGGTCAACATTATTGTGTAGAAAGTGTAGATGTAAAGAGGTGATCCTTCGATTGTGGCATCATGGTTGAATTCAAGCAATCTAGTCGATCAAGCTCAAAAGATCAGAATATAATTGAAGGGAATCTACAATATGTTGGGAAAATACAATAAATTATTGAGTTGGATTACCACTCTTTTAAATGTTGTATTTTTAAGTGTAGATGGTATGAAGCATTTGAGAGGACACAAAGACATGATACCTATTATGCCTTGCATAACCACCCCATTTTATTTTGGAACAAAATGGGCCCCCCTTGTGTTTTGTTTTTGTCCTTTGGTTTTGTTTGGGTCTTAGGAGTTGTTCGTTTTTCTCCTAAGTCCTTGTTTCTTTTTATTTTCCGGAAGTGGAGTCAGGATGGAAACTAGACTTGAAACTTTTTTTTTGGTTCCAAGTCTAGATTTGATTTTGGTTCCGCGTCTGCCTTCCTTCTTTGTTCTTTTCTTTGTTTGTCGGTGTGTCTTGCACTCTCGGGTTTGTTTCTCCCTTGAGTTTTTTGTCATTTTCTTTGGGTGTTGTTTTTCCTGAGCGGAAGTAGGACCGGATTTGGAAGCAAACTTGGAACTTTGTAAAATTTCTAGATTCTGCTCCTGGCCCGATTTCAACACCGCTCGTTTGCTTTGTGTTATTGTTTTTGTTGGTGTTTGTGCTGGGACTTATTTTTGTTTTGGTCCTGCTTCCCATCGTGTTTGTTTTCTTTGTTTTGTTTCTTGTTCCTTTGTCGGGAGCGGAACCAGAATCATAACCAAACTTGGAACTTTGCAAAAGTTCCAGTTTCGGTTTTGGTCTTGATCCCACCCAAGTTTCCTTTTGTTGTTTGTCTTTGTCGCGAGACCAGAGTTCGATAAGAGGCTTGTTAAAAAATTTCTTGTTTTGTTCCAGATTCGGATCCGCATCCGCCCTGCTTTTGGTATTCACTCGAGTTAATTGTGCATTAGCGTTGATTGCTTCGCCTATGACCTACCACATTTATGGCATTAATTGCAGCCTCCTTGCACACGTGAAATGATTTTAAAATCTTAATTGTGTTTAAGTAGCTCATTATCTTTGTTATCCTAGTCATTTAAATGAACTAGAGCTAGGATAACTTTGTGAGAGACTATTTGATTGTGGAGGTGTGTCGGTGAGCGAATCTTCAACAAGTTTTAGTCTTTCCTTGTGAGCGTTTTGAGGTAGGGTTTCTATTCCCTTTGTTTCCATTGTGCTTTGTCATTTCTTTTCCATCTTCTTGCTCGTCATGTTTTGACACGTTCACAAAATCTTTTTCTATGAGTCTTCGCTTGTTTCTTTGTTTCTTTTGGTTTTGTTTTTTTCTTTTTCTATTTTCCCATTTTGTTTTCTTTCTTTTCATTTGTTGTTTTCCATTTGTTGTCATTTTCATGACAGGTGCGTTTTGTCATGCCCTAGTTCCTAACTAGGGTTTCGTTTGGTTGAGTCCTTTGTGTGTTAAATGATTTTGTTTTTTTTTTGGAGACCAAATTGGGGCTTGCTCGACGACCTTTGCAAAATATTTCGGCCTTAGGGTTTAAATTGGTCTTTGTACGATTAAGAGGTGAGGTTAATCCCCTCTATTTGGATTCCTTGGTAAACCCATGTGACCCACATCCTTAGATTCATGTGACCATGTCTTCAAAAAATGTGCTTCGGTTTTCATATTAAACTGGTGGAAGTAGACTCAGGAATGAACTTGTCCTGAGGATGTTCTCCATTGAAGTTCATTCCTAAAATGATCCCACTTCTGGTTATTGTGGATTTTGGTCTTCATACTTGTCCTTAGGAAGAATCGAAACTAGAGAGGAGGTAGAACTTGGAATTAGTGATAATTTTTGGGTTCAATTTCTGTTCTGATTCTGGTCCTAGTCTCATCTTGGTTTTCGTCTCAGTCCCGCTTTGTACTGAAATAGTTCCCTATTCCTTATTCTTCTATGGCTTCGCCTCTGATGAAGTTTGAAATTTAGCTAAGTATGGAAGTTGTCCTAAAGAGGTAAGGGGAAGGATGTTGGTTGATGTATTGAACTTTTATGCTTTTGTTCATCTAATATAGGAGTTTATTGCAGAGATTAGAAGATGTCAGGAGCATCAGAAGAGGCTTCTCAAAGGATCCAACTAGCGGAAACTTCAAGACAAGGAGCTAGGCCAAAGAAGATCAAAGTCGAGCAGCTCCCTTACACCCTAAGATACAAACACATAGAAGCTACTCTCGCTGCTAGCAAGATTGATTCTAATGGGCAGACATCAGCAATACCAACTTGGGTGCATTCAATTATGAGGAGTTCCTCTTGGAGACATTTGGTGAAGATGTAACAGGAAGGACACAGAGAATTGTCCAATCTGGATTGGCACATGTTGCCATCTTTCCCCTATCAGTCCAATATCCTAAATTGATAATGACTGTAGCTAGAGCATACAATCCTACCACCAGGAAATGTGTGGATTTACAGGGGAATGTTATTATTGACATAACACCCCAAATGATTAGATTTTTGTTCAATGCACCTACTCCATAAAATCCCAAGCTGCTCAATGAAGAAAAATCTCTGAAATTATACAATGATAAGAAGGAGACTAATATAACTCATATGAACAAGAGTTGGATGAGAGTTGAGAAAAAGTCTTTGGCTAAAATTCCTGACTAGCCTAAAAGGGAAGACTTCTACAAGGAAATTTCAGACATAATAATGATGCTTTCTAGGGTGTTTGGGAAGAGGGGTGCTTCCTAGTTCAAGGAATGGATGTTTCCATTTATCCAAACTATCCTTGATAGCAGACAATAGTTTGATTGGCCTATGATTGTCTCAGATTGTATACACAATCAAATGCTTAGAGTGAGAGAAACCAAGAGTTTCTTCATGACCTCTTATGTAATCTATGCAGCTGCTAGAAGATGAATCTTTCTTGGACTAAATGCAGTAGGTGTATTGGGAGAGGCTCAAGGACAAAAGAATGTATCGGATCACTATGATCAACTTACTTTGTAGACCTCAGAGTCTCACTATAGGAGGGTTACTGATGTAGTTATGTATTTCATCATTAACTGGCTAAAAGGAGATGTTGGTTACATACTGAGTAGAGAGGCCATGGCCTTCATCAATGAATGGGGACACTGGTTTATTCAATACACTAGGTTTACTTACTTTAGGTTGGGAGGTTTTGATGGCCACCCTCATTTACTCTCGAGGTGCTGCATAAATAAATTTTTTTTAATGGAATTCATTTATCAAGCTCTAACAGTCAATATGAAGTTTGGTAATAAACACAAGATTGGTTGTCATAAGTTCCCCATGAAGTTGGGAGAGTATAGTTGTCCACACATTGTGGCAGTTAAGGTAGTTTGTGATGAATTGATTTAGTTGAAGTTAGGTTTGTATACTTCAAGGAAACATTTTGATCCCAATCATTAGATGCAAGGACTCCTTCCTACTATCTTTGACAAACACTTCAATCCGTTGGAGGAATTTTGGATGGATCTTAAGGATGAGTATGATCTCAGGAGGAGGAATTATGAAAGACTGCCTATCCCACTCATGGTTGAATATGGGATAAAGGAAGACATCCCTGAGACATTGTCAGATGATGGGGTAACTTTGGATCCCTAGTAAGATGCAAAGAATATAGGTACCAAGGATCTTGATCCAGTGGACTGGAATGCGGAAGAGTCCATCGACATAAAACAAATTGCAATACAAGTATTGGATAGAACCATTAATTGGGTTATCATGAGGGTCATGGAACTAAAAGCACAAACATAGAAGAAGAGGAAGGTTGCAGGAACCACCCAGTATAAAAGGAAAAAAAGAAGAATGCCTCCTAAGGAGCCTTTGGAGTTTCTCCCTTCCAATTCTAGAGAGGAGACTGTTGCACAAGATCTTCTTGAGGTACAAGAAGGAGAGGCCATTACAGAAGCTGGTGCCTCAACATTTTTTGCAGCAAAAGCATCCACTCAACCTCTTGTTACAGAGCAACCAAGTGAGGAGGTGCCCATAGTAACCCTCCATAAGGAAGCTGAGTTATTGAAGGAGAAGGAGCTCGAAATAGAAATTCATGATGTTGATACAAAATCTGAGGCTACCCCATCTGACAAAGAAAATCATGTGGTGGAATCTCTAGATGAGACTGAGGATGTAGGGATTGAACATATTTTGACTGAGGAGGACCAATGGAAGCCTTTTGAGGAAGCCAAAAGGGAAGCAGATGCCATGGCGCAAGCTGAGGCATTAGCTAAACAACAAGAGATTGATGCTAAGGCACAATCTGATGCATTAGCCAAGCAGAAAGAATTGGAAGCTAAAGTAAAGAATGATGAATTGTCCAAGTGGCAACAACAAAAGGAGTAGGAGCTCAAGATGAAAGAGGAAAGGGATAAATTGGTTTTGTAGCAGAAAATTCATGACCTTGAGGAGGAGAAGGCTACTCAAAGAAGAGAGAAAGAAGCCCTTGAGGCTAAATTCAAGGTTGTGGAAGAGGCCCACAGAAGGAAAGAAGAGCGAGAACATCTACAAAGAGAGAAAGAGGTTGAGGAACTTGCTCTATATGAGAAGAAATCGAAGGAAGCATGGGACTATGTCGAGGAATTGAAAAGGCAGAGGGACCAGATGCTAGAGGAAAAGAATTTGGAAGAAGAACATTTGCAGCAGGAGTTGGAAGCCAAAAGATTGCAAGAGAAAAAAGATAAGGAAGAGGATGAGAAACTTACACAAGAAGAGGCACAAGAGAACAACAAAATGTGCAAGAGGTTGACTCTCAGCCTAAGAACACAATATTGCAGCCCTTATCTTCTACCACTGTTGCTTCTTCTTCAGCACAAATAGTCACTACTCCTACTGCTCCTACATGGTTAAAGCTTGACTTAGAGAAGAAACATATTGTTCAACCACAACCTCTGAATTGGGATGAGATTATGAAGGAAATTGAGAAGGAAAGACCCAAAAAGAAGGCTCAAACTCTTCACTCCACCAAGCTCACTGATAGAGGGGAAATTATTGTTGAATGTGCAATTCCAGTGGTCGATAAGAACATGGATGATATCCAAATGACTGATTACCAATTGGGTATTGTGAATTTGGGGAGACCTACAAGTAACCAAAAAATGAATTTAATTGATATTGTAGCTTCCTCCACCAAATCCAGAATGATTAAAGAAAAGCAAAAGAAAGATGAGCTTAAAGCCCAATTGGATCAGCTACACAAGTTTCTAAAGGCTATTTCCACTCCAATTTCTCAACAAGCTGTTGCTCCCAAATCCCCAATCTTACTAACAAAGAAGGAAGTTGATGACTTGGTGCAAATGAGGAGTAAGGTGGGATGCTAGAAAGATGGATTGATAGACTTAATCAGGTGGTTGTTGAGGTGATAATTGATAGTTTCAAGGTTCATGAAACAACACTTGAGTTAGTAGAAAGTATGAATCAACATGTTGATCTTGAAAAGAAAGATGAAGAATACAAAGAATATATTAAGAAGCTTAAAGAAATCAACAAAGTGCCCAAGTCAACTCTCCTAGAGTAGTCAATTCTTGAAGAAGATAATGCAGATTTTATTGAGAATACTGTGAGCATAATAGGATTCAAATCCAAGTTCATTCATCAGCATAAGAATGAGGTTCAAGAAGCAAGCAAAGATTTGAACGAGCATATTGATGAATTGGAGGCAGTAGTTTCCATTTTGGCCAATGTGGATATCCCAGTCAAAGAGAATCTTCCTTTGGATAAGTTTAGGGAGAGGTGGAATAGTAGATTTGAAGAGGTAATGCAAAAAGGAGATGATGGAGAAGAATTGTTTTTTGGATAGATTTATGGATATCAGGGAGGAAGTAAAAATTGCCAGAAAGGAACTAATTAAATTAAAGGATATGCAAGAATTTTCCTCAGTGGAATTAAAGAGGATCAAATTTGAGGAAAATTGGTTAGATGGGCTTGATTTACATATCCTTCAACAAGTGTTCTCTAGTTATGATGAGTATATCATGGACCAAGCAACACAGGAGTAAATTGGCAGCATAACATTCTCCTCTTGACACCACATCCTCCCTTCTCCTATTTTGCTGGATTTGACACAAGTTGGACTCTAGTTCCCATTCCTTAGTTTCACCTTCTCTTTTGGGCTTCAATTTTTTGTGTAATAGAGCAGTCAAGCCTTGATGTAACTGAAGATCAACAGTCCAGTTTCTTCATGCAATTTTGGTTCCTTAATTTGTGGATCTGAGTTTTGATTGAGGGAAACTTGTGCATAACATCTCTATATGTACTTTTGAGCTCTGTTTTGTAAAGGTTGGGTCATTAAAGAAAGATTAGCCACCTAATGATAGCAATAGGAATCACAGTATTATAATTTTATAATTGTTAGCAAGATAAATTGGAAAGTTCAATTGAACTTGGTTACATTTTATAGTTCTTATACATATTACATGTTAAGTTTGGACCTCTTTGATAAGATTAATGAATCATAATCAATCCGTATGCCAGTGATTTGATGTGCCTAAATGTTTTCTATTTGATGAGAATCAATAGAGGAAACCAGATTCAAGATTATCTCATTGAATTATTTGTGAATGAAATTGCTATTATATCTATTTGATATGTGTTTTAATGATGAGTGAATGATTTGTTTTAAGTTTTGAAGTAAAATTTTAGTGAATGGTTGTGATTGTGAATTAGCACTATGAATTTATGCAATGGTGTAGATTATTCTATGGGTTGCATCATGTTGTGGTTTTGATTAGGTGAAGAAACACTCATTATTGATATGCATTTCTAGATATTAAAAAGTTTTGTTCATGTTCTTCTATTTCAAAGCTTTGATCTATGTTTTTTAATCTTTATTTAAGCCCCCCCAAACTTAGGTTAGTCGATCTAATGCAGTTTTGTTCCTCATTATTAGGAAATCCCCCTTGCATATTACAGTTACATTTACCATTGAGCAATATCAACACAGTTGAGAACCAACTACCAAGACCTTGGGAGTTAGATTACTATATGTTGTCTTTCTCTTTAAGGAGAAATAGAATAGTGATATTTTCTTTAATGTTGTGTTGTTTTGACCATCAACAAATCTAGCACTAGCAGGAGGGCCTTGGGAACAAGCTAGATCGAATTGGGTCATTCTCACCAGATAGGTATGAGAGAGTTCTTAGATCTTCTCAGAACCCTGAACCATTCGTTGAACTCCAAACCCCTGTCAAGTACAGACCCCAGGCTCGTAGAGTCATGATTCCACCATTGTCACCACCACTTACTCCACCTAGGTTTCCACTGAATCCACTCACACCACCTCATAGGAAAAATCCACCTATTCCACCACTGGTCCAACCAGTCCCACCACCACGACCCATGGATTTATTTGTGAATAACCCCTCACCACTAGGGACTATCGCTAGAGGTATACATGACCTTCCCAAGAATCCTAAGAGGTTTTTCCCCAAGTATATGCATGGAGAATCAAGGAGTGTTGAGGAGCACATACAAGACTTTAAGGATGCCTGTACTCATGCTCAAGTAGCTCATCATGATGTTGTGTGCAGATTGTTCCCCTATTCTTTGGGTTATTTGGAATACAAATGGTATTTAAACCTACCCCAAGGGTCTATTATGAGTTGGAAAGACTTGGAAAATTTCTTTATTAATCAGTTTTGGGTCTATGTAGACCCAACCATTCTATATCACCAATTTACTACAATAAGGAAGGAACCTCATCAACCATTTCCATTATTCAACACGAGGTTCTAGAGAATGTATCGAAGGTTACATGATCCTTACCTAGTTGCTGAGAATATTTCCATTTTGGCATATCTGAGGGTTGTAGATCCTTTGATTGGCCTGTTCTTGAAGAGGACATATGAGGCCGCTGAAATTGATTCTTTGTCTAAAGTCTATCACCTAGCCATCAAATTGCAACAATGGATAAGCTTACAATTAGGGGGTTTGGGAGGAGTTCTTCCTCCCATAGGATATCAGATGCCTAACCCAACTCCTCTATTCAACAGAGTCCTAGGGATGTCTTATTCCCAATATGGACCCATGTCTGAGTTGCAAGTCCCACCTCCCTTACCATTCTTCACTAATGGTACTAAGGACTACTAGAAAACACAAAATTATGAAAATCAATTTGGAGGATCAAATCTTGTTGGTCAGCCATCTATAGTAAAGACTGCAGAAAATGAAAGAACTCTCCAATTGACTAATGATATGTAAACTCTCAAGAAGACTCTATCTCAAATGTCTAATGATATGGACCAACTTAGGAAGAACCCCCTTCAGAACCAAAACCAAAGTTTTCAAAATCAGGGAGGGTATTCTAATCAAGGTGGTTACACAAACCAAAACTCCAACCAGAATTATAACCAGAATCAAAACACCAATAAGAACTCTCAGAACCAAAATTCCTCTAACTAGAATTATCAAAATCAGAATAGGGGATATAATCAGAGGTCTAACAACAATAGACCATGGAATACTCATGGGCCTAATAATGGGGGAGTTTCCCATAATTATCAGGCAGGTGATGAAAAGCCACACACTGCAAATGTGGCAGACCTCAACTTTATGAAGAATTGGTGTAGGATGCACAATACTATAGCTCATTCTAAGGTTAACTGCCCAAAAATGGAGAAGGTTGTCAAAATTGCATAGGCTGATGCTCCATTTCAAGGTGCAGCCAACAAGTCTGGTGGATCAACGGATACGACCATGGCCTATGATATCTTTGATGAAGAAATTCCATTTCCCAACTAGGAAGACAATGAAATAGTGGAAGATGTATACGATGCCCATGCCTTCCAAACCAAGGGAGGCCATTTCCTCAGAAATCATAATAGAGGGTCATTTACCACATCTTCTCCTCCTAATAATATGGTCCCACCGAATCAGAATGTGGATAATAACCCACCACCACCAAAGGGTTCATCTGACTCTCAGAATAAAGGTGACCCACCTTTTCCTAAGTATCAAGCAAAGAATGATTCAGAGTTTGATTTCATTGTAGAGATGCAGAAGCAAAAGACTTCATTGTCGTTCTTTGACATTATGAAGTGGTGCCCTTCTCAATGGGAAATTATGTTAAGAGCCTTGGAGGAGGTAGACCGATCAAAAGGGAAAGGTAAGGAAACTCCAACAAACGAGATGAATGCAACACTCTATAAAGGTAAGACTAGTACCCCACCTTTCCTTTTGAGTTTAAGAATTTTTGGAAAGAATCTACATAACTATCTACTAGATTCTGGGGTTTCTAGAAATGTCATGCCATTTTCAATTTTTAGGAAGTTAGGTTTGAGTCCACTCTAGACAAATAAAAAGGTCATCCAATTGGAAAAAATAGAAGTCAATGTGGTAGGAAAACTTAAAAACATTCATGTACAGGTTGGATTTGACCCAAGGATCCAAACTTACATTGATATCCAAGTTGCAGATATCCTAGAAACCTATGGTATGCTTTTAAGCAGAGACCTAATGAAGAGTATTGGGGGATATTTGTCCTTGGAATTCTCACACATGTGGCTGCCCTGGAAAGGGATTGCAACATAGATTCGAATTGAAAGTGAGCCTAGGCTTAAACATATGATTACTGAATATGATACTCCCAACAAGGTAGCCTATTTTGAAATTGAAATAGGAGTCTACAAGAAGGAGGAAATCATGACTTTCTCTATACTCTATTATGATGATCCACTGCCCCTAGAATAGAATGACCTGATGACTATAGTTAACCAGCAAGTCCTAATCAAAAATTTGCAATAAGATAGGCTGGTACTAGGAGAAGAGGCTGATATGTGGATTTTGTTGCTTCCCAATTGGTGTAGGGTCAATTATCAGAATCATTCTGAGTTGACATGTCAACCCTATGCAGATATCTTG
This sequence comes from Sequoia sempervirens, assembly GCA_007258455.2. Taxonomy (NCBI): domain Eukaryota; kingdom Viridiplantae; phylum Streptophyta; class Pinopsida; order Cupressales; family Cupressaceae; genus Sequoia; species Sequoia sempervirens. The sequence continues at coordinate 24,820,759 of VDFB02270651.1, forward strand.
AACTATGTCTGCTAGGCCGAGAAAAATTGTGAATGCCAACCCCAAGCACTCACCAATAATTTTTCATTTGAAGAAAAAGATGCAACCATCCTTACAAGAGCTAGTCTTGCTAAAAAGTAAGATTCTTCCCAACTTGAGCAGACTCAGGTTCTATGCTCTGAAATACAAAGAGAGACTAAGGAATATCAGCCTTTGCTTGTTACACCAACCTCGGATACCCTTCCAATGCCCAAGGAATTGGTGAAAAATGTACTAAATCGTGATCTGATCCAAGAAGAGGTTTAGGAAGTAATTCCTAAATAGGTTTTGATTATAGGTGAAACTTCTCACAGACCTAGTCCACCATTACCTTTAAATTTTGATGACCAGCACCAGTCTGAGCTACCACATACTTCTAGCAAGAAAAAACCTGTAACCCCAAAGAAGAAAGAGATCCCAACTCTAGATCAATTATGGAGTCTTAAATTTGATGGCTCCAAGTCCAAATTAGGAAGTGGGGAATTGATTGAATTAACCAAACCAAAGGGGAAGACTTACTTTGCTTCTTACATGTTATAGTTTGGTTGCACAAACAATGTGGAAGAGTATGAAGCACTTGCTCGAGGTCTGATGTTCACTCATCAGAAGAAGGTCACATCTCTCATGGTTATGGGGGATTCTGAAGTAATTGTAAAACAAGTTTGTATCCAATATACTTGTCATAACAAAAGATTTTCTACTTATAGAAATAGAGTTTGGAATCCGATTGAGGATTTTGACGGTTTTAGAATCACTTTGATTCCTAGGGAACACAATCATATTACAGATTCCCTTGTAGTCACTGTTAGCACTCTGGAGCCTATGCATGACTCCAAGTTGAAAATATTTTCAGTTGAACTAGTCTCAATCCCAACAGTCCTGGATAATGTATAGAATTTTTAGGTCTTCGATAATGACCAACACATACTCGCCTTCTTGGCAAGTTCTGATGTCTTCGAAGGAAAAATAATAGATGAGTCAGAAATAGATCATGGGGATTGGGGCCCTGAGAGTTGTGACATTGAAGGAATAATGAATTTGAAAAGCAACAAAATTCCCAAGGGGATGGTAGCTTTGGAAAGAATATTTGACTATGATCCTCAGGCTCGTGAGAGGGTGCTAATAGAAAGTGATGGAGGGAAGTACAAATCTATTAATCTGGCTGATTTAGGTCCCGAAAGAAATGTTTATATAGGTAAAACCTGCCCTGAGGAGATCATAGATAAAATAGTTAAGGTGTTAAAAGAAGACATTGCAACAATTTCCTGGAGTTATGAAGATTTAAAGAATCTTGACACCTTTGTGATCACACATACGATACCTTTGAAGCCAGAAGCAAAGCCCTTCCATCAAAAGTAGTGCCTGGTGAATGCTTTGATCGAGCCATTAATTTAGAAGGAAGTGCAAAAGCTTTTGTCAGCAAGAATCATCTTCCCAGTATGACACTCCACTTGGGTTGCCAATTGAGTTCCAATATGCAAGAAAAGTGGGGAGATTAGACCGTGTGTTGATTTCAAGAACCTAAACAAAGCCCCAGAGAACGATAACTATCCACTTCCTTCTCTTGATGAGGTATTACAAATTGTCAATGGATCTCAGATGATGTCATTCTTGGATGGCTATTCTGGGTATAATGAAGTGCTTGTCAGCCATGAGGATAGAATGAAGACTGCCTTCACTACTAAGTGGGGGACATTTTCCTATCGTAGAATTCCGTTTGGACTTATCAATGCTAGAGCTACATTCCAGTGTGCAATGGAGGTAGCATTCAAGGATTTGATAGGTAAGTGTATCATTATCTATGTAGATGACTTAAATATTTTCTCTAAGAATAGAAAGGACCATGTTGCTGATTTAGCAAAAGTCCTTAAGAGATGTATAAGCTATGGAGTGTCCCTAAATCCAAAAAAATGTGTGTTTGGAGTTTCTAAAGGGAAAGTTTTGGGCCATGTGATATAGAAAAAGGGGATATCCATAAAACCTGATAGAGTTGAAGCCATCTTGAAACTGACAATGCCAGGAAGTAAAAAGGAGATGAGATCCTTCTTCGGAAGGATCAATTTTGTGAGGAAATTTATAACAGGGTTTGCAAAAATTGTCAAACCACTTAATGAGATAATGAGAAAAGATGAAAAAATAGAATGGAGCAATGAGGCTAAATCTACTTTCTCATAGATTAAACAATCAATATCTGAGGCACCAGTCTTGACTAGCCCAGATTATCTAAAGCCCTTTTATATCTATTCCTTTGCATCCGACCATTCATGTGCAACTGTTCTAACACAATGAAGAGGAGAGGGAGATGAAAGGCCAATTGCTTTCATGAGCTGCCTGTTAAAAAATGCAGAAGTCAGGTATCCACCCCTTGAGAAGCAAGCCTTTGTATTGGTGCGAGCAGTAAAAAAATTCAGGCATTACATTCTTAGGAGCCAGGTTGTTGCCATAGTTCCTGATCCGGCTATTAAATCTCTCCTTATGCAAAGTGATTTAGGGGAGAGAAGAGGAAAGTGGATGGATATTTTGCAAGAATATGATTTAGAAATCCATCCAATGAAGCTCGTCCGAGCACAGGGCTTATCAAAGGCTATGGAAGATGTTGACAAGAGTATCACTTGCCAGTAGTATACAGTGCAGTCATTCACCAAGGATCCGTGGTACACAGATTTGATCTTCTCCCTCCTCAACAACAGATTCCTAGAGGGGATGAATGCTACTCAAAGGAGGGTATTAAGGATGAAGAGTGCTCATTACATGCTCAAAGGAGGATCCCTATACAAAAGAAATTATGAGGGAGTTTACTTGCGCTGCTTGGATCAGTAGGAAGCCAAGCATGCTATTGCCAAATTTCATGGTAGACACGACACAGGGCATGGATCTGTGGATTCATTGGCTCATCAAATTATTAGGTCAGGTTATTATTGGCCCCACATGTTTAGGGATGCACATCAACATGTTAGAATGTGTCACACATGCCAAAACTTTGCACCCAAGAAGCGTAATCCTACAATTCCTTTACAACCAGTTTATGAGGTAAGACCATTCGCCTAATGGGCACTGGATTTTGTAGGGGTAATTAATCCAAAATATTTTGCAAGTCATAAGTTCATCTTAACAACAACTGACTATTGCATGGACTGGACTGAGGCTCAGCCATGCAAGAACAACACCATAGAGGTGGTTATCAGATTTCTTAATGAAAGAATCATAACCAGGTTTGGAGTACCCTTCGCCCTAGTATGTGACAATGGCCCCACTTTCTCGTCTGTCAAGTTCATCCAATGGGCCTATGAACATAAAATTATTATAAAGTACTCATCTAATTACTATCCTCAAGGAAATGGTGTAGCGGAGTCTACTAATAAGAACCTGTTGGAAGTAATAAAGAAATTGCTAGAAAACAATCCTAGAGACTGGCATACCCAGTTGAAATTTTCCTTATGGGAAAATTGGAACCATATTGAAAATGCTCTAGGAAATTCCCCATTTAAGTTAGTCTACGACCAAGAGCCGGTCTTCCCCATACATTTGCAGATACCTATTCTTAGGTTTATGTAGGAATTATATTCAAAGGATGATCTGATTGAGGTAAGAATAAATAATCTTTTAAACATGGAAGAACAGAGAGAAGATGCTTTACAAAAGTTCTTTAAACACCAGGCTGTCATCAAACATTGGTTTGAAAAGAGAGCCAAAATAAAGGCTTTTAGGATATTAGATCTTGTGTTGCTGTGGGATAAGGCTAAAGAGAAGAAGGGAGACCACCAGAAGTTTGATAGACTCTGGTTGGGTCCCTATCAAATAGCTGAGATTTAGGGTGAGAACACTTTTCGATTGACCACCCTAATAGGAGAACTTGTTCCATTGCCCGTCAATGGACAGTTTCTCAAGCATTACTTTGGCCCATGAGGGTCTGATTTTTGAATTGGTTGTATATATGTATTATATGTAATTAGTTGTTCTTTTGTTGTTGTTTGTTTGTTTGCTCATTTTTATTTTTATTTTTCTTTTTGTTTCTTTTTGTTTTGTTTTTTTCTGGTCTTTGGGGACCTTCATTTCTTTCCATTTTGAAATGAAGGGGTTGTTATTTAAAGTATGCTGTAGGCACTAGGAGAGAAATTGATTAGGTATTTTCAGGCATATCTCTTGAAAGATTTCATTCTAAACTTATGTCTTATGGTCATTTTAACATTGGTTTGAAAAGTTATTAAGAATAAGGTACATTGTAAATAATCTCATGAACTATGATTGAATTGTGTCAAAAAATAGATAAAACATCTATCTGTGTAAAGTTCCTATTCATCTCAGGGTGACTGTATCTCGGATTCAAGTGAAAAATCTGATTCCCAAAACTATCATAAGGTTCACTATAGTTCTCAACCCACATTTCAGATTAGTTAAATCTGAGTATTGAGCAAAGTCAATAAAGAATTCCCATAAATGAAGCTTGTAAAAGAAAAGAGAAAAGAGAACCATTGAAAGAAAGCAGACTCAATATCAAATGGGTGACTCAAGTATCTCTATCGAGGCTATGGACACCTGTTTAGCAGTAGAGCAATGCTTTGAGAGAACTAGAGGTATCTCCGTTGGGGCTATGGACACCTGACTGGCAGCGCAACAATGCCTAGGATTTTATTGCATGACAGTTGAAGGGCTCAACCTACGTAGCTTGGATCTAAGGTGTAGTTTTTCAGAGGTGGAGAAAGTTTTTATGAAGAAAGATGCACCATATTTGCACACACTCAAATTCAAAGTAGTTCATGTTGATATACATATGAGATTCCAACACAACCCTACTCAATATATCTAATCCTACTTAAGTTAGCATGTTTCATAAACCAAAGGTTTTGGGTGACTGAATTCTTCAGTATCTTGAAAATGGGTAAACCATTTTCCCAGCTGAGTCGCCATTTGTTATGCCTTGCATAACCACCCCATTTTATTTTGGAACAAAATGGGTCCCCCTTTGGTTTTGTTTGGGTCTTAGGAGTTGTTCATTTTGATCCTAAGTACTTGTTTCTTTTTGTCTACCGGAAGCAGAGTCAGGATGGAAACTGGACTTGAAACTTTAGTTTTGGTTCCAAGTCCAGATTTGATTTTGGTTCCGTGTCCGCCTTCCTTCTTCATTATTTTCTCTATATTTCGATGTGTCTTGCACTCTCGGGTCTATTTCTCCCTTGAGTTGTTTTTCGTTTTCTTTGAGTATTTTTTTTCCTAAGCAGAAGTGGGACTGGAGTTGGAAGCAAAATTGGAACTTTGTAAAATTTCTAGATTCTTCTCTTGCCTCGATTTTGACTCCACTCGTTTGCTTTATGTTGTTGTTTCCGTTGGTGTTTGGATCGGGTCCAATTTTTGTTCCGATTTCACTTCCCGTCGTGTTTTTTGTCTTTGTTTCATTTCTTGTTCCTTTGTCAGGAGCGGAACTGGAACTAGAACCAAACTTGGAACTTTGCAAAAGTTCTAGTTTCGGTTCTGGTCCTGATCCCGTCCCTGTTTCCTTTTGTTTTTTGTCTTTGTCGCGGGACTGGAGCAGGGTTCAGTGTTTGATAAGAGGCTTGTTAAAAAAATTCTTGTTCTGTTCTGAATCCAGGTCCACGTTCGCCCTCCTTTTGGTGTTCACTCGGGTTAACTGTGCATTAGCGTTGATTGCTCCGCCTCTGACCTACCACATTTATGGCATTAATTGTAGCCTCCTTGCACACGCAAAATGATTTTAAAATCTTAATTGTTTTTAACTGGCTCATTATCTTTGTTATCCTAGTCATTTAAGCGAACCAGAGTTAGGAGAAATTCGTGAGACGTGATTTGATTGCGGAGGTGTGTCGGTGAGTGAATCTTCATCAAGTTTCAATCTTTCCTTGTGAGCATTTTGAGGTAGGGTTTTTGTTCCCTTAGTTTCCCGTTGTGCTTTGTCATTTATTTCCCGTCTTCTTGCTTGTCATGTATTGGCACATTCACAAAATATTTTTCTATAAGTCTTCGCTTGTTTCTTTTGGTTTTTTTTTTGTCTTTTTTTGCTTTCCTATTATGTTTTCTTTCTTTCCGTTTGTTGTTTTCCATTTGTTGTCACTTTCATGACAGATGTGTTTTGTTGTGGCCTAGTTTCTAACTAGGGTTTCATTTGGTTGGGTGCTTCACGTGTTAAATGTTTTTGGTTTTTTTTGGAGACCCTTTCTAATCATTCTTCCTTGTCAATTATGTGATTTCCATGTCGGGTTTGTGAGGCCCTAATTTTCTAAGTCGATGTGTCATGCAAACTGGAGTTTGCTTGACAACCTTTGCAAAATATTTTTTCCTTAGGGTTTAAATTGGTCTTTGTATGATTAAGAGGTGAGGTTAAGGCCCTCTATTTGGATTCCTTGGTAAACCCATGTGACCCAGGTCCTTAGATTCATGTAACCATGTCTTTAGAAAATGTGCTCTGTTTTATATATTAAACTAGCGGAAGCGGACTCGAGAATGAACTCATCTCGAGGATTTTTTCCATTGAAGTTCATTCCTAAAATGATCCCACTTCCGGTTATTGTGGATTTTTTTCTTCATACTTGTCTTTAGGTGGAATGGGAACCGGAGTGGAGGTTGAACTTGGAATTAGCGATCAGTTTCAAGTTAAATTTCTATTCAGATTCTGGTCCCGGTCCCGCTTTGTACAAAAATAGTTCCTTGTTCCTTATTCTTCTATGGCTCTGCCTCCGATGAAGTTTGAAATTTAGCTAAGTATGGAAGTTGTCCTAAAGAGGTAAGGGGAAGGATGTTGGTTGATGTATTGACCTTTTATGCTTTTTTTCATCTAATATAGGAGTTTATTGCAGAGATTAGAAGATGTCAGGAGCATCAAAAGAGGCTTCTCAAAGGAGCCAACCAACAAAAACTTCAAGACAAGGAGCTAGGCCAAAGAAGATCAAAGTCGAGCAGCTCCCTTACACCCTAAGATACAAACATAGGGAAGCTACTCTCAATGCTAGCAAGGTTCATTTTGATTGGGAAGACATCACTGATACCAACTTGGGTGTATTCAGTTATGAGGAGTTTCTCTTGAAGACATTTGGTGAAAATGTAATAGGAAGGACACAAAGAATTGTCCAATCTAGATTGGCACATGTTGCCATATTTCCCCTATCACTCCAATGTCCTGAATTGATAATGACTGCAGCTAGAGCATACAATCCTAGCACCAGGAAATGTGTGGATTTACAGGGGAATGTTATTATTGACATAACATCCCAAATGATTTGATTTTTGTTCAATGTGCCTACTCCACAAAATCCCAAGTAGCTCAATGAAGCAGAAGCTCTCAAATTATATAGTGATAAGGATACTAATAGAACTCATATGAACAAGAGTTGGATGAGAGTTGAGAAAAAGTCTTTGGCTAAGATTCCTAACTAGTCTAAAAGGGAAAACTTCTACAAGGAAATTTTAGACATAATAATGATGCTTTCTAGGGTGTTTGGGAAGAGGGATGCTCCCCAGTTCAAGGAATGGATGTTTCCATTTATCCAAACTATCCTTGATAGCATACAATAGTTTGATTGGCCTATGATTGTCTCAGATTGTATATATAATCAAATGATTAGAGTGAGAGAAACCAAGAGTTTCTTCATGACCTCTTATGTAATCTATGCAGCTTCCAAAAGAGGAATCTTTCTTGGACTAAATGCAGTAGGTGTATTGGGAGAAGCTCAAGGACAAAAGAATGTATGGGATCACTACGATAAACTTACTTTGCAGATCTCAGAGTCTCACTATAGGAGGGTTAATGATGCATTTCTATATGTCATCATTAATCGGCTAATTGGAGATGTTGGTTACAAAAGGAGTAGAGAGGCCATGGCCTTCATCAATGAATGAGGACATTGGTTTATTCAATACCCTAGGTTTACTTACTTCAGGCTGGGAGGTTTTGATGGCCACTCTCATTTACTCCCTAGGTGTTGCAACAATAATTTTTTTTTAATGGAATTCATTTATCAAGCTCTAGAAGTCAATATGATGTTTGGTAATAAACACAAGACTGGCTGTCATAAGTTCCCCATGAAGTTGGGTGAGTATAGTTGTCCACACATTGTGGTAGTTAAGGTATTCTGTGATGAATTGATTCAGTTTAAGTTAGGTTTGTATACTTCAAGGAAACATTTTGACCCCAATCATAAGATGCAAGGACTCCTTCCTACTGTCTTTGACAAACACTTCAATTTGTTGGAGGACTTTTGGATGGATCATTAGGATGAGTATGATCTCAGGAGGAGGAATTATGAAATACTGCCTATCCCACTCATGATTAAGTATGGGATAAAGGAAGACATCCCTGAGACATTGCCAGATGATGGGGTAACTTTGGATCCCCAGTATGATGCATAGAATATAGGTACCAAGGATCTTGATCCAGTGGATTGGAATGCAGAAGAATCCATCGACATAAAATAGATTACAAGACTAGTATTGGACATAATCATTCAATGGGTTATCATGAGGGTCAAGGAACTAGAAGCAAAAAAATCCAAGAAGAGGAGGGCTATAGGAACCACCCATTATAAAAGGACAAAAAGAAGAATGCCTACTAAGGAGCCATGGAGTTTCTCCCTCCCGGTTCTGGAGAGGAGACTGTTGCTCAAGATCTTCCTGAGGTACAAGAAGGAGAGGCCATTACAAAAGCTAGTGCCTCAACATATATTGCAGAAGAAGCATCCACTCAACCTCTCATTATAGAGAAACCAAGTGAGGAGATGCTCATAGGAACCCTCCATAAGGAAGCTGAGTTATTGAAGGAGAAGGAGCCTGAAATAGAAATTCATGATGTTGATACAAAATTTGAGGCTACCCCATCCGACAAAGAAACTCATGTGGTGGAATCTCTGGATGAGACTAAGGATGCAGGGACTGAACATATTTTGAATGAGGAGGACCAATGGAAGCTTTTTGAGGAAGCCAAAAGGGAAGAAAATGCCAAGGTGCAAGCTAAGGCATTAGCTAAACAACAAGAGATTGATGCTAAGGCACAATCTGATGCATTAACCAAGCATAAATAATTGGAAGTTAAAGTCACGGTTGATGAATTGGCCAAGAAGTAGCAAAAAAAGGAGCAGGAGCTCAAGATGAAAGAGGAAAGGGATAAATTGGCTTTGTAGCAGAAAATTCATGACCTTGAGGAGAAGGTTGCTCAAAGAAGAGAGAAAGAAGCCCTTGAGGATAAATTCAAGGTTGTGGAAGAGGTCCACAGAAGGAAAGAAGAGAAATAGGTTGAGTAACTTGCTCTATATGAGAAGAAATCGAAGGAAGCATGGGACTATGTTGAGGAATTGAAAAGGAAGAGGGACCAGATGCTAGAGGAAAAGAAGTTGGACGAAGAACGTTTACAACAGGAGTTGGAAGCCAAAAGATTGCAAAAGAAAAAAGATAAGGAAGAGGCTGAGAAACTTGCACAAGAAGAGGCACAAAGTGAATAGAAAAATGTGTAAGAGGTTGAATCTCAGCCTAAGAACAAAATATTGCAACCCTTATCTTCTGCCACTACTGCTTCTTCTTTAGCACAAATAGTCACTACTGCTACTGCTCCTACATGGATGAAGCTTGACTTAGAGAAGAAACATATTGTTCAACCACAACCTCTGAATTGGGATGAGATGATGAAGGAAATTGAGAAGGAAAGACCCAAAAAGAAGGCTCAAATTCTTCACTCCACCAAGCTCACTGATAGAGGGGAAATTATTGCTGAATGTACAATTCTAGTGGTGGATAAGAACATGGATGATATCCAAATGACTGATTACCAATTGGGTACTTTGAATTTGGGGAGACCTACAAGAAACCAACAAATGAATTTAATTTATATTGTAGCTTCCTCCACCAAATCCAAAATGATTAAAGACAAGCAAAAGAAAGATGAGCTTAAAGCCCAATTGGATCAGCTACACAAGTTTCTAAAGGATATTTCCACTCAAATTTCTCAACAAGCAGCTACTCCCGAATCCCCAATCTTACTAACAAAGAAGGAAGTTGATGACTTGGTGCAAATGAGGAGTAAGGTGGGGATGCTTGAAAGATGGATTGATAGACTTAATCAAGAGGTTGTTGAGGTGATAACTGATAGTTTCAGGGTTCGTGAAACAACACTTGAGTTAGTAGAAAGTATGAATCAACATGCTGAAGATCTTGAAAATCAAGATGAAGAATACAAAGAATATATTAAGAAGCTTAAATACGTCAACAAAGTGCCTAAGTCAACTCTCCTAGAGTAGTCAATTCTTGAAGAAGACAATGCAGATTTTATTGAGAAGACTATGAGCATAATAGGATTCAAATCCAAGTTTATCCATCAGCATAAGAATGAGGTTCAAGAAGCAAGCAAAGATTTGAACGACCAGATTGATGAATTGGAGGTAGTTGTTTCCATTTTGGCCAACATGGATATCCCAGTCAAAGAGAGTCTTCCTTTGGATAAGTTCAGGGAGAGGTGGAGTAGTAGATTTGAAGAGGTAATGCAAAAAGGAGATGATGGAGAATAATTGTTGTTGGATAGATTTATGGATATCAAGGAGGAAGTAAAAACTGCCAGAAAGGAACTAATTAAATTAAAGGATATGCAATAATTTTTCTCAGTAGAATTAAAGAGGATCAAATTTGAGGACAATTGGTTAGATGGGCCTAATTTAGATATCCTTCAACAAGTGTTCTCTAGTTATGATGATTATATCATGGACCAAGAAACGCAGGAGTAAACTGGTAGCATAACATTCTCCTCTTGACACCACATCCTCTCTTCTCCTATTTTGTTGGATTTGACACAAGTTGGACTCCAGTTCCCATTCCTCAGTTTCACCTTCTCTTTTGGGCATCAAAATTTTGTGTAACAGAGCGGTCAAGCCTTGATGTAACTGAAGATCAATAGTCTAGTTTCTTCATGCAGTCTCGGTTCCTTAATTTGTGTATCTAAGTGTTGATTGAGAGAAACTTGTGCATAGCATCTCTATATGTAATTTTGAGCTCTATTTTGTAAAGGTAGGCTCATTGAAGAAATATTAGCCACCTGATGATAGCAATAGGAATCATAGTCTTAGAATTTTATAATTGTTAGCAAGATACTTTGGAAAGTTCAGTTGAACTTGGTTACATTTTACAGTTATACATTTTACATGTTAAGTTTGGACCTCTTTGATAAGATTAATGAATCATAATCAATTTGTATGCCAATGACTTGTTGTGCCTAAATGTTTTCTATTTGATGAGAATCAATAGAGGAATCCGGATTCAAGATTATCTCATTGAATTATTTGTGAATGAAATTGTTGTTATATCTATTTGATCTGTGTTTTAATGATGAGTGAATGATCTATTTTAAGTTTTGAAGTAAAAGTTTAGTGAATGGTTGTGATTTTCAATTAGCACTATGAATGTATGCAGTGGTTTAGTTTATTCTATGGGTTGCATCATGTTGTGGTTTTGATTAGGTGAAGAAACACTCATTATTGATATGCATGTCTAGATATGAAAAGGTTTTGTTCATGTTCTTCTGGTGTTTCAAAGCTCCGATCTATCTTTTTTTATCTTTATTTACCCCCCCACCCCAAACTTAGGTTAGTTGATCTAATGTAGTTTTTTTCCTCATTATCAGCAAAGGCCCCTTGCATATTACAGTTACATTGACCATACATTGACCATTGAGAAATATCAACATAGTTGAGAACCAACTGCCAGGACCTTGGGAGTTAGATTACTATATGTTGTATTTCTCTTTCAGGAGAAATAGAATAGTGATATTTTGTTTAATGTTATTGTGTTGTTTTGACCATCAAAAATACCCATAGTGGATTGTTTTCTATAGATTCCTCATGATTTCTACTGGAGGATAAGGAGCCTTATGTTCTACCAATTCATTGTGAGAAAGTATTTCTTTAACTCAAACAGGAAGCGGTAGTGATCATTAATCTATTAATTCATAGTTTATTGTGAATATATACATGTGTTTATTAATAAATAAAATTGTTATAACATATTTCTAATATATGTATTTCGTTCATGTGCAGGTATTTTTCTATGAAGATATTTTGAACCCAAAATGGATGTTTTCCATACATTATGATCCAAGATTAAGGCATGTATTTGACGAAACATTAGTGGATATTGAGCAAAACAATGATAGAGAAAAAAAATGAGAGAGAGGGATTAGAAAACATTGAAGAAATTGACATCCATGATGATGTTGAAGATGGTTATGTTCAGGCATAAGAATACAACAATCCAGAGTTAGATGATGTTATGGAAGACAACAATATGGATGGTATAGAAAATGATGATCCAAATACATCTGCTAACAATATAGATGGTGTACAATCAAATTTCAATGATGATGAAGATGATGCAGGTCAAGATGAGGATGATGATAATATTAAATACTTGAAATAACATATGAACATTGACAATGATACACTGGATGACATTGTAGTAGACAATAATGTTAATGACCAAGACTTCTAAATTTTCAGAATTATTTGCAATCCATGTTTAAAAAAGGATGATTTTTATGGCCCAAACTTTGAAATTCTTCAGTAATATTAATTGTGTCGATACAAATTACCTATTGCAATATCCTTAAATTGTTCAATCTTTGGTATGAATTGTTGGCAAAAAAATTATGATTACTTGGATGCTTCTTCCATTCATTTTGTATCAACATATGTTCGTGAAGACAAAAAATTTAATAAAATATTAATGCACGTAACTCACAATTATTTAAATAAGCAACTTTGTTAACTTTATTATTTTTAAATAGTTTCCATTTTTATGTTGAACATAATTTTGAACATGTAACTTAAAACATCCATAGTAAATGCTTTACTGTATCAGCATATTCATTTACATAAGCACAATATTGACGCTCAATAACTGATATTCATTCAAATATAAGAAGAAATAAGTATGGAAAACATAAGAAAAAATACATAATGATAACACAGTCATGGAGAATCTCTGTTAATAAGATGTTCTATTTCATTGATAAGCTCAAAATAATCACACAGTAACAACAAATGTGCCCTAATAAATCTTATGAATTTAAATAACTTGAAGAAACCACTTTGGAGATAGCATAGTAACAGATAAGCATGAAATTTAACACAACAATTGAACATCAAAATAGATTACCAATTATGAGAAATCTTCTCCATTACGTTGTTTCAAATATATATACATTTATAGCAAAAGTCTTTGATATGATATGGATGGGTGGAATGTGCAATCTATCTTATTACTAATTCCTACTATAACATAAATGAAAATGGAATATGATATGCTTATCCTCCCAAAATTGGCCTTGGTTTCCTATTTATATAGGAAGGAACAAGCTTTAGGCCTTTTACAAAAAGAGATGACCCTTCAAAACTAGTTCTTTTACTAACAACTAATTAATTTGCATAATTGAAGAAATAACAAGGCTTAAGACACTTTAGACATATGCTTCCTTTAATCAATGTAGAAATCCCATGATCATTGATATGGAAAAGATTTCCTCTTAGGAAAATTCACTTGCTTTTGACGGCACGGTATTTAGTCATATTAGTATTAATGCCAATTCTTTTCCAGATAGTTTTCCAACAAGCTCAAATCCTTGAAATTAATTTTGAAGCATTTGTGAGAGAATTTATTGTTGTAAATTGTAATGATGCCATGATTACCATACTACCGCCATCTCTTATTATACCCGTTGTGGTATGGCGATGTTTTTCCCTTCCATTTTGATGTTTACCACACTACCTCCTTGCTCAAGACTTCTTGTTGTGGGGTTGTGGTGTACACCACTCTACCACATATGTTGCTCACCCTCCCGGTGGTCTAGTGGTGTATGCTTTATCTTCTTTTTTTTTACCGCCTTACTACACTCTTTTGAATCATCTTATGCGGTACTGCGGTGTCCTTTTATCTTCCATGCTTACCTCTCTACCACCTTGCTCAAGACTTCTTGTTGCGGGGTTGCATTGTACACTGCTCTACCGCATATGTTGCTCACCCTCTCGGTGGTATAGCGGTGTATGCTTTATCTTCTTGTTGTTTATTGCCTTACCGCACTCCTTTGAATTGCCTTATGCAAGATGGATTAAACGTAAGTCAATTGAAACATATTATGGCCCGCCTATAGGGAGCATTTAAATGATTAACCATACATGATGACCAACTAACTTAGAACTCGGGGCCGGTACAAAGAACAATTTTAATGGCTCAACTCATGACTTAAATGAGTGATAACCGGATGTATTAGGTTAGCACGTAATTATTGTAGGGACTTTACTTCATTGTAATTGCTATGGAAATCTTATCTCCTAAGGGTCCAACGATGTCGTCCTGCATACCCGGCTTCATATGTTAGGCCATCGTAAAGATTTGAGCTCAAACTGCCCTTCATTAATGCTTGTACTTATAAAAAAGCCCTTATTTTATTTTATTTAATTCATTTGTAATTTGTAAAAAATAATTTCAAATAATCTCATATATATTATTTTCAAATAAAATTATAATGTAAAATAAACAATGTACATTATAATTCCCAATTACGGGAAAAAAATTCTCATAATTAAACAGTTTAAAAATAAAATTAAAAACTCAACTAATAGACTAAGAATGGGAATTATAATGTACATTCTTTTTGCATATACATATTTTTTTTATTTGGTATTTATTTTTTATTTTTTTAATTGAAACAATGCAAATAATACAAAAAGGAGGCAACAAAGGTTGCCAAAAGAGAGAAAAAGATTACAACCAGGCTAACATCCAACAATATAGTCACTTACAACCACCAAAAATAGCAGGAGATTGTATTAATCAAAATTCAAAAAATTACAGATTGTCTGCTAATGAAGGAATATTCATGAAACCCTAATTTTGAGCCTCACCAGAGGCCAAGACAACCACCAAAACAAATCCAAAAAACTAGACAAACCCATCACCAAGACAACCCAAATATTGATCCACCACCACCAGGAGCCACCGAACCACCACCAAGAGCCATTGATGATCGCAAAAGCTAAAAAACCAGCACCATCCCACCACAAGCCCGAGGTCACAAAAATCCATTGAGATGGGCGAAGTCATTGAACTCCAACACCCATTCCACATCCTCATTATCTACTAGCTCAGGAGCTTTTTTCAAATACTCTACCCCAACCGCAGCCACCATCCAATGCCTGACCAACGCCATTCCTTTCAACTCCAATAGAAGCAAAAACAATTGGACCACCGCACCAGGAGTTTTGAGCATTTCCAAGTCTTTCAAACATGACACCCTAGAACCGAGAATAGAGGCAAAAATAACCTCATCCATGTCACCTAGGAGATTAGGATTGAATAGCTTCCTCATCATTGCCCAAACTAGGTTTCTGGGGGTGCTTTGATCAAGCAAAGATGCCAAAAAATGAGAGACTATGTGGGAATTAACTTGAACTATTTCACTGTAGGCCACATGCTCTCGGCCCAAAACCATTTTCACCACAACCACCTTCAACGGATCAAACTCTAGAAGAATTCGTATGAGCCTTTGGTTTGTAAGTTTTTTGAAACCTCCTTGACTCACACAACAATCCAGGAAAATCAGAGTGTTGTGCCCAAAGGCAGATAGCTCCTTAGCTGATTTAAACACTGTATACTTCATGTCCTTCTCCATTATTCTTTCTCACCCAAGCAAAGCTTCTGGAACAAAAACTCTAGCAAATGCAGAATGCGGAGATCACCACCTTCACTAGATTAAAATGAATTCCACCCTTTCATGGCATTTATTTTAATGCCATCCTTTCATGGAATTCATTTTAATGCGTATGTGCCACCCTTTGAGCTACCGAAAGGTCTTGTCGAGACTACCGGCCAGGAATGTCGTACCGCCCTGGTATAAATGAGGGTGACGTTCGATGTGTTTTTGTTTAGTATTTAATTAATTATAAGGATTTGTATTAGGATATTTTTATTTTCTTTTCCATTTTAAACTTTAGAATTAGTAAGTATAATTTTTATTTATGTTAGGTATTTAAACAGTTTTAATTTTTCTAAAAAACTCAACTAATATTATCTAAAAAAAATTATAATTACTAAATGTTTAGTTTACCTGTTCAAAATTTTAAAATGGAAAAGAAAATAAAAATAAGACAAATCCTTATAATTAAATACCAAAAAAATAGTACAATCCTTATAATTAAATACTTAAAAAAAGCAATATGTATATGCATAGAGTATTTTGTTAACCAAGTGGTTTGCAAATTTATACCAAGCAAGGAGTAAAACAATAGAATAGTCAATTTAGTAGAATAAAAAGTAATTTCGTCTAGCGCTTTGTAATTTAGGGCTCGCAAAACAAATAATATTTACATGCCTATAAAAACGTAGAATAAAAAGTACTTTAACCACACACAAAAATAAATTATATGCAATCTGTATAAGATATTATGTAGCGCAAGGTAGACTTTTACAAGTAAATTATTATTATAATGTGATAAAATCAAGAAAAGGGTATCAATGGACCAAATAGTTTCAAGGGTCGGAAGTCTGAAATCAACCATCAATTGGTAGTTTCATGTTTTTCTTCTTCAAATAGAATACGCCTTCGGCGTAAAATATATAGCGCCATCCCGATAAATAGCACCAACTTTTTCAAAAAATTGGAGAATAATACATTAAACCCTTAATTAACCCTCAACCCTCTACCCTCTACTCTCAAACCTAGTTAAACCCTAATCCCTCATAACCCCTATACCCTCTACCCTATACATTGGACCCTCAACCCTAATCCGTCAACCATATACCCTCAACCCTCTACCCTCAACCTTAAACCCTAATCCTTGAATCGTATTATACCCTCTACCCTCGACCCTAATCCCTCAACCCTAATCCATCTACCCTAGTTAAACCCTTAAACCCAATTACTAAACTCTCTACCCTAATCCCTCAACCCTCAACCCTTAATCCCTCAACCCTTAATTAACCCTCTACCCTCTACCCTCTACTCTCAACCCTCAACCCTAGTTAAACCCTAATCCGGCCTCAACCCCTATACCCTCTACCCTATACATTGGACCCTCAACCCTAGTAATCCCTCAACTTGCATATACCCTCAAGCCTCTACCCTCAACCTTAAACCCTCAAGCCTCAACCCTTAAACCCTCTTATACCCTCTACATCCCTCTTATCTACCCTATACATTAAACCCTCAACCCTTGATTCTCAACCCTCAACCCTAGTTAATCCCTCAACCCTCAACCCTTAAACCCTCAAGTACCCTCAACCCCTATACCCTCTAACCTCTACATTGGAACCTCAACATCCCTAATATTCAACCTTCAACCATATTATACCCTCAAATGTCCTAGCTATACTCTAAACCCTTAACCCTCAACCCTTAACGTCCCTCAACCCTAAACCCTTAAACCCTAAACCGGCCTTAAACCTTCTACCCTCTACCCTCAACCCTAATCCCTCAACAGGCCTATACCCTCAATGCAATACCCTAAACCCTAAACCATTAAACCCTCTACATCCTCTACCCTCAACCGACCAATATGTACCCTCTTATACATACCCTCGACCTTAATCCCTCAACCCTAACCCTCAACCCTTAAACCCTTAAACCCAAGTAAATTACTCTCTACCCTAATCCCTCAGCCCTCAACCCTTAATCCCTTGACCCTCTACCCTCTACCCTCTACCCTCAACCCTCAAATACCCTTAATTAACCCTAATCCCTCAACCCCTATACCCTCTACCCTATACATTGGACCCTCAACCCTAATACTTGAACCATATATCCTCAACCCTCTACCCTCAACCCTCAACCCTAGTTAAACCCTAAGCCCTTACACACACCCTCTACCAACTCTACCCTCTACTACCCTAGTATACATTAAATCGCCCTCAACACTCTACTCTCAACCCTCAACCCTTAATACCTCAACCCTTAATCCATCCCTCACTCTCTACCCTAATCCATCAACCCTATACCCTCAACCCAATAGCCTAAACCGTAAACCATAAAACCCTCAATGTCCCTCTACCCTCAATGTCCCAATACCCTCTACCCTAGCCGACCCTAGTAATCCCTCAACCCTTAAACCCAAGTAAACTATCTACCCTAATCCCTCAACCCTCAACCTTTAATCCCTCAACCCTTAAACCCTCAATTACCCTCTACCCTCTACCCTCAACACTCAAGTACTCTTAAACCCTAATCCCTCATTAACCTCTATACCCTGTACCCTATACATTGGACCCTGAACCCTAATCCTTGAACCATATACTTCCCTCAACCCTCTACCCTCAACCTTAAACCCTCAACCCTCTACCCTATACATTAAACCACCCTTAACCCTCAATTCTCTACCCTCTTATCTACCCTATACCTTAAACCCTCAAGCCTCAACCCCTAAACCCGCTACCCTCTACCCTCTAATCTACCCTATACATTAAACTCTCAACCCTTAATCCCTCAACCCTCAATCCTTAAACCCTAAACCCTAGTAAACCCCTCTACCCTCTACCCTCTACCCTCTACCCTCAACCCTCAACCCTTAATACTCAACCCTTAATCCATCCATCCCTCTCCACCCTAATCCCTCAACCCTATACCATCAACCCTAATCCCTCAACCCTATAACCTCAACCCAATACCCTAAACCCTAAACCGTTAAACCGTCTACGTCCCTCTACCCTCAATGTCCCAATACCCTCTACCCTAGTCGACCCTAGTAATCCCTCAACCTAATCCCTCAACACTTAAACCCTTAAACACAAGTAAAATCCCCATCCCTCCATCTCTACCCTAATCACTCAACCCTATACCCTCAACCCTAATCCCCCAACCCTATACCCTAAACCCTAAACCGTTAAACCCTCTACGTTCGTCTACCCTCTACGTCCCAATACCCTCTACCCTAGTTGACCCTAGTAATCCCTCAGCCCTAATCCCTCAACCCTTAAACCCAAGTAAACTCTCTACCCTAATCCCTCAACCCTCAACCCTTAATCCCTCAACCCTTAAACCTTCAAGTACCCTCTACCCTCTACCCTCAACCCTCAAGTACCCTTAAAACCTAATCCCTCATTAACCCCTATACTCTCTACCCTATACATTGGACCCTCAACACTAATCCTTGAACCATATATGTCCCTCAACACTTTACCCTCAACCTTAAACCCTCAACCCTCTACCCTATACATTAAACCTCCCTTAACCCTCAATTCTCTACCCTATTCCTTAAACCCTCAAGCCTCAACCCTTAAACCCTCTACCCTCTACCCTCTGATCTACCCTATACATTAAACCCTCAACCCTTAATCCCTCAACCCTCAACCCTTAAACCCTAAACCCTAGTAAACCCCTATACCCTCTACCCTCTACCCTCAACCCTTAACCCATCCCTCCCTCTCTACCCTAATCCCTCAACCCTATACCCTCAACCCTAATCCCTCAACCCTATACCCTCAACCCAATACCCTAAACCCTAAACTGTTAAACCCTCAATGTCCCTCTACCATCAACGCCCCAATACCCTCTACCCTAGTCAACCCTAGCAATCCATCACCCCTAATCCCTCAACCCTTAAACCCTTAAACCCAGGTAAAATATCTACCCTAATCCCTCAACCCTCAACCCTTAATCCATCAACCCTTAAACCCTCAAGTACCCTCTACCCTCTACCCTCAACCCTCAAGTACCCTTAAACCCTAATCCCTCATTAACCCTTATACCCTCTACCCTATACATTAGACCCTCAATCCTAATCCTTGAACCATATACGTCCCTCAACCCTCTACCCTCAACCTTAAACCCTCTACCCTATACATTAAACTACCCTTAAACCTCAATTCTCTACCCTTTGATCTACCCTATACCTTAAACCCTCAAGCCTCAACCCTTGAAACCTCTACTCTCTACCCTATACATTAAACCCTCAACACTCAATTCTCAACCCTCATCCCTTAATCCTTCAACCCTCAACCCTTAAACCCTAAACCCTAGTAAACCCCTATACCATCTACCCTCAACCCTTAACCCTACCTCAACCCTTAATCCATCCCTCCCTCTCTACCTTAATCCCTCAACCCTATACCCTCAACCCTATAATCCCTCAACCCTAAACTGTTAAACCCTCTACATCCCTCTACCCTCAACATCCCAATACCCTCTACCCTAGTCAACCCTAGTAATCCCTTAGCCCTAATCCCTCAACCCTAAACCTAAACTCTCTACCATAATCCCTCAACCTCAACCCTTAATCCCTCAACCCTTAAACCCTCAAGTACCCTCTACCCTCTACCCTCAACCCTCAAGTACCCTTAAACCCTAATCCCTCATTAACCCCTATACTCTCTACCCTATACATTGTACCCTCAACCCTAATACTTGAACCATATACATCCCTCAACCCTCTACCCTCAAACTTAAACCCTCAA
Organism: Sequoia sempervirens; assembly: GCA_007258455.2. NCBI lineage: Eukaryota > Viridiplantae > Streptophyta > Pinopsida > Cupressales > Cupressaceae > Sequoia > Sequoia sempervirens. The sequence continues at coordinate 24,841,198 of VDFB02270651.1, forward strand.
CCCTCTACCCTATACATTAAACCTCCCTTAACCCTTAATTCTCTACCCTCTTATCTACCCTATACCTTAAACCCTCAAGCCTCAAGCCTTAAACCCTCTACCCTCTACCCTCTACCCTCTGATCTACCCTATACATTAAACCCTCAACCCTCAATTCTTAACCCTCAACCCTTAATCCCTCAACCCTCAACCCTTAAACCCTAAACCCTAGTAAAACCCTATACCTTCTACCCTCAACCCTTAATCCATCCCTCCCTCTCTATGCTAATCCCTCAACCATATACCCTCAACCCTAATCCCTCAACCCTATACCCTCAACCTAATACCCTAAACCCTAAACCGTTAAACCCTCTACGTCCCTCTACCCTCAACATCCCAATACCCCTACCCTAGTCAAACCTCGTAATCCCTCAACACTAATCCCTCAACCCTTAAACCCTTAAACCTAAGTAAACTCTCTACCCTAATCCCTCAACCCTCAACCTTTAATCCCTCAACCCTTAAACCCTCAAGAACCCTCTACCCTCTACCCTCAACCCTCAAGTACCCTTAAACCCTAATCCCTCATTAACCCCTACACCCTCTACCCTATACATTGGACCCTCAACCCTAATCCTTGAACCATATATGTCCCTCAACCCTCTACCCTATACATTAAACTGCCCTTAACCCTCAATTCTCAACCCTCAACCCTTAATCCATCCCTCTCTCTCTACCCTAATCACTCAACCCTATACCCTCAACCCAATACCCTAAACCGTTAAACCCTCTATGTCCCTCTACCCTCAACATCCCAATACCCTCTACCCTAGTCGACCCTAGTAATCCATCAGCCCTAATCCCTCAACCCTTAAACCCTTAAACCCAAGTAAAATCTCTACCCTAATCCCTCAACCCTTAAACCATCAAGTACCCTATACCCTCTACCCTCAACCCTCAAGTACCCTTAAACCCTAATCCCTCATTAACCCCTATACCGTCTACCCTATACATTGGACCCTCAACCCTAATCCTTGAACCATATACGTCCCTCAACCCTCTACCCTCAACCTTAAACCCTCAACCCTCTACCCTATACATTAAACCACCCTTAACCCTCAATTCTCAACCCTCAACCCTTAATCCATCCCTCCCTCTCTACCCTAATCCCTTAACCCTAGTCCCTTAACCCTATACCCTCAACCCTAATCCCTCAACCCTATACCCTCAACCCAATAACCTAAACCCTAAACCATTAAACCCTCTACATCCCTCTACCCTCAATGTCCCAATACCCTCTACCCTAGTTAACCCTAGCAATCCCTCAACCCTAATCCCTCAACCCTTAAACCCTTAAACCCAAGTAAACTCTCTATCCTAATCCCTCAACCCTCAACCCTTAAACCCTCAAGTACCCTCTACCCTTTACCCTCAACCCTCAAGTACCCTTAAACCCTAATCCCTCACTAACCCCTATACCCTCTACCCTATACATTGGACCCTCAACCCTCTACCCTCAAACTTAAACCATCAACCCTCTACCCTATACATTAAACCACCCTTAACCCTAAAATCGCAACCCTCAACCCTTGATCCATCCTTCTCTCTCTACTCTAATCCCTCAACCCTATACCCTCAACCTTAATCCCTCAACCCTATACCCTCAACATAATACCATAAACCCTCAACCGTGAAACCCTATATGTCCCAATACCCTCTACCCTAGTCGACCCTAACAATCCCTCAACCCTAGTCCCTAAACCCTTAAACCCTTAAACCCAAGTAAACTCTCTACCCTAATCCCTCAACCCTCAACCCTTAATCCTATTAGAACTGAAAAATCTCACATTTTTCAATAGCCTCCACCCACCTATCCTCCACATTTCACATATCACATTTTAATTAAGATCCATTTTCTATCCCACATTGCCAAATTGACACACCCATAAATGAGTTTGAAACTCCATAATCTTTCCCCGTTCCTAAATAAAACTTAGCACTATCGGCCTAACAATGCCTCATCGATGGAGCCCCCATCATAGCCTCATCGATGGCTCGATGAAAGCAGTTCATAACCTAGTGTCGGTGTAGCAATACCCTATTAGGCTGACTCCTAAGGCGTTCTCCCCGATAGACCAATAGAGTCAACAAAAGTAAGCACATCATTGTAACTCATGAACATCAGTGGAACAAATTTTTTATTTCCCCTGATGGCTCGGTATCATCACAGGTTATCAATAATTAAAATATATCGAGGGAATTAATGTGTATCGGGGTAATATATTTTGGCATCCCGTCGATAGACCAAAGGAAAGTTGTTCATCAGTGGAGAAGGTGGCTATCGGTGGAATAAGGATTACAGTCTCACTGATACAGTGATGATGATTGTACTAACTGATGTGACATATCAAGGCATCGTCGAGATATTTAAAAATAAATGCTTCCCTCCAATGACAAGACTGAAATGGGTGGTGTATTTATGAGCCAGAATTGAAGCACAAGTTGATCGCATAATTGTCGCACAGTCTAGAAGATTTCATTGAGGACAGAAGTAGAAAGGAAAAACTAGGAGTTCTTATGTAGCAAAAACCAGTGGAGGTGAGACCCAAGTAAGTACACCCATCCCAGCTAAGAAGTATTTTTTCAAAAGATTAAGAATTCAAACAATGGAGGAAAACACAACAAAACCCAAAGCTAAGAAATAGAAAATTGAGAAGAGACCCCTGAATCAAGACCTGATAGATAAATGCCCTAGGTCAGGGCCAAGACCCAGGAGAAGTGCTCAAACGAATCCTTCAATGGATAGATTATTATATAAACATAAGGACTTGGGAGATATTTGGACACCATGACATGGGTATGAACTCTTCATGTATCATTACAAAAAAGAAGAAGGTTTCAGCCAGTCTGCAACCCGTGGAGGTTGAACTTGGGAAAAACCATGGTGCCCAACGTGTTCGTAAATGTAGAACTAATTAAAGCTCTAGCTAGTAGATACGACCCCAAGAGGATAACTATTCAATCACATAATGGGGCTGACATGCTTGTTATTTCTAAGGATTTAATTTCCAATGTGTTTTAGTTGGAGTGTCCTATGAACTTTCTATTCACGGTTAGAGACCTCTTGTTGACTATCACCATACAGATACCAACTACAAATGATGGAAAATACCCTTTCATAGGCCCAAGAATGTGTTGGATGTTGTGGTTGTGTTGCTGATATGTGGTTGTCATTAATGTCAACACTATTGGCATTAATGTGTTTAAGGTTGTATATGTCGAGGATATTGAGAAAATTGTAATGGAATGAGTTGCAGGTTGTCAATGGTGAAGTGAAGTTTAGTCTATTGGTTAGCTCCGTACGTTGATGATCAGAGGTTGTGGACTATAGGGTTTCTTGTCGAGTATATCTAGTTTATCCATGTCAACTTTCAGAGATTCGCATGAAGATTTGATTGAGTTATGAGTAGTTGTGTTCTGACAATTTTTTTGTTGCTTCAGTTTGTGTTCCTAAATGAAGATGATGCGATTCTAGAAATTTTTGTTGTTGTGGATCCTTCTCTAGTGATTCATGATGTTTGTGGATGTTTCTAGATCATGCTCTATTTGTGTTGAACATCCACATTGATCGTTGTGCTCGTGATTGATGATTTTCTCTTGCGTGTTCATGTTTTTCATGTTCATGGCTGACAAGGTGATTGTAGAGTGTTGTGGATTTTCGTGGCATAATTTTGCTAAGTGGTTCATATTCGAGGATGTTATTTTGGGTCTTCACTATCTTGTGGCTAACTTTGGTTGATTCACATTAATAATTGTTATTGATTTGGGCCGACATTTTTTTATCATTTTATTATTTTGTTGAAGCCGACATGTGGTGATGTAATTCCTAGTTGCAAATATATATAAGTGATTGTTTATACCATTTGATAGGATGGTGTGTGCGAATAATGTTCTAAATATTTTGAAGGCAGAGCAAAGTGTGAAGAAGAGTGAAGAAGAGTGTGAAGAAGTGTTCATGTGCTTAACCGAAACTATAATCAGGCATTAGCAGATGTTGTTTTATTAGTTCAAATCCCTGTGGATGTAATCCGAATGTTTCTATAAGATAGTGTCTTCCTTTGGGCAATAAGCCTTGTTGTAATTGAGCAGTGAGCTCTAGGTAGTGTGCCTGAATGCATGTGCATTCCACATTTTATTCTTTATACTTTTAACAGGGTATAATCTTGTGGACTGACCTCCACCGTGGTTTTTCCCCTAATAGGGTTTCCACGTAAAAAAATTGTGTGCTATGTGTGTTTTTGATGTGTTGATGATTTATGCTTTCATGGTTATTAATCAGATTTGAGAATAAGGTTAATAAGGTTAATAAGTTTTTAATTTTTGTGACAGCTGATTCCCCCCCCTCTCAGTTTTTTGCCCTTGTGTTTCCAACAATTGGTATCAGAGCAGGTTCCTTGGAAGAATTTTAACAGCTTGAGGTGATCCAGGATGGCAAAATACAAGAAAGATAGTCTAACATTTGATGGAAAAAATTATTCTCAGTGGAAGAATCGAATGGAGTGTCACCTGAGATGCATTGGTGAACCCCACTAGAGCATTACAAGTAATAGGTATGTTATCCCATAGAATGGTCCCTCTACTACTACTGAGATTAGGGATGTTGAGTACAATATCAGGGCTAAGGAAGCATTGTTGAGTGCTTTGACTAATTCTAAGATGACAAATGCTATGGATCTGAAGATTGCTTATGAGATTTGGAAAAAGTTGGAAAATTTGTATGAGGGTGATGCAAATGTGAAGATTTCTAAGCTACAAAGTTTGAAAGGGAAATATGAAATGTTGAGAATGGGTGATGATGAGAATATTACTACTTTCATGCAAAGAGTGAATGCACTTGTGTGTGGTATCAGATGTGCTGTTGGATAGTTGGAAGAATCAAAGATTGTTGCTAAAGTGCTTAGATCCTTGCCTGCTACATACAAAGTCAAAGCTACAGCTATTGAGGAGCTCCAGACTATGACAAATGTAACCAGAGATATGTTGATTGGTAAGCTTAATGATTTTGAGTTGAGTGAATTTGGTGATTCCCTTCCTAAGGTAGAATCTGCATTCAAGGCCACTACTTCTGGAAGAGATAAATAGAGATATGAACCAGGAGAAAGTTCTTCTAGAAAGGTCTTCAAGTATGAAGAGGAAGAAAGAGAACTAGATGAGCTTGAAGCACTTATTGTCGAAAGGGAAGCTCGAGGAGAAGGTAAGTATAAAGGAAAGTTTCCTATTAAATGTTTTTCTTGCAATAAGATAGGTCATTTTGCATCAAGGTGTCCAGAAAGAGTTCCTAAGTCAAGACCTAACAAGCCTATATTTCAAAGAAAGTGTTACTATGTTGCTGATGAAGGTGTGACATATGATGAATCTAATAAAGGGAATGCAAGTGAGGTTGAATGGGTATTTATTGCTATCAAGGAAAATAATTCCGTGTCTACTTAATCTGCTAGTTGTACAAATGTGGAGAATTCCTTAGCTACTCGAGTTGAAGAGAAATATGAATGGGTGATTGATAGTGGATGCTCTCATCACATGACAAGTGATAAAAGTAAGTTTGTGAGCTTGGAAAAGTATGATGGTAGTGTTGTGAGATTTGGTGATGAAAAAGCAGGCATAATTTGTGGCAGACGATGCATTTCTCTTGATGGTAAGCACAATACTGATAATGTCCTATATGTGGAAAGTTTGAAGCATAATCTTTTAAGTGTTGGAAAAATGGTTGACAAGGGATACAATCTTCAATTCAAGGATGGAAAGTGTAGAATATTAGGGAGTTCCAGAAATGTGATTGCATCAAGTACAAAAACAAAAGGTAATATCTTTCACCTGAGTGCTACTAGTAAAAGTTGTTTGATTGCTCAAGTTGATGAAAGCTGGTTGTTGCATAGGAGAATGTGTCATGTAAAATTTGATAGTATTATCAAGATAAGTTCTACTAAGGCTGTGAGAGATCTTCCGAAGTTGATGAAACCTACTAATGCTATATGCAAGGAATATCAGTTAGGGAAGCAAACTAGAATTTCATTTTGGAGCAAACAACATTGTTCAAATGAATTGTTGGAGCTTGTGCATACTAACTTGTGTGGTCCTTCTAGAGTTAGAGGTTTAAAATGATATAGGTATTTCATGTTACTCATTGATGATTATTCTAGAATGATGTGGGTTACTTTCTTAAGGGAGAAATCTAAAGCTCTGGAGAAGTTCAAGATCTTTAAGGCTATGGTTGAGACAGAGATAGGTCTAAAGATTAAATGTTTGAGATCAGATAGAGGTGGTGAGTTCACTTTCGGTGAGTTTAATTCTTATTGTGAAGAACATGGAATAAAGAGACAATTATCTGTCCTGCGGGCCCCTCAACAAAATGGAGTTGTGGAAAGAAAGAACAAGACAATTGAAGAAGCTGCTAGAACTATGATGCTGGAAGGAAATGTTCCTCATATCTACTAGAGAGAAGCTGTGAGTACTATTGTTTACACTCTCAACTGGGTACAAATCAAAGGTGATACTAGTAGGACCCCTTATGAGCTATGGTATGGTCATAAACCTACTATTAGATATTTCAAAATCTTTGGGAGTATATGCTATATCAAAAGAGATGAAGATATAGGAAAGTTTGATGCTAGGAGTGATGGAGGAATCCTTCTTGGTTATTCTACTAAAAGCAAGGCCTATCGGTGCTACAATAAGAGATTGAGGAAAATGGTTGAAATTGAAAATGTCAAGGTTGATGAAGACATAGCTAAACCATCCAGAACTTGTGGATATGATTCTGATGATCATAATGAAAATTAAAACAAAGGAAAGAAAGTTCAAACTTCAAATCAAGTTCAAATCATTCTGGTGAATCAAGAAAATCAAGAGGAAGGAGAAACTAGTGAAAGTGTAGAAGAGAGATCACAAGAACCTGAAGTACAAGAACATCCTAAGACTCCAAGGTATGTAAGATTAAGTCATTTAGAAGATCGTATCATAGGTGATAAGAACAAAGGTGTCCATACTAGGAGAAAAATTGCAGAAGAATTCTGTTTGATTTCAAAGACCGAGCCTAATAGTGTGAATGAAGCATGGAAAGATGAACATTGGGTTGAAGCAATGAAAGAAGACCTACAACAAATTGAAAAGAATGATAGATGGATTCTTGTTCCTCAACCTAAGGGAAAAAATGTCATTGGAACTAAATGGGTCTTTAGAAACAAACTGAATGAGCAAGGTGAAATTGTAAGAAACAAAGCAAGACTAGTGTGTAAAGGATATTCTCAGATGGAAGGAATTGAATTTGAAGAAACCTTTTCCCCTATTACTAGGATTGAATCTGTGAGACTATTTCTTGCTTATGTTGCTTACAAAAACTACAAGGTTTATCAGATGGATGTCAAGTCAACATTTCTAAATGGCGAATTGGAAGAAGAAGTGTATGTTGAGCAACCTGATGGATTTCAATTGACTGATCAGGGAGACATGGTTTTCCGGTTGAAGAAAGCTTTGTATGGAATCAAGCAAGCCCCTAGAGCATGGTATGCCAAATTGGAAAAGTATTTGCTGAATCTTGGATTTAACAAAGGTACTGTTAATAGTAATCTATATTTCAAGATTGATGATGATAAAGATTTGATTGTGGAAGTCTTTGTTGATGATATCATTTTTGGAGGAGATGATAGTTTGTGCATGAAGTTTGTTGATGAGATGCAAAGTGAGTTTGAGATGTCTATGATTGGAGAGATGAAATTATTTTTGGGATTGCAAATCAGGGAAAAATTTAGTGGTGAATCTTTGCCAATTAGCGAATAATTGAAATCAGGACTTCCAGAAATGGCTAATAGTACAAGCTAAAAAGGATGCTAAATCACCAGGTTTTTACAAAAAAATAATTTCATCTCAATTAATTCTCCTCTGTAAATGATGCATCATTGGAACCGATTCACCAGTAGTTTATACTATAATTAAAAATATTAATTAAATTCGCCAATTATATTATATTACTACCATTAATTTTGGGGCAATATCAGCACAATAATAAATTAGCATTTAATTTTAGGGATACTTTAGCCTTGAATAGGGCTTTTATTTATTGTCATCAAATCATCGATTATCTTTTTAATCAAATGGCTATAGGTTGATTATGTTCCCTAATACACACGTTCCTTTTAAAAGGCTTGTTGAGGCCCAAATTTTTTTTTGGTCCACACGATTAAACCTAATCGTGTGGCCCAAAAAAAATTATGGGCCTCAACAAGCCTTTTAAAAGGCACGTACATATTAGGTCATGGAATCAACCTGTAGCCATTCGATTAAAAAGCTAATCAATGGTCTTCATTGTCGGCCTATCACCCAAAACTTGAACCTTGTAACCTATGTCTTGGGGTTTTGGAAGTTTAAAACTTGGTGAAAGTGTGCTGGTTGAGGGATTGCTGACTTCTCTAACCTTGGAACCTTGTCACAATGTTCAAAAATTTCTTAACTTCCCGACTGGTCGATCTTCTTTGTTGTCATGGCATCTTGGAGTTTCCTAACCTCTGAATGGAGGTTTTGAAGTTTGTGGTTTCTCTGACTGGGTGACAAGCTAATGGATGGTGGGACTGGTCTACGTGGATGGTGACGACCATGTACGATAGTGACTTGGATGTCGACGGATGTGGGGACCACTTGGAGGTTGGGAGTTAAATATTTAAGTCTTTTTTGGGAGACTTGTTGTGAATATTGTAGATTCCCATCTTGATACTCTAGAATTGTACAAGTGTATGTGTGTCTTGGTGGAGACCACAAGGAACGACTGATAGTTTGGTGTGATAGTCAAAGGCGATGGATGAGTGATGTGTTAACACGTGGCACAATTTCATTTGTTGATTTTACATCGCTATTGTAAATCAACAATCATTAGAAAATTTTAAAAGGAGAGATTCACCATTGTAATTAATCTTTTTAGTGATTATTCGCTAGGATTCGCCATTGTGATTATTATTTTCCCCAATTATTCATTAAGATTCGCGAAGATTTTACAATTTTTTTTAATAATGTGCATAGATTCACTAGGAAAATTAATATATTTTTTCAAATAAAAGGAAAGATTCACTAGGATTTTAGACCTTCGCCGAGGGGGGGTTTCTTAAAGTTATCCTTGTTGCAAATTACTTAGTTAGATAAAGGAATCTTTATATCTCAGTCCAAGTATGTGAAATAATTACTGAAGAAATTTGGTATGGAAGATTCAAATCCAGTTGGTACACCCATGGTGACCAAATGTAAGTTGACTCAAGATGATGATTCTCCCAAAGCAAATCAGACTAGATACATATCGATGATTGGTGGATTGCTTTATTTGACTCAAACTAGGCCTAATATCATGAATGTTGTATGTATTGTTGCAAGATTTCAAGCTAATCCTAAGGAACCTCATGTGACTGCTATGAAAAGGATTTTTAGATACTTGAAGGGAACAATTGATTTTGGCCTGTGGTATCCTAAAGATGATGACCTTACTTTGAGTTCCTTTATTGATGTTGATTGGGAAGGAGATGCGAATAACATAAAAAGTACTAGTGGTGGTGCATTTTTCTTGGGTAAGAAGTTGATTTCATGGTTAAGTAAAAAGTAGAATGCCATTTCTTTATCTACTGCAGAGGCAAAATATATTGTTACTGCTAACAATTGTAATCAAGTATTTTGGATGAAACAGATGTTGAAAGATATCAAAGTTGTATATGATGAGCCTATTGCTATATTCTGTGATAATTCAAGTGCAATTAACATTTCTAAGAATTCGGTGTTGCATTCAAAGACCAAGAATATATCTATCAAGTTTCACTTTTTGAGAGATAAGGTGAGTGAAAAGGAAGTTAGATTGGAGTATGTACCTACTAAGGAGTAGATTGCAGACATCTTTACCAAGACATTGTCTAAGGATAATTTTGAGTATCTCAGAGGAAAGTTAGGGGTGATTACCCCTCCTAATCAGAACTAAGATTCATTTTCTTGCATCAGTCCGTGCACTTCATAGTCATATCTTGATCTAGATTGATGTTGTGATGGATGCTACTTAGGGGGAGTCGTCAGATGTTTAGATATGTGGTTCAGAGATTTTGTGGAGAATAGATATCTTTTTCATTGATGTCAAAGAGGGAGAAGAACAATGTGAAAAAATGTGAATTATCTGAGGAGAAGAGTCATGTAGATGAGTTGAGAAGAAAAGAATCAAAACCTAAGGGGGAGTAAGTGCTAAGAGACAATTACATTGATGGTGTTTTTCACATCATGTGTTGCCATCAATGCCAAAGGGGGAGATTGTTAGATGTTGTAGTTGTGTTGTTGATATGTGGTTGTCATTGATGTCAACACTATTGGCATTAATGTGTTTAAGGTTGTATATGTTGAGGATATTGAGAAAATTGTAATGGAATGAGTTGCAGGTTGTCAGTGGTGAAGTGAAGTTCAGTCTGTTGGTTAGCTCAGTACGTTGATGATCAGAGGTTGTGGAATAAAGGGTTTCTTGTCGAGTATATCTAGTTTATCCATGTCAACTTTCAGAGATCCGCATGAAGATTTGATTGACTTATGAGCAATTGTGTTCTAACAGTTTTTCTATTGCTTCAGTTTGTGTTCCTGAATGAAGATGATGTGATTCTAGTAATTTTAGTTGTTGTGGATGCTTCTCTAGTGATTCATGATGTTTTTGGATTTTTCTAGATTGTGCTCTATCTATGTTTCACATCCTCATTGATTTTTGTGCTCGCGATTGGTGATTTTCTCTTGTGTGTTCATGTTTTTCATGTTCATGGCCGACAAGGTTATTGTAGCTTGTTGTGGATCTTCATGGCATAATTTTCGTAGGTGGTTCATGTTCAAGGATGTTATTTTAGGTCTTTACTATGTTGTGGATGACCTTGGTTGATTCACATTAATAATTGTTATTGATTTGGGCCAACAGTTTGTTATCATTTTATTATTTTGTTGAAGCCGACATGTGGCGATTTAATTCCTAGTTGAAGATATATATAAGCGATTGTTTATACCATTTGATGGGATGATGTGCATGAATAATGTTATAAATATTTTGAAGGCAGAGCATAGTGTGAAGAAGAGTGAAGAAGAGTGTGAAGAAGTGTTCATGTGCTTAACCGAAACTGTAATCAGGCATTAAAAAAGTTATTTTCTCAATTCAAATCCCCTCGGATGTAATCCAAATGTTTCTGTAAGACAGTGTGTCTTCCTTTGGGCAGTAAGCCTTTTGTATTGAGCAGTGAGCTCTAGGTAGTGTGCCTGAATGCATGTGCATTCCCCATTTTATTCTTTATACTTTTAATAGGGTATAATCTTGTGGACTGACCTCCACTGTGGTTTTTCCCCTAACAGGGTTTCCACGTAAAATTTTTTGGTGTTATGTGTGTTTCTGATGTATTGATGATTTATCATTTCATGGTTATTAATCAGATTTGAGAATAAGGTTAATAAGTTTTTAATTTCTGTGACAATTGATTCAACCCCCCTCTCAGTTGTTTACCCTTGTGTTTCCAACATAATGAAGGAGGCCAACTTAGGAGGTTTTCAATCAATGAAAACTCTCCTTTTAATGAGGACTTGTTTGAAGAATATTTCCGATACACTTATTATTCAACTGGTCAGGTCTTGGGGGTAGAGGTCTCACCTTTCATGTCTATTTCCCCAATGGTCTTAGCTGTAGACATACAAAGTAATGATGCTAGATCATTCAATTATGCTAGATACTTGGCCAATGACCTAAACTAGGAGCTTGAAAATATTAAAAACAATAGTGAATATATTAATTTCAAATATTATTCTCTATTCATGCATTTTCTCATGCATGAGGGACATGTTAGAAGGATCTGGAGTGAAGAATTAAGAATAAGAGATACAAATGAAAATGGAAACCTCAAACCTGTAGAAATGTGGACTTCATTGTGGGATAGTTGATTTGGTAGATCTTATTATCTTTATTTTGAGGAGTTTTTTGTGAAACCATTGATGAAGTTGTTGGGATATCCACATGATTATAACTTATCCCCATAAGTACAAAAGTTTCTAAGACCAAAGGAAAATGACCCAAGGAAGAAGGTGAATCATAACTGGGGAGATTGGTATGCTTTTCCTGACTGCATAGTGATCAGGGTTTATGGGTTTGAAGGAACTCCACACTTGCTGCCACGAGTAGTTCCTGATAAAATTTCCTACTTAGAAATTGTGAGGAAATTGGAAAAATATGATGCCAAAAACCTCAAAGGATACAAAAAAAATCAATTATTCCCAACACTTTATGTTTTGGAGACTTTACAATGGTTGCAAATGAGGGATATGAGGAAATTGATGCTAAATTAGCACAATATAACCTCCTTCTAGGAAATAAAAGGGAATAATTTGACACAGAAGGCTTTATTCACAAAGCAAGGCTATCACAGGGGTTATCAGGATATGAGCATGTTTTCTCAGATGAAGATGTGATCAGAAACCATGATGAAGCCTCTACCACTGACAAAATGACTGCATATAATAGGGTTATGCTCGTAGAGGAATGGAAAAAGAAGAAATGTCCCATCTTATTCGAGGGAATTTGGTGAAATATAGGATCCTCTAGCAAGGATTGAACAACTCATTGCTCATGTGAATGAATTGGTAAAGGATGTGCCTTCATTTGTCTTTGATTCCACTCATGCAACCTATTTAGGAGTGCAGGGTGAAGATGTAGGGACCTTAGATTGTATTCCTTCACAACCAACTCCTGAGGTGAGTTTTTCTCTAGATAATGATATAAGTGAAGTGATCTCCAATACAAATACTTGTGTTGAACAAGAGTGCATTCACCATCTCTCTGCATTTAATTTGTTCCTTAACCAAACTATGGATATACCAGACACAACAGGACAACCATCAGGATGAAAGGAGTCAATCGACAACATGAGCACCCTATCATGGAGTAGAAGCTTTGAACATATCTTAGGTGATCATGGGATTTTTCTTGGAGATTAATGGATTGGTGCATTCATTTGTTACAATATTTTGTTTTCTTAATTATGTTTAATTATTAAATGACATGATTTTTTGTAATGGGTTTGTAGCTTGTTGCCTCTCATATATATATAAGAGAGACCAAGACCTGAATAGATCATCATCATGTCATTTCCATTTAGGGTAGGCATTGGTAAGAAGATAGATTGAACCAATTCACCCATCCATCTCATATCAGAAACTACTGTTATAATGCATATTATTCAAAGATAAATATAATGGAGAAGGTTATGCATAATTTTTAATTTTCTTTCAAGTGCTCAACTATTGTGTGGATTTATATGCTTATATGTTATTTGGCTATCTCTGAAGTGGTTGTTTATGTTATTCAAATTGAGTGTGTGAAAATACCTTTAATTTTCCAATACACATTTGCTATAGTTGTGTGATGTTGTTGACTGGTTTTGGTGTCCAAAAGAATCAAAGTTCCTTTTAAGAAATCAAATTTGATAGGTTCCTATTTGGATTAAAGTCCTTTTGAATAGATTGTCTTAATTAGTTTCCTTTCACAAATTCACAGTAGCATGAGGGGATATCACTAGGATTACTAAGAAGATCCCAAATAACTGACATACTTTCACGTTTGCAGAAGGTGCAAACATTCAAAGTGCCCAACTGTTTGAGTTAAGCTGGAGAGTGAATCTACCCATCTTACAAAATCCTATCTCCAAAACCATCATTCACCCCTCCACTCCGTCCACCCAATAGAAGTAGGCACTGGTCATAATTAGATATTGCATACAAAATACAACTCACAAAATTGAATTGTCAATTACTCTCATTAGAAATTAGTCACTAAAACTCTTTATCTACTCCACCTTCACGTGCCTTAGTGAGTAGATTGCTCAATTCAGGAACCATATTTACCTATAAATCTACCTTATTGTTCAGGTATACCCACCTAGGTCTGGCAGAACCTAAAGAGTAGAAGGTAATCAGTTTTGTTTACCTTGTTCATGGGCCAAAGGTGTATTAAGGGATTGGCACCCCCTTATGGTTTAAAACCTACACTTTTGAGACCTAACAAATCCCTCAACCCTTAAACCCTCAAGTACCCTTAAACCCTAATCCCTCATTAACCTCTATACCCTCTACCCTATACATTGGACCCTGAACCCTAATCCTTGAACCATATACGTCCCTCAACCCTCTACCCTTAACCTTAAACCCTCAACCCTCTATCCTATTCATTAAACCACCCTTAACCCTCAATTCTCAACCCTCAACCCTTAATTTGCATAAAGTACTATGGTAAAGGTGAAATTTGCTTTGTTTATGATTATCTAGAGGAATAAATGGGGAATGTTGATGACAATATGGATCTTGTCACACAAATTGTTGCATTTCATGTTAAATACAATGAAAAATAAAAGGCAGTAGATCTTTTGAGGCAAGTGAAATGTAGGCAAGCAATTGAAGGCTAGTGAATATTAGGTAAGGATTTTTTGTTCTAACACCCTTAATCCCTACTAGATCAAAACAATTAGGTGCTACATCATGCACTAAATTAGGTGCCAAAAAAGGCTCTAAAGCAGGTGCTAAAATAGGCACTACTTAAGGCACTAATATGGGTGCTAAGGTAGACGTTAATCTAGTTGCTAATTTAGGCACTAATCTAGGCATTACAGTAGGCATTGTTTTTTGGCACTAATCTTGGCATTAAACTTGGCTTTAATCTAGGCGTTAATAAGGGCATTACAGTGGGCATTAATGGTGGCGCTAATCTTGGCGCTAATTGCGGTGCTAATTTCGGTGCAACTTTGAGCCGTATTTAGCACCAGCTTGTTTTGGTTGGCTCAAAAAATGCCAAAAATAGCACCATCCCAAAAAATAGCCTCGAATTGTCACAAAAATGGAGAAAAATACATTAAAATAGTGGTTGGAAGCAAAAAATGGAGCAAAAAAGGGAGCTAAGCACAGGGATTTGTTGTAGTGTATGAACATGAAACGTGCAACAACCATATTGAGTCAGCTCCAACATATCCATGGGAAAGGGAAATTCAATGTGGTCCAAGCCGGGAGATAATAAGGACCTATTTCAACTCTGCATGTATTCCCATGTTGGAACACACCATAAAAACTTGGTGCAAACAACTTAAAGAATTAACTTGGACAAAAAAAAACTCAACCCTTGAGATATTAACTCCAGAACATAATCGGTACCGAAGAGAAAAGATAGAATCATGTGGACTACATCACAATCATCAAATTATATTCAAGAATATTTTCATGCCCTTCTTTCACAACTTCATGCATCAATATGTTAGGGTAGGAAAATAGACACATAACCAATATCTATTGTTGTAGCGTAAAAAAATGTATCTTTGGACATTTTCATGCTCATTTGGGTCTTTCTTATGGATGTTGGCCTAGTTTTTCCTAGATTTAATGTTGTAATGTGGTCAACACATTCACATTAGTACTTGGACCCTTGTGAATCAATAAGAATTCTATGATGTCTTGTAAAAGTGTTGTGAAGTGTTGTAACCCACTTTCACACTTTTCTAGGACCTTTTTATTATAATTCACTTAAATAACCTCTTTTTATCACTTACCAAGCCTTATTTCAAAGCGTTGTAACAAACTTTCATGCTTTTCTAGGCTTTTCATCAATAATTTAACCCTTTCTTATGTTTAAATGAACCCTTTATACACTTACAGGCCCTACTTAAGTGTGTTTTAGAGAATAATCCCGTTAAAAATCATTTAATACACTTTAATTCCCGACACCCACTTAAATTTCCCTAGTGGGACCAAGTTTCCACTAGGGGCGACTTAGTCCCACTTGGCTCAAAAATCAAAATTATTTCAAAATTCTAGCGGGATATTATTTTCTAAGCCTTGAGGTTGGCCTGTGATGTGGTATTTTTGAGAAATTTTGTATAATCATGTATAAATATAGGGTTTTCCCCTCATTTTTTATCTCCTAATTTCCTTAATTCCCCATTCATTTACTTAATCATTCAAGCAATTATCAAGCATTGACTTTAGCATTATATGCATTTTCAAGCATACATCCATTGGAGATTCTACTTGCATATCTTCATATTTCTACTTCAAGGGTCTGGTGAGTTGTAGCATTGCATGTTGTTCATTCATCATTCTCTTTTCATTTCATTTCATTTTCAAGGGTTTAATTACCAAACCAGGGTTTGACCAAGGCAAACCCCTATTCACTAACCCTTAACACTTTTTCCCCTCTTTGCATGTGTTTTGCAAGTCTTGTATGCAGATTTTTCAAAGAGCAAGGTGTGAAAAGTTGTCATCAATTCATCAAAGTCATTCAAATTCAACAAAACCCTAAAAGAACCTTGGAGAACACCTACAGGTCAAATTCTACAGATTCAAATCCAGAAACCTGTCAGGAACTGAAGTGCAGATAGGGAGCTACAAATTGCATCTTTGAATTTCCTAAAATATAAAGGTGGACTAAGTCACCATCAGTGTTCTATTAGTCCCACTACCAGGCCTGAAAAGTGTTTTCTATGGTTTTGGATACCCTTTTGGCTTAAATCTATTCCAACAGAATTTCTCCGAAATAGGACTAATTCACCCAACTTGATGTAAGTGTCCTAGTAGGCTTCAACAATGATTTCTATAGGATTCCAGAGCTCCTCTACATCACTTTCTAGTTTCTAGGTGCACCTCTCCAATCTCATTTATTTTTGTTATAGTTTGCTTACATTTTTAGTTTGTTTTGCATATCATATTGTGTTTTCAAACAAAGTGCATTTTCTTAGTTTTGCATTCATAATCAATCTCTTTTATCAGTTCTTTGCATCTAGGACATTCTATTTAGACATATTTCAATCATATTTTCATTAGTCTTGAGTGAACCACCTAGGTTTTTGGGATACCTTTCTCCTTTTAGGCACAAAACCCTAGAAGTGTAAGAGAGCCCCTATCCCCAAAAATTTATGCTTTATTTTGGCTCAAAAATCAAAATTATTTCAAAATTCTAGTGGGATATTATTTTCTAAGCCTTGAGGTCGGCCTGTGATGTGGTATTTTCAGGAAATTTTGTATAATAATGTATAAATATAGGGTTTTCCCCTCATTTTTCATCTCCTAATTGCCTTAATTCCCCATTCATTTACTTAATCATTCAAGCAATTATCAAGCATTCACTTTAGCATTCTAGGAATTTTCAAGCATACATCCATTGGAGCTTCTACTTGCATATCTTCAGATTTCATTTTCAAGGGTTTGGTGAGTTGTAACATTGCATGTTATTCATTCATCATTCTCTTTTCATTTCATTTCATTTTCAAGGGTTTAATTACCAAACTGGGGTTTGACCAAGGAAAACCCCTAATCACTAACCCTTAACACTTTTCCCCCTCTTTGCATGTGTTTTGTAGGTCTTGTATGTAGATTTTTCAAAGAGAAAGGTGTGAAAATTTGTCATCAATTCATCAAAGTCATTCAAAGTCAACAAAACCCTAAAAGAAGCTTGGAGAACACCTACAGGTCATATTCTATAGATTCAAATCTGAAAACCTGTCAGGAATTGAAGTGCAGACAGGGAGCTATAGATTGCATCTTTGAATTTCCTGAAATCTAAAGGTGGACTAAGTCACCATCAATGGTGAATTAGTCCCACTGCCAAGCTTGAAAAGTGTTTTCTATAGTTCTGGATACCCTTTTGGCTGAAACCTGTTCTGATAGAATTTCTCCGAAACAAGACTAAGTCGCCCAAGCTTGGCATAAGTGTCCCAGTAGGCTTCAATAGTGATTTATGTAGGATTCCAGAGCTCCTCTACATCACTTTCCAGTTTCCAGATGCACTTCTCTAGTCTTATTTATTTTTGTTATAATTTGCTTGCATTTTTAGTTCATTTTGCATATCACATTGTGTATTTAAACAAAGTGCATTTCTTAGTTTTGCATTCATAATCAATCTCTTTTATTGGTTCTTTGCATCTAGGACATTCTATTTAGACATTTTCAATCATATTTACATTATTCTTGAGTGAACCACCTAGGTTTTTGGGATACCTTTCTCCTTTTAGGTACAAAACCCTAGAAGTGTAAGAGAGCTCCTATCCCCAAAAATTTACGATTCATTTTGGCTCAAAAATCAAAATTATTTCAAAATTCTAGTGGAATATTATTTTCTAAGCCTTGAGGTCAGCCTGTGATGTGGTATTTTTGGGAAATTTTGTATAATAATGTATAAATATAGGGTTTTCCTCTCATTTTTCATCTCCTAATTTCCTTAATTCCCCATTCATTTACTTAATCATTCAAGCAATTATCAAGCATTCACTTTAGCATTCTAGGAATTTTCAAGCATACATCCATTGAAGCTTCTACTTGCATATCTTCAGATCTCTACTCAAGGATTTGGTGAGTTGTAGCATTGCATGTTGTTCATTCATCATTCTCTTTTCATTTCATTTCATTTTCAAGGGTTTAATTACCAAACTGGGGTTTGACCAAGGCAAACCCCTACTCACTAACCCTTAACACTTTTCCCCCTCTTTGCATGTGTTTTGTAGGTCTTGTATGCATATTTTTCAAAGAGCAAGGTTTGAAAAGTTGTCATCAATTCATCAAAGTCATTCAAAGTCAACAAAACCCTAAAAGAAGCTTGGAGAACACTTATAGGTCAGATTCTATAGATTTGGATCCAGAAACCTGTCAGGAACTAAAGTGCAGAAAGGGAGCTACAAATTGCATCTTTGAATTTCCTGAAATCTAAAAGTGGACTAAATCACCATTAGTGGCGAATTAGTCCCACTGCCAAGCTTGAAAAGTGTTTTATGTGGTTTTGGATACCCTTTTGGTTGAAACCTGTTCCGACATAATTTCTCCAAAACATGACTAAGTCACCCAGCTTGATGTAAGTGTCCCAGTAGGCTTCAACAGTGATTTTTGCAGGAGTTTAGAGCTCCTCTACATCAATTTTTAGTTTCCAGTTGTACCTCTCCAATCTCATTTATTTTGGTTACAGTTTGCTTGCATTTTTAGTTCATTTTGAATATCACATTGTGTTTTCAAACAAAATGCATTTTCTTAGTTTTGCATTCATAATCAATCTCTTTTATTGGTTCTTTGCATCTAGGACATTCTATTTAGACATATTTCAATCATATTTGCATTAGTATTGAGTGAACCACCTAGGTTTTTGGGATACCTCTCTCCTTTTAGGTGCAAAACCCTAGAAGTGTAAGAGAGTCATGTATCCCCAAAAATCTTTGGTTCATTTTGGTGAACCTACATTTTGAATATTCTATTTCTGATTTTAAGTGTATTTGCATCCTAGGAATAGCTTACATCAACATTGCATTACATGTTGCATTGTTTAATTTGCATCCTAGGGTTTTAAAATTTGCATTAGTGAAAAGCTCATATACCTTGCATTTTTGCATTGCATTTCATTCAAAATCAACAAAATTCTACATATTCATATTATATTTGTATCTAAAAACCTAAAAAGCATAAAATCCATTCAAAAGTTCTTAAAATTTTCAAAACAATCACTACCTGGACTCATTCGCCACCCTAGGTGACTTAGTCTAGTTGCATATTTTTCACTGCATTTTTTGGCATTTAATCTAAAATTCTGAGTTTTTGTTTGATGTTTCTGCATTTCAGTTTTACTTTCTAGAATTTCAGTATTAAGCATTTCATTCTTGTTAGTTTACATTGCATTTGCATTCACCCCGCATTTAGAAACCCTTGCATAAGTGTTTGGTGTCCTATTGCTAATACCTTAGTGAGAAGAAGTTTGAGACTCATGTTCTCCCATGATAATACACTCATTATGAATCTTGGGTTATCTAAATCTTCCACTCCTAGTATTGCAACTATTACACTAGGCATGGATACTACCCTTAGCAACTCTTTGCCTTCCAATAACATGCAAGTTGACACACAAAATGATCATATCTCGTAGGAAAAAATAATTCACATTCATGAGAACTTAACACATCTTCAACATCAAGTAAGTCTTGAAAACATTTCAGCCATTGTAATTCCTATCATAGAAAACATCCATCACATGCTTGAAAGTGAAGAAGGCTTAGATGTTGTGAAACACATAGTTGAGATATGTACAAAACATGTTCATTCAACCTCTAGTGCTTCTGAACCAACAAACACTGTGGTTATCCAAGGAGGACCTCAAACTCCTCCTCCCTCAACCATAGCCTCAATACCTACCTATACCACTCCTCACATCACAATAACCTTGCAACAAGTTATTAATGTGATTCCTTCCTTGAGTATTCTTGCTAGCATCCCTAATTACTATGTGGCATCGCATGTTTTATCCTCTTCTACAATACCATCTATAATAATTCCATTCACTTGCCATACCACTGCATACACTCCATCCCCACTTTCCCTTCCACCTCATACCACTTACAATGACGCTCTCATAACACAACTTTTCCAAACTGTTTCATCCATGCAAAAACCAATATCCACCATAAACCAAAATTAGAATGGACCACCCACATATTATGTTTGAAGTAGCCCATTGTCTTTGGAAATATTGTGAACACCGATGCAACAAGGAGTAGAGATGCCTAGATTTGAGAAATATGGAGGGAAGGGAGATCCTTCCAACCACATTAATTCCTACACCGCCTTACGTAGTGATTTTTTCCTTGATGATAAATTGTTAGCAAAATTGTTTCCTAGGACTTTAAAAGACACTGCCTTGGAATGGTTCTCATCTTTACCAAACAATTAAATTCGTTCATTTAACGAACTTGTTGATGCATTTATAAATCATTTCCAAGTGCATATGACTCCCAAGAAGACCTTGGCCAATTTGATGAGATGCAAGAAAAATTAGGAAGAAAAGATAACTAATTTTATCTCACGCTATCAATCACTTTATTCCCAAATCGATGTCAAGATTCCTAACCCACACTTTCAAAAGATGTTTATAGAAAACTTGCAAACTAAACTTTAGGAAAAACTTACTATGATGAAATTTACCTCCTTCATGCACTTGTGTACTGCCCTTTGTGTTTACCATAATTCGGTTAGTAGTTGAGATACAGGATCCACTTCTAGTCGAGTTGAGAAATCTGAACCTGCCAACCAAGAAAATTCCCAACCATTTAGAAAGCAAAACAAAGGGTTCTTACAATTCAACCCCCATCAAAAACCAACTCAAACCGTCAACAACCAAGTATCAGCTATTAAAATCATGATTCCTTTTAGTTATGGAGATCCAAAAAGATAATTCACACCTTTACCTAACACCCTTCATAACACAATGTCCCAACTTTTACAACAACAAATGATTACCTTACCTGTCGTTAAAGCACTTGATCCTACTAAGCCTTTACCTCTAAAATTTAAATCCAATGCTTATTTCCATTATCATAGACAAAATGGACATGACACAGAACATTGTAAGTGTCTTAAACATCTTGTGCAAGACCTCATTGATTCTGACCATCTATCCATTGTCGGTGTTAATGATCAAGGTAGTAAGTTTGTTGCCCCTCCAAATCAAAACATGCAAATTTTCATTGATCCAATGCCCAAACATAATATTTCATTTGTCAAAGCTAGTGAAACTACAAAGAATGATGTGATGAATGTTGATACAGATGATGAAAATCCTGATCCTATCCAACATATTGCCCATGTTAATCCTATGGATGAAATGGTAGGTGTGATAGACGTTATCCCTCGTAAGGGCCAACCTAATAAATCTATTGATATTACTTTTTCCTCTAAGGACATACTTAAAAATCTCCCTAATGGTCCTCTTTACATAGTCGGCCATATCTATGACAAGCCCACTAATGGGATACTAATAGACCCTGCCTGTGGAGAGAATGTGATCACCAAGGAATTTTTGGAATTACTTGACCTTTATCAAGATGATTATGATAAACCGAAAGCATGGATCAAGACACACAATGGTTTTTCTTTCCCTATGATAGGATTAATTGTCCTTCCATTACAAATAGGACCAAAACCATTGGATGTCACATTCTCCATTATCCCATAGTCAGACTAGTTTTCTTTGCAATTAGGCCACCCATGGCTTCGCTCAATGAAAGTTGTCCCTTCGGGTATACACAAATGATCAAAGTTTCCATTTCACAATGAAATATTCACTATTCACCATAGTGGCTTTAACCCATTGTCTTCCAAAGGAAACTTTTCCTTAGAAGCCTTTTGGCCTGAGCCCATGGAACCAATAATGCCTAGACAAGATTTATTTTTCATAGCTTACCAAAAATTTAAAACAAAGAAAATAGCAGAATTGTCTCTCCGCAACATGTCCCCGTCCACTTCCGACATTCCTATCCTAGACGAAACCATGCTTTAGTCCGAACAAGACCCAAGCAACCAAGTTGAACCAACACCAAAAACTTCACCTACATCGTCCAAGAGACCAAGAGACAATGAAAACAACTCCATCATGCCTACTCGAATAAAAAAAGTCTACAAAGCAAAGGATAAAATGGATGAACAACCTTCCATGGTTCCTTTCATTCCTCCCCTTTGGGAATAAAAGCAACCTATGGTTGATCAACCCGCTCCTTCACAAACACAACTCGACAACAAAACAAAAAGAGATATAGGAGCTAGGGAGTATAGGTGATTCCAAAGCAAGGATTATTTAGCCAAACAAACTCAATGCAACCTCAACTAAACAATTTTCCAATTCCCCAAACCCCTATCTCAATGGGTTTTCACTACAAAATTTCCTTGTAGGTGTGCAACAAGGGTTTCTTGACCCCAACTCTCAAATTTCTCAACAAATCCACTAACCATTAATTTATTCAGGCACCCATTAACCCCTTACACAACATATATCAAAACCCCTTTGGCTTACTTCATACCATCTCCTTCAAAATCAAACAACGCTATCCTATAAGGCCAATTAGGCCTGTTTTACAAAGGAACCACTCTTTAAACTTCCCCTCAAACCCAAATCACCATTGGGCAGCATTAACCAGCCCACATAACACCAAATCCACAATTTTTGACTCACACAAATCCCTTCAAGTTACCTTTCTACCAAACCCTTACCTTTGCTTAAATTTGTGAGGGTTTATTGAAAAACCGGTTTCCAAACCTTCCCACACTCTATCAACTCATCAAAAACTTATAAAAACACATGCACATGCTTAATCTAACATCAGAAATTGCTTCCCCCACCGTTTTCACACATTACCCTTCTTAAACCTCTCTAATTCACTTAAAATCCACCATTTTAAGACCTATGACACCATGCCCAAAACCTCCAATGACTTTCCCTAATCACAAGCCTCATTCTAACACCTATTAATAACACCTTAGACTCATTCCATTGAGTTATAGTGGGAAATAATAAGTGGAATGAGTCTTTATTGCATTTCAAGACCTCAAAACCCTTAAAACAAGGTGCAGACCTGCCTATGAAAAAAAGCAAATAAAAAGACTTTGTTCTTAATGAAACTCAGTCACAATAGAGCCAAAAGGTTTTTACTTCATTCCATCATTGAGTTCAATAGCCCTTGGGCCAATATGCACCTGTACTACCAAGAAAAATGGACTGCAACAAAGATATTCAATGAAATGCATAGGAAATTCAAAGAAAGTCGGGAAATTTTATTGCTTTTTCTTTCACCAACCTTCAACAACCCCTTACAGTGAGTTTCCAATCATTTAAATAGAGCCAAAAGGTTTTTTTACTTCATTGCACCATTGAGTTCAATAGCCCTTGGTCCAATATGCACCTATACTGCTAAGAAAAATGGACTGCAATAAAGATATTCAATGAAATGCACAAGAAATTTAAAGAAAGTCAGGAAAATTTATTTCTTTTGCTTTCACCAACCTTCAACAACCCCTTACAACAATTTTCCAATCATTTAAATACCTTTTCTCACCAAAAACTAACTTTTGAACCAACCAACAAACATATGAATTCCAAATGACCATTGGAACTCCCAAACAATGCATTTTTCCAACTTTTCTTGCATTTACAATGACAACATTTTGCAAATTTTGCAATATATGACCAAATGAATCAAAACCAACCTAAATAAATTTCAATGGTCTCAAAATACCTTATTCATGACAAAAACCATAAAAAATCCTAATGACCTGACCCTAGACCTCATTTATCAAAATCACCAATGGTGCCCCTGCACCATACTCCTGGCCTAAAATATTTCCAAGTCCCTTGGAAAGTAACTTGTTGCAAATAATGATGCTTCCCATCTCCCCCTAGGTCTTTAAATGCTCCTTTATCTGCTAAACTCTTCCACTAGTTCAACAACTAAAAACTTGCCTCATACTTTTCCTTCTTGGATTGCCCACTACCTTGGCATTGCTCCACCTTCCCAAACAAACTTGATGCATGTTTACTGACCTTCCTTTCATTTGACAATGATGCAAACTTACCTTTGTTAACTTGGAATTTGACTATCCTGTCCTTCAACCATGAAACATACTCAACCTTACCCATTTGTATTTTCCAAACACTCTCATTCACTACAACTTTTCCTCTCAACTCTATCATCAAAACCTCTGCCCCAAGAATCTCTGTCTTATAAGACTTATAAGCCTCTGTTTTGACAAAACCAATCTGCCTACTAGCCTCTTGTGCAATCATAGGACAAAAAATTGTCCCTACCAAAACCTCATCATGCCAAACTTTCAATCTTATCACTGCATTATCCGATTTGGTTGTTTCCTCAATACCATTGCCTTCCAACTTCATTCCTCCCTCTTTGCTTTCCAAACTCACTTCATTCTTCAAGCTCACTATATTATGTCTTCTAGCATAGGAGTGGTTGTAACCTCCTTGGAATCCTCTTCATTTTTGTCTTCATTCAACTTCACAAATTCCTTCTTGGCCATCATGATTACTTGAGTATCCTTTCCTTTCTCCTTCGCATCCTCAACCAATGGAGTCAAAGTAAACACATTCCCATCCTTCTCAATCTGATAGGTGTTTTGACTTCCATCATACATGGCATGTCTATCATATTACCATGGTCTCCCAAGCAATAGATGACAACAACTCATAGGTAGAACATGACAAAGTACCTTATCTTTGTACCCTCCAATCTAAAACTCAACTAAAGCCTACTCATTAACTAGAAGTGACTAATCATCATTTAACCATGATACCTTATAGGGTGTTTCATGGGGAACTTTCACCAAATTTAACTTATCTACCATTTCACTTGATAACATATTATCAGTGGAACCTGAATCTATCACTACCTTGCATACAATACCTTTGCTCTTACATGTGGTTTTGAATAGAGCTCTCCTTTGCATTAATTCCTTCTCCTTGGAGGCCTTCAAGAGTTGTCTTCTCAGCATCAAAGATTCACCAACTTTTGGTGCAACAACATGACTTGGAGAATTAACACTTTCACCTTCATCTTCTTGCACAATTCGGATTCTCTTTTCACCTCTTCTCTCACCCCCACTTGAAGTAGCACCAAAATTTTCAAGGCACTTGTAGGATGGATTTCCAAACTCTTGACAATTGTAACACCTTCCTGAAAACACATTAGAAACTCTTCCTTGATCTATATATTTTCCCCTAAATCTTGTTCTTCCACCTCTCCATCCACCTCTAGATTCAACCACTTGTTCTTTACCTTTACCACAATCTTCTTGGTCTTCATTAGATTGTCTTGGGGTAGAAAAAGTTCCTTTTCCTCTAGAAGTATTGCCCTTGCCTCTAATTGATTTCTCTTGCTTCCTCTTGAGTTCTTCTTCTGCCTTAGCAGCCAATTGAAAGCATTCTTCAACTATTTTTGGTTTCATTAAACTTATTTCATCTTGAATATTATACCTTAGACCAGTAAGATACCTTGCTACTTTTTCTTCTTCATCTTCCTCATGTTGTGTCCTTATGCTTAGTCTATAAAACTCCTTGGTGTATGCTTGCACATCTAAGTCATTTTGCTTGAGGTTTTGAAGCTTTTTAAGCAATTGAACATTATAATCATTAGGAAGGAACTTACCTCTAAGGTTTGTCTTCATTCTCTCCCAAGAAGTAATCTTGGTCTTCCCCTTTTACTGCCTTTCATCTTGCAGAAAGTTCCACCACAACAAAGCATGTCCTTTCAACTTGGTCTTAGCCTTCTTCACCTTGTGATCCTCATCTACCTCCTCACTTTCAAAGTAACTATCCATGGATCCTATCCAGTCCAAGAGCTCTTCACCATCTAATTTACCTCCATACATAGGAAAATCCATTTTTCTATGTCCATCACCTTTCACATCCTTCAAAAGCTTTACCATCCTCACATCCTCTGGATCCAACTCTTCCTCTTCACTAGAAGTTTCTTCCTCTTCAAAATCACTTTCATCCATGGTAACTCCAACATTGGACTTCAATGTAGAAATCTCCTTCTTCAAGGCTTCTAGTTCCCTGGCCTGCTTATCAATCTTTCTAGCAATTGTGCTTCCTTTAGGAGGCATCTTGACTCCTCAAATTCCACCTTTTTCCTTGCTCAAACTTCAACCTTATCCCTCAAGAGACCTAATTCCTATGCTCTGATACCAATTGATACCAAATCAGGGAGTCTTTAGCTAAAGAAACTCAATGCAACCTCAACTAAACAATTTTCCAATTACCCAAACCCCTATCTCAATGGGTTTTCACTACTCCACAATTTCCTTGTAGGTGTGCAACAAGGGTTTCGTGACCCCAACTCTCAAATTTCTCAACAAACCCACTAACCATTAGTGTATTCAAGCACCCATTAACCCCTTACACAACATATATCAAAACCCCTTTGGCTTACTTCAGACCATCTCCTTCAAAATCAAACAACACTATCCTACAAGGCCAATTAGGCCTGTTTTACAAAGGAACCACTCTTTAAACTTCCCCTCAAACTCAAATCACCATTGGGAAGCATTAACCAGCCCACATAACACCAAATCCACAATTTTTGACTCACAAAAATCCCTTCAAGTTGCCTTTCTACCAAACCCTTACCTTTGCTTGAATTTGTGAGGGTTTATTGAAAAACTGGTTTCCCAACCTTCCCACACTCTATCAACTCATCAAAAACTTATAAAAAAACCTGCACATGCTTAATCTAACATTATAAGTTGCTTCCCCCACTGTTTTCACACATTACCCTTCTTAAACCTCTCTAATTCACTTAAAATCCACCATTTTAAGACCTACGACATCATGCCCAAAACCTCCAATGAATTTCCCTACTCACAAGACTCGTTATAACACCTATTCCTAACACCTTAGACTCATTCCACTAAGTTACGATTGGAAACAATAAGTGGAATGAACCTTTATTGCATTCAATACCTCAAAACCCTTAAAATAAGGTGCAAACCTGCCTGTGACAAAAAGCAAATAAAAAGAATTTGTTCTTAATGAAACTTAGTCAGAATAGAGCCAAAAGGTTTTTACTTCATGCCATCATTTATTTCAATAGCCCTTGGGCCAATATGCACCTGTACGGCCAAGAAAAATGGACTACAATAGAGATATTCAATGAAATACACAGGAAATTCAAAGTTAGGGAATTTTATTGTTTTTTCTTTCACCAACCTTCAAAAACCCCTTAAAACGAGTTTCCAATCATTTAAATTCCTTTTCCCACCAAAAAATAACTTTTGAACCAACCAAAAAACATATGAATTCCAAATGACCGTTGGAACTCCCAAACAATGCATTTTTGCAACTTTTCTTGCATTTACAATGGCAACATTTTGCAAATTTTGCAATATATGACCAAATGACTCCAAACCAACCTAAATACATTTAAATGGTCTCAAAAGACCTTATTCATGAAAAAAACCATAAAAAATCCTAATTACATGACCCTAGACCTCATTTATCAAAATCACTAATGGTGCCCCTGGACCAGTAGGCATAGACGTCGTGCCCTTGCTCGCAAGTTACAAGAAGAAGAAAATAAAGAAAATAAAAATCCACACTTGATAGAAGCAATGCATGACGACCCTCCTCCCCAAACACAAAAAAATGATCCCATACAACAATCACAACAATATGTACACTCTTCATTGGGCATTATCATTCATTCTCCTGTTGTGATTAATCTCGATGATGATGACTAGATCACTAAAATCGACAAAGAGGTGCATAATGATTTAACACATTGTTTTCCTTTTCCATGAGCTTAAATGAAAAATTTCCTATAAAGAGTGTTGAACCCAGTGCTTCCCCTAGCTTGGCACTTGCTCTTGTCCCTTTGGCCAGTTTCCCACCCTCGACATATCATGAACATGACTTGGAGGCGGATGACTTGCTAAATGGTTGAATTGCATTTCCCTTGCTACTTTTTCATTTTCTTTTTCTTTTGTGTGTTTGCATGTGCATAATGTGATCCCCCATGCTATTTTGTTTGATGTTCCTTCTCTTTGTGGTATTCCTCTATTTGTACCTTCATTCTTATCTATGTCGTACATCGCTTTCGCCTTTTTCTTTTTTCTTCCTTTTGGGGATGACGAAAGCCATTGAGACATTCATGTCTCTTTCATGTTGACCCAAAAGCCTTTTCTTTTTCCTTGCCTTTTCTTTTTTCTTTTCCTTTTGTTTTATTTTTGGGGATGGCGGAAGGCATTGAGACATTCATGTCTCTTTCATGTTGACCCAAAAGGCCTTTTCTTTTTCTTTTCCTTTTCTTTTGTCTTTTTCTTGTGTTTTCCTTTTGGGGATGATGCAAGGCATTGCAACATTCATGTCTCTTTCATTTTGACCCAAAAGGCCTTTTATTTTTCTTTTCCTTTTCTTTTGTCTTTTTCTTGTGTTTTCCTTTTGGGGATGATGCAAGGCATTGAGACATTTCATGTCTCCTTCATGTTGACCCAAAAGCTTTTCCTTTTTCTTTGTCTTGTGTTTTCCTTTTGGGGAAGACACAAAGCTTCCAGACACCCTATGTCTCTTCCATGTTGACCCAAAAGGTTCTTTGTTTTCGCTCTCTTTGTGTCATTCTTTTAGTTCTATGTCTTTGGGGAATGATGACAGTTCTGACCTCTCTAAACAAAACATTGCAACAATGAACATACTGACCCCAAATATATAGATCCCTTATGTGTTTGGTCTTTTCATTTTGGGGGAAAACCCTCTTTCTTTTCCTTTTCTCTTGCATGACACAACCTTACTCAGAAACATATGACTTGGCATAAGGGCTTTCCAAGTTGGCTCTCATGTCTTCTTCTTGTTTGCATTTTTCATTTGCTACTTTACAGTAATTTCTCACAAAATGATGTGTAGAAATTCCTTTAAAGTGGGGGCATACATTGGCATTATTCACTTTCATTTTTCCTTTTCTTGGTTCTTAATGCAGCCTTGTTACTTCATACGATGCATTTTTCACTTTGTGGATGACATTGGGTGTAGTGTCCTTCATGAGCATGATCTATCTTAGCATATTACATTCCTCTTAGTGGCTTGATGCGACGCACTGCATCCCCTATGTTGCAAATTTTATATTCTTTGATCGGTCCTCTCTTGGAGACATTAGGCACAATGTTCCCTAAGTTAAAGACCTCATATGAACTAAGCAAGAATCCTTTGAACATTCTTTTCATGCTGCATTTTTCATTTGTTATATGGCCACCTTACATAACACAACTTGCATGCCTATAGTGCCATCACGTTTGTTCATGAGCTCCAAGCATACAAATTCTTGCTTGTCTTGTGAAGCTCAAAAAAATCATTTTCTTTTGTGGCGCCTTATTAAAGTTATTAGGAGGTATAACTTTGGTATGGTTGAGTGGGAAGCCCATTCTGACACATGAATTTCCCCATAGCCACTCGCATGTGTGTGAGTGCATACCAGCCATGAGTGTATGTTTCTCACCTTTTAGGCCTTCTCACCTAGTGGACAGCCATGAGTTCTGTTGCCTTAGAGTGAGTATGCATTTTTCCAAAAAAAAAACCTAGATCTGATCCACAACAGGATGGACAAATGATTGAAGCTTGATCTTACTCTCTTTTTCCTTCTCCTTCTCTTGTGTGTTCCTTTGTGCTAATGTTTGGCTTTCCATGGGATCTTGATCCTAGGGGCTTGATCAACCCTCTTGATTTTTTTTGTCTCATCTTGCCAACTTGAGTGCATTTGGATCCCTCTTGATGTGCATGTTTGGCTACTTTAGTGTGAGTTTGAAGCAAGTTCATCCTCTCACTAAAGTGGGGGCTAAATGTAGTGTAAAAAAATATATCTTTGGACATTTTCATGCTCATTTGGGTCTTTCTTATGGACGTTGGCATAGTTTTTCCTAGATTTAATGTTGTAATGTGGTCAACACATTCACATTAGGTCTTGGACCCTTGTGAATCAATAAGAATTCTATGATGTCTTGTAAAAGTGTTATGAAGTGTTGTAACCCACTTTCACACTTTTCTAGGACCTTTTTATTATAATTCACTTAAATAACCTCTTTTTATCACTTACCAAGCCTTATTTCAAAGTGTTGTAACAAACTTTCATGCTTTTCTAGGCTTGTCATCAATAATTTAACCCTTTCTTATGTTTAAATGACCCCTTTATACACCTACAGGCCCTAATTAAGTGTATTTTAGAGAATAATCCCATTAAACATCATTTAATACACTTTAATTCACAACACCAACTTAAATTTCCCTAGTGGGACCAAGTCGCCACTAGGGGCGACTTAGTCCCACTTGGCTCAAAAATCAAAATTATTTCAAAATTTTGGCGAGATATTATTTTCTAAGCCTTGAGGTTGACCTATGATGTGGTATTTTCGAGAAATTTTGTATAATCATGTATAAAGATAGGTTTTCCCCCTCATTTTTCATCTCCTAATTTCCTTAATTCCCCATTCATTTACTTAATCATTCAAGCAATTGTCAAGCATTCACTTTAGCATTCTAGGCATTTTCAAGTATGCATCCATTAGAGCTTCTACTTACATATCTTTAGATTTCTACTTCAAGGGTTTGGTGAGTTGTAGCATTGCATGTTGTTCATTCATCATTATCTTTTCATTTCATTTCATTTCATTTTCAATGGTTTAATTACCAAATTGAGGTTTGACCAAGGCAAACCCCTATTCACTAACCCTTAACACTTTTTCCCCTCTTTGCATGTGTTTTGTAGGTCTTCTATGCAAATTTTTTAAAGAGAAAGGTGTGAAAAGTTTTCATCAATTCATCAAAGTCAACAAAACCCTAAAAGAAGCTTGGAGAACACCTACATGTCAGATTCTCTAGATTTGGATCTGAAAACCTGTCAGGAATTGAACTGCAGATAGGGAGCAACAGATTGCATCTTTGAATTTCCTAAAATCTAAAGGTGGACTAAGTCACCATCAGTGTCTAATTATTCCCCCAACCAGGCCTGAAAAGTGTTTTCTACAGTTCTGGATACCCTTTTGGCTGAAACCTGTTTTAGAAAAATTTCTTCGAAACAAGACTAAGTCTCCCAGCTTGGCGTAAGTGTCACATTAGGCTTCAATAGTGACTTTTGCAGGATTCTAGAGCTCCTCTACATCACTTTCCAGTTTCTAGGTGCACCTCTCCAGTTTCATTTATTTCTGTTATAGTTTGCTTGCATTTTTAGTTCATTTTGCACATCACATTGTGTTTTAAAAGAAACTGCATTTTCTTAGTTTTGTATTCATAATCAATCTCTTTTATTGGTTCTTTGCATCTAGGACATTCTATTTAGACATATTTCAATCATATTTGCATTAGTCTTGAGTGAAACACCTAGGCTTTTGGGATACCTCTCTCCTTTTAGGTGCAAAACCCTAGAAGTTTAAGAGTCCTCTATCCCCAAAAGTCTTTGGTTCAATTGCAAACCCAAACAACACAATATTGAGAAATAAATTTGACAACTTGACTTGTGGTACACTTTAACAACTGAAACTCAAAGAGGGACAAAAAATAGGTCCACTAGAAACACGTCCTCCAAACTGTAAGGCCACAGTAGCAACTGTGGAGAAATGTGGTGCATTTCTCAGAACCTTCTAAGACTGTAATAACACAATCTATACTTAGCTTACTCAAGAAATTTTGGTGGTAACTTCTATGATTTGAGAACTATTCAATACACATGCTTCATACCTGAATTTTTCTATCCTTCAAACCATAGGACAATATCTTAAATTGTGGAGGTATGTGAAGCATTCTCTAGAGCTTTTCATAACACCTTCTTGAGCCATTGACTATAAGAGATTATCCTATACAAATTAAAGCAACAGATAGTGAATACAATATTCATAGAATCATACACTTATTCATGAGCAACAAGAAACATCTATTTTTTCCTGAACACTTCAGAAGATTTGTAGCTCAAGGTGTCTAGAATTTTGGCTTGTAATAGGGGTGATCTTCCTTCCTCCTATTTGGGGCTTCCTCTATGTATTTCTAGGATTCTTGACTCCATTTGGTTGGGTCTATTGGATAAATTCAGTAGGAAGTTAGTAGGGTGGAAAGGTGCTCTCCTTAGTTAGGAGGGTAAAATTTAGCTTATAGCAGCTACTCGTCAAAATTTACCCCTGTATGCCATGAGTTTATTCAGGGTGCTAGTCAAGTTTGAAGACAAAATGGAGCAAATCATGAGAAGATTCCTTTGGTAAGGGGTGGAGTCCAAAGCCAAGATTCCCCTTATGGCTTGGGATTCAATCTACAGATTGAAGAAATGGGGTGGCCTGGGAATTAGAAATCTTAAATCTTTCAATAAGGCCCTTTTGGCTAAAAAAATCTGGAGGCTCCTAAATGGGGTTGTTGGGTGGGCTCCTCTGGTGAGTAATAAGTACTTATTTGGTTTGGATAGGCCTTGGGATTTGCTTCATGCGGAGGAGATCTTGTCTAGTTTGTGCTTTTGGAGGAATATTTTGCTTTGTAAAGATGTGATTACTAAAGGTGTTAAGTGGTTGTTGGGTGATGGGACCAACATTCTCTTTTGGGATAACATTTGGTGTGGGGATTTCCCTCTTATATCTCTCCCTTGGGCCCCTCCTATTCCTCCCCTGTGTAAATAGTTGTTTGGAGTTAAGGTGGCGGATTACTTTGAGGATGGGGATTGGAAGAATTTTGATGCTTGGGACCCGTCTTTGAAAATTCTTAAGGACTTCTTATATAAGATTCAGATTCCAGTGTTTCCTAGGTTGAATAGAGTAGTTTGGGCCCCATGTGCAAGTGGTAATTTTTCTGTGGCCTCTGCTTTTTTGAATTCCCTAGTTACTCTGAAATCTTTTCTATTCTGGGGGCGGCTATGGAATAAGCAGCTTATTCCTAAGGTGAATGTCTTTTACTAGCTGATTATGCAAGGTAAAATTCTTATGATTGAAAATATTTGCAAGAGGGGGTTTGCCATTCCCAATAGGTGTGTGCTCTATGAAGCTAATGCAAATAATGCTTTTCATATCCTTATTGGGTGTGATTACTCATTTTCCCTGTGGAGCAAGTTCCTTAGACTCTGGGACTTGGGATGGGTTTTTCCTAACTCCTTGGCCAAGTTTTATGATCAATGGAAGTTCCCTTCTCACTCTCTTGTGTTGCGTGGGCTTTGGGATCTTATGGCCCCGCATATTGCCTAGGGACTCTAGAAAGAAAGAAATAATAGGATCTTTTGGGAGTCCAAGCTGAAGGTTGAGTCTTTTCATCAAAGTCCGTCGGGCGATTCTAGAGAATTTTACTCTTATTAAATCTGACTCTGTTCGATGTGATTTGACTATGTGCCTTGTTGGTTATGATCTTAAGGTGATTTTGAATTGGAAAATTTCTTTGGTTCCTGTTATATCTCCCAAGGCTAGTTCTATGGCTAGGAATAATACTAGATGGTAGCCACCCCCGGATGGGTGGATTAAAATCAACTTGATGGGGTAGCGAAGGGTAATCCTGAACCTACTAGATGTGGGGGGGTGTTAAGAGATAAATTTGGCAGACTACTTGGCACAGTGACACTCCCATTGGGTACTTAGAACAATCATCGCGCGGAGGCAGGGGCTTCGTTCATGAGTGTCAGATATGCGATTAGCAAGGGATTTTCCAAAGTTTGGGTGGAAGGTGATTCTATGAACATCATAAATTATTTGTGTGGTACTCATCCCCCAAGCTGGAATGTGGATTAGCTAATAAAGGATAATGTAATGATGTTGCAATCTTGTGATGAAACTCACATCTCTCACGTTTATTGAGAAGGAAACTCTCTTGCCAACTTTTTTGCCAATTTGGCTGTCAGCCTTAGTGAATTTTTCTCATGGGAGGAAGGGTCGATCATTCTCGAGGATGCTAGAAATTTTTTAAGAAGTGATGGAGTCGGATAAGTTGTAGCTTTTATGGCCTCAAAATTATTCCCATTTGGCATGATTTTTGGGTGTTTTATGGGTTGTGCGCTTTTGTCTAGAGAGTTTTCACCAGGGTTTTTTGTGTTCTATTTGGCCTACCATGGGTGGTGATAGAAGCAGAGTCAAGCCACATTCGTGCGGTGATATTCAAAGGAAGAAGAATCTCTAGAACATCCTTCATCATGGAAAATTCACTCCATTTTTGGAGAGATTACACGGGCATGACCCTAATGCCTTGGCCAAGTTTGTCTCACTCTGGCATAACTGCAAGCTAGTGTTGAAAGGGATGGAGCTGGAGGTGAATGAAGACCTTATTGCAACCGTTATTGGCATGCTGACTATGGGAAGGAAATTTTTTAAAGATAAAAAGAGTAATGAAGAAGCGATGACCCATTTTTTTAAGGATGATGAGAGGAAGAATTTGGTCAAGTAGGAGAATTGGGGCTATGATAGAACCTCCCTCAAGAAAATATAGGCTAGGGTTGCGGAGGTGATGATGTGTTATGTGACGCTGGAAGGGAGATTTAAGGATCTGCTTGGTCACCACTTCACTCTCTTGAATCACTTCAGGCAAGGTTTGTTTATTTCTTTTCCCTTTTTACTTTTATCTTCCTTGGAATCCTGGGTGTATGCTCATCTAAAGAATAGAAGGGCCCCTATTCTCCATAAAGGGCTTATTTTGCTTATTATGGAAAATTTCCAATCTCTAACCTTGGCTCAGGCCATCAAAGGAAAGGAAGAGGCTTTTAGTGCTTTATTTGGGTCATCAGATCCAGAATCCTCATCGAAGGAGGAGGATGAATGGGATGAGGATGAGGAAGTTGCTTTCCCTATGGCCATGGCTTCGGCTTCCAAGAAAAGGAAGGTGGTGGGTTCCAAGAGCAATAGGGCACCTAAGAGGATGGCCACTTCTAGGAGTGATGACACAGAGGTTGGGTCGGATGGGTCCTCTCCCAAGGCCGCGGATTTGGCTATTGGTAAAGGTGTTGTTGGTGGGGCTCTTGAGGTTGGGGCCCAAGTTAATGTTGGGTTGGTTGAGAAACTGAGGAGATTGTCGAAGAGATTGGCCAATTTGAAGAAGAAGGCTTCTGTTGTTATAACCACGAACCCTAAGGAGATTGAGGAAGGCAAGGTTCCTGTGAATAAAATAGTGATGGCAGAGGATTCTTCAGTTCATGACATGCCAAAGGTGTCCCTTGTGAAGGAGGTTGAGGATCTGAATGTGGAGGAGGAGGAAAAGAAAAAATTTAATCTGCCCTTGAAGATTGATCCTCTGTCAGAGGATTTTTCATACCTAGATGAGGATGATACTTCTATGTTTTTTTTGTTGGACATGCTGAGGGCTGGGGCCATGGGCACCTTCAAATTGGCCAAATGGACCCTGCAAGAATTCAATAAAATTAATATTAATATAAGAGGTTTAAAGGAGAACATGGAGAATGCTTAGAAGGCCTTTGTGTCTGACATCCTCATTGATAGAATGGTGGAACTGGAAGGGTCGTTTAATGATTTCAAGGCTTTGTGTGAGGATATATTATAGGCCCTTGAGGCCAAGGTTTCTAGTATTAATCGGGATATCAAAAAATTGTTGCAGGTTAGCCATACCTCAGTTAAGAATAGTGCAGAAGCTTTGGAAATTCTTTTTAAGAAAATTGGGCAGCTCAAAGAAGATCAGGTTTTCTTCTCAGAGATCATGGAGAAAGATAAATTGGCTAAGGGTAAGCGTAAAAAAATTGTGAAGGATGATGACAAGGCTCCTGTTGGTAGAGGAGTGGCTGATTGGAAGAAAGCGTTCGATGTTGAGAAGAAGGAACTACTAGATATGGTTGAAAAACACAAAAACCAGCAAATTGAGGTGGCCAAAACTCTGAGTGGCCTTAACTAGTTTTATGTTTCTTTCTATTTATGTTTGGTTTTTGTCTTCTATCCATTGTTTTGTTGTTGTTTGGTTGGTGGGTGCCACTGGTTGTTGACTGTCTTATTATACTTTGGCACCCATGGTGGTTGGTTTTTTGGTTGTTGGGTTGCTGCCAGTAGACTTTTGGTTATTTTTTGGAGCAGCATTTTGTATCTGATGTAAAGGGTTTTGGGTCCCTTAAAAAGCTTATTTTCCCTATTAATCAAAACAAGAAACAACTATTATAATAGCTCATGACATCCAAATTTATACATTATACTTAAACATCCTAATTGCAACATATGCAACCATGCACAGATTTCCACCATACTGACAATAGAGACAACATCATTAACAACCTCCATACTAATTCACATCAATGACAACCAAAAAACTCTATATTGTTGAAATCAATGACAACACCTGCAACATACTTGCAACAATCTCCCCCTTTGACATTGATGGCAACACCAACAAGAGAAACACTAATAGGATATACAAATATCTTTCCCTTTCTCCACCTCCTTGCTCTATCTCTCCCCCTTTGACATCAAGGACAAATGGATACTGGTATTCAATTAGGCTTGCCACAACATACAAGATCTCCCTATCTGCATTCTTCGACCTGCTCCCCTTGAGAGGTAGCCTTCATCAATCCAAGGATACAAATTTATCTTGAATTTCTCCCCTTGGACAGATGCACCAACTATGCATCTTGTAAGGAGGGGCAATAACCCCTAGCTTATGTCTGAAATACTCAAATTTATCCTTTGAAAGTTCCTTTGTGAATATTTTTGAAATTTTTTCCTTTGTGGGAACATACTCCAATCTTACTTCTTGATAAAAAAAAATCTCTCTTAAGAAGTGATATTTGATAGATATATGCTTGGTTCCAACATGCATCACTAGATTCTTTGAAATATTGATGACGCTTGTATTATCACATAAAATTGGAATGGGCTCATCATACACCACCTTGATGTCCTTCAAGGTTTTCTTCATCCACAACACTTGGGTGCAACAAGATTTTGCAACAATATATTCTACTTCTATTTTTGATAAGGACACTGATTCTTGCTTCTTACTAAACCAAGAGACCAACCTGTCTCCCAAAAATAAAGCTCCTCCATTGGTAATTTTTTTGTCATCAACACTACCAACCCAATTAACATCAATATATGCATTCAAAGAAAATTCATTACCCTTTTGATACCACAATGTATAGTCTAGAATGCTCTTCAAATATCTAAAAATCCTTTTGATAGCCTTTAAATTAGTTTCTTTTGGATTAGCTTGAAATCTTACAACCAAGCAAACAACTTGCATAGTATCAAGCCTTGAAGCAGTTAAGTATAGGAGGCCTCCGGTCATGGACCTATAAAATTTTTGATTAACCTTAGGTGACACATCATCCTTACTCAAATGGAAACTAGTTACCATTAGAGTACTCACTAGTTTATTGTCTTCCATACCAAACTTCTTTAGCATTTCTTTGACATATTTTGCTTGAGAGATAAAAATACCATCATCTGATTGTGCAATTTCAAGTCCAAGAAATAATGATGGCTCACTTAGCATAGACATTTCAAATTCATTATACATTTATTTAGAAAAAATATTACACATTTCATCATTTCCTCCAAAGATTATATCATCAACATATACCACGACAATTAAAAAATCATTTTATCTTCTTTGATGTGCAAATTACTATTTTCAGTACCTTTCTTGAAGCCTTGTTGAATAAGGTACTTATCCAACCTTACATACCAAGCCTTGGGGGATTTTTTGAGACCATATAGAGCCTTCTTAAGCTTGCATACCATTTCTAGATTTGCTAATAGCTAAAATCCATCAGGATTTTCTATGTACACTTCTTCTAACTCACCATTTAGAAAGGAAAATTTCACATCCATCTGATATACTTTGAAGTTCTTGTGAACAATAAATGCAAGAAACATTTTGATAGCCTCCATTCTTTCCACTAAATAATTTTTTTCCTCAAATTAAATTCCTTCCACTTGTGAATATCCTTTGCATACCAATCTTGCTTTATTTATTACCACTTCTCCATCTTCATCCAGTTTGTTTCTAAATACCCATTTTGTTCCAATTACGTTCTTGTTTGTAGGCCTTGGAACCAATTCCAAGTTTAATTCTTCTCAATCTGATTTAGATCTTCTTCCATAGATTGTATCCATCCTTCATCTTTTCTAGCATCAACAAAGTTCTTTGGTTCTATTCTTGATAGCAGACAAAAATTCACCTATTAATTTTCCTTTGTAAACCTTCTTGTCTGCACTCATGTATTCTTATCTCAAATGATCTAATCTTTTGAATGATTCCTTTGAACATACTTGGTAGGATTCTTGGGGAATTTTTCTTGTGCTTCTTCTTTTTCAACTTCTTCTTCCTCTATGCAGGTAGATTCATCAGTCCAACAGTCTTCTTGCACTTGTCTGCTTTGATGTGATTCTTCATCCACTCTGACATTTGCACTTTCAACAACCTTCCTCAAT
This sequence comes from Sequoia sempervirens, assembly GCA_007258455.2. Lineage (NCBI taxonomy): Eukaryota > Viridiplantae > Streptophyta > Pinopsida > Cupressales > Cupressaceae > Sequoia > Sequoia sempervirens. The sequence continues at coordinate 24,879,910 of VDFB02270651.1, forward strand.
ATTTTTTTATAGAACTTGTAGGCCTTGCTCCTATTTGAATACCCAAGAAATATTCCTTCATCTAATCTTGAATCAAACATTCCCAATCCTTCTTCATCTCTTCTGATAAAAAAAATTCTTCCAAAAACTTTGAAATATTTGATAGTTGTCGGTCTCCCATACCAAAGTTCATAGGGACTTTTGGTGCTATCCACCCTTAGCTAACCTCTATTAAGGATATAGACAGTAGTATGAACTACTTCCTTCCAATACACATCAATCAATTTACCTTCATTTAGCATTGTTATAGTCATCTCTTGAATAGTTTTATTCTTTCTTTCCACTACTTCATTCTGCTGAGGAGTTCTAGTAGTAGAATATTGTCTCTTTATCCCATGCTCTTCACAAAATTATTCAAACTCACTTGATGTAAACTCACCACCTCTATCGGACCTTAAACACTTGATTCTATCATTCATTTCATTTTCAACCATTGATTTAAAGATCTTAAATTTGTTGAAGGCTTCTTATTTTTCTTTTAAGAATGTAACTCATGACATCCTAGAGAAATCATCAATAAGAAACATGAAATAAATTCACCTTGAAGACTCTTTGTTCTGGTAGGTCTGCCAATATTAGTATGAATTAGCTCCAAAGGTCTAGTAGTAGAATATTCTTCGGTCTTTAACTTTATCCTTGTCTAATTCCCAATTTGACATTCTCTGCACATGGTACTTACAGGCTTGACAATCCTTGGCATGCCTCTCACTGCATGCATGGAGCTGATCTTCAGAAGGTTATCAAATTTGATGTGTCCCATCCTCTTATGCCACAACCAACATTCATTTGTCTATCCTAGAAGATAGTTTCTTCCATTCACACCCTTAAGATTGTATAAGTTTCCATTAGTCCTTGAACCTTCTACCACTAATCTTCTAGACTTTGATTTTCTAATTTCACATCCTTTCTCATTAAATAAAATACTATATCCTTTGTTGCAAATTTGACTTACACTGAGAATATTATGCTTGAGATCTTTAATATACCAAAAATACTCAGTCCTAGATCTTCCATCAATACTTACAGTCCCTTTTCCATAGATCTTTGTTAATGAATTATCTCCAAACTTTACTAAACCATCATTCCACTTGACCAAATTGATGAACTTACTTTTGTCACCAATCATGTGACTTGAACATCCATTTTCAATTATCTAGAGATTTGATTGTCCCAGAGCATGCAATTTTGTTTGCACAACCATTGAATTTTCTATTCTTGTTTCCTTTACTTGCTCAACATCATCTGCCTTTTGAATTTCTGATTTTGTAAAAGCACTTTTGCAAAAAATTTCTATATGCCCAACATTGTTGTAGATCTAACATGTCACATTGACACCCACTAGAGAAGCAAGAAAATTTATACTCACAAAATTTCTTCTATCCATTTCAGATTTGCACTCTATAGGTTTATATCCATACTTATTACAAATGAAACAATAACCAAAGAATGCATGATTTAGCTTGTTTGTGGAGGGTGTTTTTGCATGATGAGATCTTTCTTTAGGTCTGATGTTAGCTTCTTGACTTCTGGACATAGCTTTCTCCAACCCTTTTTTGAGTGACAGGATCTCCTTCTCAAGCTTTTTACATTCACTTATTTTGGCTTCAATCAAGGCCTTTTTCCTTTTGTTCGCTTTCCTTGAAAATTCAAGATATTCCAGAGCAGAAACAAGTTCACCTTCAAAATCAACTTCACCTTCTTCTTCATTCACATATGTTATGTGACTTTTTCCCCAAGAGAAGAGAAAACTACGAAATAACACTTCAGAATTAAAAGGGAGGTAGAAAAAATAAAGGATATTATTACGAATCCTTTGGTTAAAAGATATATTAATAAGGAATATGTATAAACACTCTTTAAAAAGGGGAAGAATAATTATTTATTTAAATAATTATTAAAGGCAACCTTTGTGAAAAGATGTGATGGTTTGGAAACCACCCCTTAAGACTTATATAAAGCATTTGTGTGAGACATGGGAAACATTCAAGCATGATAACATTCAAGGAAAGAAGAGAAAAAAAAAAAGAGAAATTAAAAGGGCACAAAAGAGTGAAGGTTAAGGTCATGGGTTGGCATTGAAACATTTGGAGAAGGGGCACACAATGTGTGTCCAACTCAGGGTACAACATACACCCGAGATTGTCCTATCTAGGGCTTTGTTTATGTCGTAAAGGGAGGTTGAATTCTATGTAAGAATCGTTTTATATATGTGAAGGTAGGTCGGGTTCTGTGTAAGAACTGTTTTCGAGTGAGTGCAGGATCATGGGGGTCCAAAAAGTGGTGATATGACAAAAAAATCATGGCTAACGACTTTTTTAATCTAAATTTGATGAAACGAAAAGGGTTTATTGAGTAAATTGTCAGCTTTCCACCAATATAAGATATGCCTTATTTTGAATTTAATAAATAATTATTATTGATTTTCTACATGTATTATGACTAAAGTCTTGATTGATAGGCTGATTGAAAAAAATCTACAATTCTCAAACAATTTCACATTTTTAAAATCTGAAAGATGTGACAAATTTTATGCTTCCCATACTATAGGATTAAAAATAATAAAATTGAATTTCATAAGTTTTTGACCAAGTTATGGCGGTCAAATAAAAAATATATATATTTTAAAAAGTTCTAATAAAAAATTCATAACTAATTATTTACTTACAAAAAAAATGTGGGACATCTAGGCATGTGTCTTTTGCTTATATTGAAAGTTTAAAAAAAAATATATTATTTTTTTCTTGTACTTAGGTTGGTCAAATATACACCTGCACTTTTCATTTTTTTCTTGAAAATTTAGTACTACTGTATTGAAATTTCAAATTTTCACCAAATAGATTTACATTTTTTTTTTTTCTAAAAATGACTAGTATCTTAGAAACTACATTCAATTTGATAAAAAATATGTTCTTACATATTTTTCAAATTTTGTTAATAACGTATTCAAATTTTATGTCAAGTTCCCTAACTCTATTTTTTTGAATTTTCATTGCCACTTAAGGGCCTAGTTTGGACCCCCATGATCCTACATTGACCCTTCCACCAAGGGTGTTTATGCTGGGAAAATCCTAGACCTATAACCATTCCTTTGAGTGTCGAATAGTAGCCTCTCAAAATATATTTATAGATAAGTATTGAAAACCATTGATTCAACAATATTAGGAATATTGTCTTATGATTTTGATGTTAATATGATTAATCTATGTGGAGGTGTTATTTCATTTATAATGTTAATTATTTAACTATCATATGTTTGTAGTTTGCATTGATTATTCACTTTTAAGTTGATAACATTACATAACTTAAATTAATTTAATTTTAATATTATATTAAATCCACCGCTATTACTTAAATAACTATTGGAGAAAAGTAGCATCACAACATACTTTCTTGAACTTCTAGGGATCACAGAGGCCATGAATATGGATTCATCTCCATCAAATTTTGATGTACAGTGGTCTCCTTCATCTGAGGACCAATATTATTCTCTGGAGAGAAGATTCTTCTTGGCATTGTTTCTCTTGAAGTCCTTGCTTCTACATTCATTTTCTTTAAGAGGAAATTTAGAAGCATAGTGACCAACTCTACCACAATTAAAGCATTTGAATGGTAATTTACATTTATATTTTCCTAATCCTTTCTTTAGTTTTCTCACAATTTTTTTTTCTTCTTCCTCATAATCACTAGGAGATCTATAAGGATCTTCTTTCTTCACAACTTTGAATGCAACTTCTCTTTTGTGTGAACTTTGAACTTCATTCCTCATCTCATAGGGTGTGAGGGATCCAAATAGCTCTTCCATGGTAAGATTTTTTAGATCCTTGGCCTCTTCAATTAAAAAAACTTTTGAGTCAGACCTCCAAGGGAGAGTTCTTAGAACCTTCTTTGTAAGGAAAGACTCTAGTGCAAAAATCTATTTCCTAAGGTCAATTCATAGGGGAACAATGTAGGAATACTTTTAATTTCAAATTACAGAACATTAAGACTCACATGTAAAAGGATAAAACAAAATAGACAATAATATCAAAAGAGAATGGACACCAAGTTTACATGGGAAAACCATTTTGGGAGAAAAACCCACCACCAAAGAAAGATAACTTTATTCATAGTAAAAATAGATTACAATAAAGTTACATAACCCTTCTTCACAGGTATTTTTTCTTTGATATTACACAACAAAATTACAATCAGGCCAACCACCGTCAATCGCAACATTGTTACAATGTTCTTTCAACATCCATTACACACTCAATCGAAACAATCTTTTTCTTCCAACACGAAAACCCAATCGGTCTGTCGTTTCACCTATTCACGCAAAGACCCTTTGATCTCCAAGAATATTTTGTGCAAACTGATTTAGTTCATTCAACTTTCAAAGAAGTTCAACCATTGACATTATCCCACATTGGTACGGAATATAAACAACCAATAATTTAAATCCAAAAATACAAAGACTTTACGTGTCCACGAGTTATCCCTTTTTTTATTCACTCACTCATACCTCCACAACCTCAATACATCCATCGGCATGGCTCCAATGAAGTGAACACCCATCGGCATGTTGTGTAAAACTCTAACTTCATAACCTCCACTGAAAGGTTAGGAATTTCCCGATCCCTGCGACAAGCCGATACCCCAAATTCCTAGTCAGATAAAACCCAAACTTTGAAACCTCCATCGAAAGGTTAGGAATTTTTTAGATGTCGCGACAAGGTTCTAAAGTTAAAGAAAACAACAATGCCACAACCAACACATTGTCGGCAAGTTTCAGAACCCCGTGACTTAGGTTACAAAGTTACGAACTCTAGCGATCGACCGACAATGAAGACTAAGAAAAGGAAAAATACGTTGTCTTTAACAAAGATTCAAGCCAGCAAGTTGAGGCACAATTTTCTAACAATCTCCCACTTGATGAAGACTTTCTGGCTTCCTCTAAACTCAAATTTAATGAAGGTCATGGGCTTCAAGGCCCATTGAACTAACACACCACCTATACTTGTCTATGCTTACAGGCTTTGTCAACGCATCTGCAACATTTTCTAGAGTATCCACCTTTTCTAAAATGACCTTTCCATCCTCCACCATATCTCGTACAAAATGATACTACACATCAATATGTTTCTTCTTGGCATGAAAAGTTGGATTTTTCGCCAAACAAATAGCACTCTGACTATCACAACAAATTGAAATTTTCCTTGCACTGAACCCAATATCAAAACACAAACATTTAAGCCATACTTCTTTGCAGGCATGTGTTGCTGCCATGTACTCAACTTTAGTAGTAGATAGAGCGACTACAGCCTACCGCTTACTCATCCAACTAATTGCACCACCATTCAACATGAAAATATATCCACTGGTGGATCTTCATCTATTAATGTCCCCTGCCCTATCAGAATCCACATAACCTCGAATGCTAAGAGAGAACTGTGATCCAATTGAGTTACCATGATAACAAAAAGCATATTGTAATGTACCTCTTAAATATCTAAAAACTCTTTTCACAACATCCCAATGTGGCCTTCCTGGATTTGCCATAAACCGGCCAAGAACTCCCACTGCTTGGGAAATGTCTGGCCTTGTGCAGACCATTGCATACATTAAACTTCCAACTGCACTTGCATAAGGCACTCTGGTCATGTCCTCCATCTCAATAGGAGTTTTTGGATAATCTTCAACAGATAGTTTTGTTCCCTGCAAAACTGGAACAACTAGCTGCTTGCAATCAGTCATACCAAATCTCTCTAGAATAGTGTTAATATACTTACTCTAGTTGAGCCAAAAAAATTTGCTCTTTTTGTCCTTGGTTATTTCCATCGCCAGAATATACCTAGCTGCACCAAGATCTTTCATTTTGAAATTTGCAGACAACTAAGATTTTAGATCAGAAATCATAAACTTACTATTCCCTATGAACAACATATCATCAACATAAAGGGAAATAATAAGACCACGATCATTTTCAGTCTTCTAGTACACACAATGGTCATATTTTGATCTTACAAATCCCAATGACAAAACAAATGTGTCAAATTTTTGGTACCACATTCTAGGTGACTATTTCAAACCGTACAGAGATTTATTTAACTTGAAAACTAGATTTTCTTTACTTTTTACCACAAAGTGCTCAAGCTGGGACATATAGATTTCTTCTTCAAGATCTCCATGAAGAAACATTGTCTTCAAATCCATCTGTTCAATTTCTAAGTCACACGTTGCTGCAAGTGACAAAGGAAATCTGATAGATGTCAGCTTAGCTATAGGAGAAAATATTTCTCCATAATCAATTCCCTCTACCTGGGAATATCCCTTCACAACCAACCTCGCTTTATACTTTTCAACATTTCCATTCAAACCAATCTTCTTCTTAAACACCCACTTACAGCCAATGACTTTTCTACCTTCAGGAAAGGGCACCAAAATCCAAGTTTCATTCTTCTCTAATGATGCCATTTATTCATTATGGCTTCCAACCAAGAGTTTGAATCAGGCATTCTAATTGCCTTTTTAACAGTCCTAGGCTCATCAGTGCTAGTAATTAAAGAATAGGCACAGTTCGAATCTATCATAGAAAACCCATACCTATCAAGTTGACACTTTTCATGTGTAGACCTCCTCACGGCCTGAGGCTAAGGTTGTGGTTCTTCTTCTTGTTCAAAACTCTTAGAGTTGCTCAAAATCTCCTCAGATTCAAGTACACTATCGATTTGTTGTTCCTCTTTTTTAGTTGTTAGAGGAATTTCAACACAATCATTTTTCTTCTTAACTTCTTTCATCCCTAACTGTAGATCCACTGAAAAAGGTTTCAGCCCACAAAAGATTACACTTCTGTTGTATACCACCTTTTCAGTCATGGGATTCCAAAGCTTGTATCTTTTCACACCAATGTCGTAGCAAATGAAGATACACTTAACAACTTTGTTCTCCAATTTATTTCTCTTCTCATTCGGCACATAAACATATGCTTCATTGCCAAAGACACAAACATGTCTTAGAGAGGGTTTCTTACCAGACCAAGCTTCCATAGGAATTTTTTCAACAAGTGCCGAAGAAGGAGATCGATTTACCAAGTAGCATGTTGTAGCCACAACCTCATCCTAGAACTTCTGCTCCAGACCAGCACTGCTCAACATACTTCTTGCTCTCTCCATCAACGTCTTGTTCAACCTTTCAGCAACTCCATTTTGTTATAGAGTGTAAGGTGTTGTTTTATACCTTTTAATTCCATGGTCTTTGCAATACCTTTCAAAATATGTAGAACAAAATTCACCACTGTTATCTGTCCTCAAGCATTTGATTTTCTTACTAGTCTGATTTTCAGCCAAGTTCTTGAACTCTTTATACCAACTGAACACTTTTGATTTACTTTTTAGAAAATATACAAATGCCCTTTTCGAATAATCATCAATAAAGGAAACATAATATCTTGATTTTGATAATGAAGGAACATTTACTGGACCAAAAACATCAGAGTGAATATAATCCAGAACACCAGAAGATTTGTGAGGACTAGAGTAAAAAGAAACACGGTGATGTTTTCCATATATACAATGTTCACAAAATTCAAATTCCAGGTTACAATCTTCAAGCCCCTCAACTAGGTTTTTATTTTTCAAGGATTTTAAGCCTTTCTCACCAATGTGACTAAGCCTTTGATGCCAGAGCATAGTATTCTCTGCAGGAAGTTTAACTTCCAAAGAATTTTCCCCTAAAGGAACTTTAGTCTCCTTTACACGAACAACAATTTGTGACTTTGCACATACACTATTGCATTGAACAAGTGTGTCCAACTTGTACAGAGTACCAATTCAAGAACCCCTAGCCAGCACTATCGATCCTCTAGTCATTTTATAGCCATTTCTTGAGAATGATACTTGCATTCCAACATCATTCAGCTTGCTTACAGAAAGTAAATTCTGAGTCAAACCTAGTATATGCATTACGCCATTAATTCCCTTAATTCTTCCATTGGGAAACTGAATTCTGACTCTTCCACGACCAAAAATTTCTAGAGATGAATTGCTTGCTAAATACACCTTTCCACCATCATATTCTTCATACTTTGTGAACAAGTCTCTATGAGATGTCATGTGGAAAGATGCTCCATAATCTATCAGCCAGACATCATCAGATGCCTGAGTTGCCAAGGCTGCAATGAAAGCATTTGCTTCGCTCTAAGAAGAATCATTATTAGAAGAGTTCTTCTTCTTTTTCTCCTCTTTGCAATCCTTTTGGACATGACCAGGCTCCCCATAGTTCTAGCACTTCACCTTGGAATTTTTTCCAAGAGACTTTGATCTCCCTTCAGATTTTGATTTAGACTTCTTTTCCTTCTTCTTTCCTTTCTCCTTCGATCTGCCACGAATATCAAGAGCCTCCTTTTCCATCTCAGAAGTTTTTCTTCTCATCTCTTTTGACTACAAAGAAGCAACCACATCTTCCATCTTGAAAGTGGTTGTCATGCTCCCAATCACCATCACTAAATGATCCCAAGAATTTGGAAAAGAACACAAGAGAATACAATGATCTTCATCATCTATCTTCACACTCACAGATGTTAACTGAGCAATAAGCGTGTTGAAAGTATTTAGGTGATTAGCCACAGATGCCCCTTCCTCTATCTTCAAAGAGTACAACTTCTTCCTTAAGAACAACTTATTCACCAAAGACTTGCCTTGATAAATGTCTCCAAGCTTCTTCCACAAAGAAGATGCAATCTTCTCTTCATGAACTTTTAGGAGAACCGAGTCTGCTAAACAGAGTCTTATCAACCCTTTTTCTTTTCTGTCTATGAGATCCCAATCTCCTTGTTTCATTCCTAAAGGTTTCGTTCCAGACACAACAAGCCAAAGATCATGATCCACCAATAGATCTTCCATTTTGAGTTTCCACAACTCAAAATTGCTACCATTGAATTTCTCAATTTCAATCTTTCTTGACTTGCTTACCATCTTAATCTGCAATCAAGATTACCAAGTTTCTACAAAAATCCCACTTTAGAATTGACACAAAAAACCAACCCAAACCACAAGGATAACACAACTAGCCAAGATTTGATACCACTTGTAGGAAAGACTCTAGTGCGGAAATATCTTTCCTAATGTCAATTCATAGGGGAACAATGCAAGAGTACTTTTAATTTCAAATTAAAAAACATTAAGACTCACACATAAAAGGATAGAACAAAATAGACAATAATATCAACAGAGAATGGGCACCAAGTTTACGTGGGAAAACCCTTTCGGGAGAAAAACCCACCACCAAAGAAAGATCACTTTATTCACAGTAAAAAGAGATTACAATAAAGTTACTTAACCCTTCTTCACAAGTATTTGTTCTCTGATATTACATAGTAGCATTACAATTGGTCCAACCACCGTCAATTGCAACATTGTTACAATCTTCTTTCAACATCCAATACACGCTCAATCAAAACAATCTTTTTCTTCCAACACGAAAAACCCAACCAATCCATTGTTTCACCTATTCACGCAAAGAACCTTTGATCTCCAAGAATATTTTTCCAAACCGATTTAGTTCATTCAACTATCAAAGAAGTTCAACAGTCGACATTATCCCACATTGGCATGGAATATAAACAACCAATAGTTTAAATCCAAAAACATGAAGACTTTATGTGTCCACCAGTTAGCCCTTATGTTATTCACTCACTCGTACCTCCACAACCTCAATATATCCATCGGCATGGCTCCAACAAAGTGAACACCCATCGGTGTGTCGCATAAAACTCTAACTTCATAACCTCCATTGAAAGGTTAGGAATTTCCCAATCCCCGTGACAAGCTGATACCACTATTGCCTAGTTGGATAAAACTCAAACTTCACAACCTCCATCGAAAGGTTAGGAATTTGTCGAATGTCGTGACAAGGTTCTAGAATTAAAGAAAATAGTGATACCGCAACCAACACACTATCACCAAGTTAGAAACTTTTAGAACCCCGTGACTTAGGTTACAAAGTTATGAACTCCAACGATCGGCCGACAATGAAGACCAAGCAAAGGAAAAATATGCTAAGTCTTTAACAAAGATTCAAACCAGCAAGTTGAGGAACAATTTTCTAACATTCTTCACCACCACAAAGTTAGTTATGTCTTCTCCAAGAACTTTGATTCCATTCACAACTTTATCTACCCAAATTAGATAGCTTGCTATATTCTCTTCATCTTTCATCTTCAAATTCTCAAAAAACGTTTGGTAAGATTGCAGCTTTTCTTGCTTCACACTACCATTTCCTTCATAGATATTTTTGAGCTTCTCCCATATCTCCTTTGTATTCTTCCATTGTGCCACCTTGAAAAATTCATAATTTTCTATCCCACTTAGGATAGCATTCTTTGTTTTAACATTATTCTCATGAGTGCCTTTTTAATTTGGATCAGTGATAGGATAAGTAGGTTCAACATAATCATCTTGGGAATCTCTCCAAACATCATAACCAAGTGATATGAGATATGTGTCCATCCTCACACTCTAGAAGGCATAGTTATTTCCATCAAACTATGGTGCCTTAGAAGAGGAATCCTTCTAAGCCATGTGTTCTAAACCAAGATTTACCTTCAGTTCTTAGGCTGCACCAAGGAACTCAACTTTGATACCAATTGTTAGAACATATTGATTACTAAGAGAGGGGGGGTTGAATTAGTATATCCCTCAAATAAATTCAATTTCAACTTATCAATCAAAACTTATAACTACAGGTTAATCAAATAACACATTCAAAACAAGAGCACAAAACCATAACCCCAAATTTTATGTGGAAACCCAACAAGGGAAAAACCACGGCGAGAAAGCTACTTGGAGATACTGTCCAAATCTAGCCTCACAAATGGATCAATAGTTACAATAGGGTTTACGGTAATTAACCTAAGGAATTTTACAACTCCCTACTCAACACTTAAAGAATGAGGCTACAACCTTTGAATACAACTCTTTGAATAATTAGATGATAAATCACTACTGTAATACTTCTGCTACCTATGGCTCATTTCCTTCAAAAAATTTACACCTCTACTTTTGGATCACTTCCTCTAGCATTAACACTAGAACTTCTACCTTTGGATCACTAGGTCCTCCAACGCTCACACACTTTTGGTCAGCTCACTACCCTCTACACACCACTCAAACTCTTCTTCTTCTAGCTCACTACCTCCAGCATGCATCAAACACTTCACTAAAATCTCACACACATTCCTCTACCTTCAGTGCATTTCTGACAACAAATTATATTGATCGCCCATAGAAAACTTGTACGCATTGATCACACACTTGATCTTACACACATTGAACACAGTCTTGAGAAATAACTTTGACAAATCAACTTGCAGTAAACTTTAGCAGTTGAAACTTGAAGAGGGACAGAAGATAGAAATTAAAAACACATCCTCCAAACCACAAGGCCACAACAACAACTACAGAGAAATGCAGAGCATTTCTCATAACCTTCCAAGACTGTAACAACACAGTCTCTAATTTCCTTACTTGGGAAACTTCTACGATAACTTCTATGATCTAAGAATTGGAGCACACATTCTTCATACTTGAATTTTTCTATCCTTGAAACCGTAGGACCATATCTCAAAATGTGGAGGAATGCAAAGCATTCTTTGGAGCTTTTCACAACACCTTCTTGAGCCACTAACTGTAAGAGATTCTTCTATACAAATTACAACAATAGATAGTGAATACAATATTCATAGAATCATACACTTATTCATGAGCAACATGAAACAATTGCTATATCAGCTCATGAGATCTAAATTTATACATTATACTTAAACATTTTGATTGCAACATATGCAACCATCCACATAATTCCACCATACTGACAACAGAGACAATATCATCCACAACCTCCATACTGATTGACATCAATTACAATCAAAATAATCCACACTGTTGACACCAATGAAAACACCTACAACATAATTGTAACAATACCTTATAAGGGTAAAGTTGTGAGATAGGACTAGACAAGATCTTGACATATGTCTTAATCATGTACAATGAGACAACTACCTCAAAATTATTAAATGACATAGGAAATAGGTATTAAATGCCATGAAAAAACAAGTTAATATCACATGACACCTAAGACTTCTAGAAATATTCCTAGGACGTAAGTAAGCTTAACATGTAAATAGGACCTATAAGTGAACCGGTTAGGTAAAAACACCTATTTACACCAACACATAGCGAACAAAATACATTGATGCATAAAATATGACCAAAGTTCTCAAGGAAGCTTCAAATGGGTTGCTAGTATAGGGTACACAAAGTTACTCAACCCAAACATCAATGTGGGAACCAAGATATAATTAATACATTAGAGCACATCACACAACAAATAAAATAGAATGAAATAAAATATTTTTAATGTTTATAAAATTAAAGATAGTTTAGAGGATAAATCTTAAAGTACTATTTTTTTTTTTTGAAATGTTAATTTATTGTTATTCAAGTTGATAATGAATTCTTATATTCTCCTAACCATCCCTTCATTGAATAAATCTTGAAATTAAGTTATTGCTACATTACTTGTATGACGCAAGTTTCATTGTGAGCATAATGTATTCTAAAATAAAATGCTTTTATTTTATTTCCACTATCCTAGCTACACAAAAGACATGTAAACTATCTATTCCTCAACCTCTTTTGGTATTTCTCATATACTTATTTCACATTGAATATGATGTGATCTACTCCTCAACTAGATTATAAGGATAATTTCTCTTTGAGGGATATTGGCCTCTAAATAGGTCTTTTGTTGATGGTGAAAAGTGGGGTTAAATTTCTCAAGGTAATATTTCTTCTTTTTCCCTAACACTTTTACCCATATAGACTTATGAAACTTATCTACACCTTATCTATATAGGATCTAGACTATTTGTAGTATTGAAATGCTTAACTTTTACAAAGATTTATCCAAGTTAATTAGAACAAAATTAACTCATGGAAATAATTACAATAATTAAAATGACAAGATGATAACAACAGAATAAAGAAAGTGAGAGAAAGAAAGAGAGATGCAAACAGAGTTTGATTTCGGAGTTCGCCACAATCGTGACTACGTCTCCGGGTCTGCTCCAATGGAGTGAGACCGATCCAATTAATCTCCAAAATCAAAATTACAATTGCACCAAAACCATTTCTTCTAGCACTTCGGCAGCATAACCATACTCTGATGTACGAAAATGGCTCCAAGAATCTCCTAGAACTCCTCTCTGTATCACCTAGCACTAGTTTCCTTGAAAATTATGAGTACCAAACTCACTCATTCTCTCCCCTTTAAATACATAAAAATTGCTCAAATTGGCCTTTAACCAATTGATTTACAAATCTACCTTATCTCTCCAAATTACATAAAAATCTTTAAAAATCTCCCTTTTTTACATAATAATCTTTAATAATATTTTAGCCCCTTATATTCTTGACTCGGGATTTACAAATTTGGGAGATTATTTTAATAAAAGGTTGTTTGTTTTTATTTTAGGGGAGTTTGTTTTTTTAATTTTTAGGGCATTCAGTTTTCAACACACAACAAAACAAACCGATGCCACTAATCACATGAACAGACTCCATGGTCTAACGCTGCTTAAAAATTTTGAAAGCCCGGCGGTTCCGGGTTCAATTCCTGGACGTCGGCATTTTCTCAACAAAATATTAACCAAACCAAACTGTGAGAGTTATCGATTGGCGGCGGTTGAGTGGCTCGTTGGTAAACTGGAATACTCGCGCATGGGTGGTGGAGAGTTCAAATCCCATGCCGGCCGATGCTAAATTTTTACTCAATAATATAACAAATGTCGACGACAAAGGAGGAGCTACCGACAGGCCACGTGGCGAACACTGATTGGCCCTTGCAGGTGACGTGGATGATGACGCAGCGCTGACTCGGATAATGACGTGTTCTATTGACTCAGATGATGACATGGACTCCGTACTGCTGACGAGTATGCTGACTGTATGTATAGATGCCACATATCAACCTCCCATTGTGTCCGTACGATGATGACAGGGATGCCACGCGTCAGAGGCAGAATATTTCACGTCACTATCCGTACAGTACGGAATGCTGACGTCAGCATCCGTACAGTATGGAATGCTGACGTCAGCATTCGTACAGTCCACCTCAAAAGTCAACTAAAAATTTTGACCGCTGATAAGTTGAGCATACGATGTCGGATTTCGAAGAAACGAACGCCGTCGGAATCGTCTCGACGAGCTCTTCGCGATGATGCCAACTTTGACAACTTTTGATGACATCATTTTTTTCTGCTTCCTGGACACCACCTGATCCAGTTTGACCCAAGGTTTGACTGGCCATAAATTGCACAAACGGACTCCTTTTTGCTCCGTTTGAGTTGCGTTGGAATCAGGACGCCGAACTCTTTCTGATGGTGCAGATTCTAGAGAAAAATGAGACACTTCAATTTTCACTAAAAATATCCTCTGGATCAACACCAAATGTATTTATTTCTATGTCATTATTATGGAAATCATTCAACTGAATACAAATTTGCTCATCCATCTATAGTTTTTCTTCATCCATGACTTCTTTGTTTCTCTCAATACATCTTTAGATACAACTTTGGTCAAGCAAAAATGGAAATTCTTTGTGTGGGATGATCATATCACTAATGCATGGATATTATTGAAAGTGCCTTCCATTACATGTCACCCTTTTGAAGACAAGAAAAAAAGGAAACATGCAAAATGGTAAGCCCCCATAAATGGAAGATTAAAATTAAATTTTGATGGAGCTTTATGGGGAAACCCTAGATCTTTTGATGCTATATTCATAATCCAAAATGATATAGGGGATTTATTTTGGGTTGGATTCAAAATATTTACAAATAAAAAGATGGTTTTGAATGATATTGAAGGGCATTCATAGATTGTAATTAGAGCTACAGATTCTTGAATGACCATCAAAAAGAAAAGGATGTGGGTAGGATAAATTCATGAATACTTAGATCAAATAGTAAAGTACACAATCTCACAAATGTACAAAAAAGATAAATTTTTAGATGACTTCTTTTCTAATCAAGCTATAGACTAGGAAGAGAGAATCAAATTATCAGGGGTCACATATCTCTTGGTTGGGTTATCCACAAAATTTGATGAAGAGAAATCAAATATGAGTGGTTTTTTAGAAGAAATAGTCATAAATTGAAACATAAGATATCTTTTTGTAAGATTCACCTAGCTTGAAACTATGGTTTCAAAAATTTCATTGTCTAATGGATTGATGTGCCCACTATATTTAACCATGATAAACTTTAAAGAAACCACAAGATGGCAAAGTGTGGTCTTTTAGAGCTATTTTTGTGAATAATTCAACAAATGTGGATGTCCAACTCTACAAGATCTTCAAATTTGACACAAATGAGGAAGAAAATTCCACCAAGAAAATCATTGGGAAGAATGTTTTGTAGCAATCCTATGCCCATGATGTATCACTCTTGGAGATATTTTTATACAATGAGGTGAGAATGATGGGCAATGAAAAATGGGAAATTTTTGCAATAAACTAATATGTGGTTTCAAGGCTAATAAAGGAAGCAATCAATTCCATTTCAACTTTAATAAAATATCCTAGAATTATTGGTCTCATTTAAAATGCAATATGTATCACATCTAATATGAGAAATGAGGAAACAAAAAAAGCTATTACTCTCATGAGATACGAGCTAGCTAGAAACAACATGGACACATATGCATTCTACATGACTCATTAGGACTACCTCCTCACCAAGGATAAATTGAACATCTATAAAAAAATGATTGTTGGACTATGCACTCTTCTACATCACTATAATCCTAGTTCATTTCTATATCTATGTAGCTTCTAAATGTATTTTAATGTAAAGGGAGCTACCCCATGATAACAATTTTTTAAAAAACAAAAAAAAAACAAAAAAATCAAGCATAAACAATATTATGTTAGCTAATTTTCTAAAAAGGTGATTTTTTAAATACTTAAAAAATCCTATATTTTAGGGGGAGCACACTAAACATTATGCTATACTTTTTTGAAAAAAATATCACTTTGTGTGCTTCCCATATTTGGACCTCTTATTCTTCACTATTTAAAAAAATAGAACATTAGAAAGTAGATTATGAACATGAAAACTCTTGTTCTTGTCGCATATTCAAATTTTGAGTGTGGATATCTTTTTTTTATAGCAAAAGGCAAGAGCCTATAGTTATATTAATATCATATAATATGTAATTACATACAGATTATCAGCTATATGGCAGAGAAATCTTATGGCATCTGGATAAACCAACTTCTTGAGTAGATAAGATTTTTAACCCCTTACAAAATGATGCTTCCCATAATTATACTTTCTCCAATAGGGAAAGATGAGTTCAATTAATGTTCATTGTTGTAGATGGAAATACAACTGGGGATTCATGTCCAAAATCTTTGAATATCTTCAATTTCTCATCCAAGAGCATTTTTTATTGATTTCAAAAATAAATGGTCACTTTTGACACCATTTTGGTCCCCTATTTCCATGCACATACCCACAAATTATAAATTCACTATTCCAAAAATATTCTTTTCATGAATGGGGTGTTGGATTTCTACATAAGGGAGGTAATCACTTAATTAGGTCCATAATGTTTACCTCTTATTAAATAAAAATTCATTTGTGGGTTCTTGTTTTCAAAACTATATATTGAAGGGATGAGATAGTTGTTTTATGAGTATTTTATAGGTTGAGCATTATTATGTTGCCAAAATGCTATTATATTGAAGGGAGATAGTTGATGTGTTGTTGTAAGATTCTTTTTAGATTAATACTTGAGCTTGTCCTCTGTTTGGCTGTGGAGTTTTTTCTAATATGGTTTGTCCATGTACATTTAATGTTATGAGTTTATTCATATGTGTTTCCTAGTTTCTCTTTTGTTGATTTAGATTTTCATGCATTATTTTTATGAGACACATAATTTCCTCAATCTATTATATTAGCTTGGAGTTTCTATATTTTCTCTTCTTGGTCTATCTTTATACTGATGATGGATCATGAAGTATGATAAACAATATTGACGGAAAAAAACTTGCATGGTCACATCAAAATAATCAAAGTTAAGTAATTTTATGATTAATCACATGATTTTATAATCATTAATTTTAGATTTGTTGCTAAGTGTATCCATACCAATTTTCCCTATTTTTCAATATTTAGTATTAAAGATTCATTTTTGTTGATAAGGGTATGCCTTTCTTAAAGTATTATGAGTTTTTTGGATTATAATGGTAGTTTTTAACTTAGTGGTTTGTAAATATATGATTGGTTGAAACCTCGGCCTCTACCTCCCATTAGAGATAGATAAGTTCAATGATTTTGGGTACAAGTTGTGGAAGCTAAATATGGAGGATATCTTGGAAGAAAGGGGTCAACAAATTTTTTTTAGAAAGGAAGGAAATCATGAATTCCTAATGAAGATTTTTCAAAGCTAGACAAGAAGGATTGAGGAACCATTTGATTTTGTTTTAAAGTTACCATCCTTTTGAATTTCTTAGAGGAGGCCATTGCACATAGCCTATAGAAGAGGATATGTAATTTCAAATGAAGATTACCATCAATAAGTTGTAATAAGAAACAAATATTTACTCATTAAAAATTAAAGGAGACTCCATTGCTAAGCATTTTAATTATGTTTATATGATTTTGAGTTATCATATTTCTATTAATGTTAAGCTAAATGAGGAGGATAAATGTATATTTTTTCAAGTGGGTCTATTTTAGATCCTTTGATAGATGACCTTGTTGCTACCTTTCTTTCTAAGGAAATGAGGAGAAAATCCATAGATGAGGGATCAAAATATGTGCTATAGTTTTATGTAATGCCTAAGGATGAAGTAATACCTAGAGGAGAATATAAGAAATTGAAAGGTAAATGGAAATCCAAAGGATAATCCAAAACCTCTTGGAAGAGTAGATTGAAGTGTTGGAACTATAGGAATTAGAGAAATGTAAGGAAATAATGCACAAATAGGAAGAAAATATATGATGATTAATCCATTAATAAATCCTTTAATGATGGTGATAATTATACTTTTTTTTTATTACGCTATTGTCTCATTGATAACACGAAATAGGGAAGCAAGAATCCTCATGAAGCACCTTCAAACCTAATAGACCAACTCCAACTCTACCTATAAAGGAGAGAGCTCCCATCTATTGGAGAGGATGACATGAAAACCTTTTCCACCAGAGCCAAAAATCTACAGCACCCTCGAAGTCGACCTCAAAAGGAGTGGCTTCCACCTCAAAAGGAACAATAGAAGAGGATAATAGAAAGGAGAGCTTCACACCATGTCCACAACACCCATCTCCACTTCAAAAGGATATGATTCCACCTCAATAGGAGCTATCTTCACCTCAATAGAATACACTGACTATAGAACCTAGAAGAAATCCAACGCTCCAATAGAAAGGGAAAAAAAATCATACTTTGGTAGCCCGGGCATCATGAACTTCAAGAAGAAAATGGAATACATCCCATTCAATAGAAAAATGGAAAACTTGGCTCCCTTTAGAATCATAAACTTATAGGTCTTCAAAAAAATCATAAGATACATCTTGGCCAACAACCAAATAACAATTAAAGGGGAATCCACCACTCCCAAATATATCTCAAGCAAGGAAACCATAAAATATTTTAGGAAACACCACCAAAAGTAGGAAAAGAACAAGTAGAAACATATTTGCAAGAGAAATAAAACAAACCCCAACATCATAAAGTTATTTATAAACCAAAAGGGATTCCAAAAGACAACTAGAGACCTCAGCAAGGAGGAACAAAGTTATCCCATCCTATAAAAACAAGATAGCATTGTGCTAAAACTAGACCAAAAACTCCATCGAGCACAAACGAGGAAGTCAAGAGAAGCCAAATAAAGATCTTCCATTAGGAATCTCAACCATGGTGAAACAACCACCAAGATCCAAGAGAAAAAGCATCTAGAAGGATGCTCTAGAGAAAGCCAAACACTAGGGCTCAAAGCACAATGCAAACTGAGGCCCAAGCCTAGAATGAACAGTAGTAAGAGAACCCACATAGGAAAGGGGGAACCACACAAGAAGAAGATAGGGAGTAAGATGGAACAAGAAGCACAAAAAATACCCAAAAATTTTGGTCTGAACCAGAGAATGACCATAAAGTCTCCACAGATGAAACCCCTATAAGGGATCCAAGTCCCACAACATACACCAAGGGGAAAAACCTAGGCTAAGAACTCTCTATCATACCAAATGTAGCACAAGCAATCACCATACCACAAAAATATTGGTTAACAAAGGGAAAGGACTCCTCACGTGAATCAACAACACATCTGCCTCACCCAAGCCCAAAGAAAACATCAACAGGGGACACCCACATAGGAAAGGGGGAACCACATAGGAAGAAGTCGGGGAGAAGGCCAGAAAAAGAAGTACACTAGTTTCCCCAACATGCTGATTAGATCCAAATAACAACCACAAAGTCTCCATAGAGAAAACCCCACAAGATATCCAAGCCTCACACCATACGCCAGGGAGAAAATACCATGCTAAAAAACTATCTAGCACATTGAATGCATCACAATCAGCCAAGAAACCACAAAAATCTTGGTTCATAGAGGAAAAGGACTTCGTACACAAACCAACAGCCACATCTACCTCACCCAAGCCCAAAGTGAACAACAATAGAGAGAACCCACATAGGAAAGGGGGAACCACACAAGAGGAAGCCATGGATTAGGCTAGAACAAGAAGCACAATAGCTTCCCCAACACATTAGTCAGAGCCAGAGAATGACCATAAAGTCTCCATAGACAAAACCCCCTACAAGATATCCAAGCCTCACACACTACGCTAGGGAGAAAACCTTGGGCCGAGAACTCTCTAGCACACCAAATGTAGCACAAGAAACCAACAAACCACAAAAATCTTGGTTCACAGGGGGAAAGGACTCGTCACACAAACCAATAGCCTCATCCACCTCATCATTTGCATTAGAATCATCATCTTCCTCAGTCACGCCTTCTCCTGATTTCAAATTTTCACTCCTGCCCAACACCATTATTCTATGTTTATCAATATAGGTATTCATTTTTTTGTAAATAATGTTTTTTATTAAAGGTAAAAAAATGGGTTTGAAGGGGCCTGAAACCCTTTACATAAGAAAGTAGATGAAATAAAAGATAACAACATTAAGCCAAAAAATAGCCCAACAACCACGACCCATCAGCAAAAAAATAGCCAAAAAGGAGGACCAACCAACAACACTACATGCTTTTTAGAATGTTTGTTTCCTCCACGTCATAGTTTATAGCTTTATATGCATCTTCAAAAACATCAGAACTATCCTTCCCAGATGCCCCACCCTAAGCTTTAGTTTTGTTCATAGTCCTAGCTCCAAGACCATCTGTATTTACCTCTAAAATCAAAACAATACCTTTCTCACAACCCTTCCTAGCAGCAATATCCTCCCCCATTTGCTTACCAGCAGCAACAACCTCAACATCATGGGCACTATCTTTTCACTTCTCAACACTAACCACAAGAGAAGTAACAACAATAGACTCATATTTCCTAGCAATTTTATGACCCTCCCCACCTCTCATAACAGAATCCCAAATTTTCCCCATTTGATCCTCAAGAATGAGGATTCTTCCTTCCATATTCTGCTTCATTTTGAGGGTTTCCTCTGCAATAGTATCCACCATAGTATTTAAGGAGTCAAACAACTCATCTATCTAATTCTAAACAGATGACCCCTCATCCTTGTTAACCATTCCCCTGACTCTAACATTCGTTTTATTGAGTTCATGGAAAAACCATTTAAAAAGCTTAAACAAAACAATGAACCCCTCACATGCAGTACCAAGCACATCAGATAAATCATCTCTATCAATATTAAAAACCACTTTTCCTAGGGCATCCTCCTCCTCAAAGGAGCTAATCCTCTCCTTATCAGCAAGGGAGTCCTTACCTTTCTCCACAACAACCAGAGACTTAAGCTTGCAGATGGAGCTCACAATTTCCTCTGCCACCGCCTTTCTCTTCATAATCCTCTCCAAGTCCACACCTTGGGTATCCAAAGTAACAACATCATCCCCATACTTATTTTTCACCTCCATAACCGACTTGACACTCAAGGAATCATCAACAAAGAGGTTTCCCACAATTGTGAGAGGATGGCCTTGCTCCATAATTTGGCTCGTAGACCACAAAACCCTTTTCTTCCCACTCATTTCCCCCAAATCCTTCTTCTTGGTAGCTGGGGGTGGCAAGGAAGCCCCCCCATATAGGTCATTCTTCACCTTCAGATCCCTACTCGACACAACAACAAAAAATTCTTCACTACAAGTTAAATAACATCCACTAGCACAAGCTTCCCCTTTTTTCTTCTTTCTCGTGGGAGGGAAATGTGACCCCCTTCCAGAGAAGTGAGAGAATCAGGAACGAATTCCACATCCTCCTCTGACTCATCCTCTTTTTCCAAAATTAATTTCCTTTTCTTGACCTTTTTGCAGACTGGTTCATCTTTTGAAGCCATATCATACCCTTCAACAGGTTTGGGTTGTTTACCCTTCGGGGTAACCATAGGTTTGGGGACCTCAAAAGTCTTCGCATAATCAAAGATAAGGAGAATTAACCCAACATGCAATATGAGATTTTTTGGGTTCTTCTTGTGATCCTTGATACCTAAGTTAAGAGACATAAGAAGATAAAATGGGAAAGAAACCCTCTTCCTATGTCGGAAGTGGTTAAGCAGAATGAAATGATATGCATTCTCCACTGAAAAATGACCTTCCACGGTAATGTAGTGCATTAATTCCTCCGCTACATCCCCCCATAAATCCTTAAGGGAACTTTGTTGATATCCGCCACTCTTAGCAGTCTTTAAATCTTTATCTTCATTATCTTTGAAAAAAAAAATCATTGCAGTCTACGCCTCCTTTTTGTCCCTAAATAATTTTATGTCATCCATAACCAAGCCAATAATACTAGTAATGAATTCTTCATTAACCTAAAACTCAATCCCATAAAGCTTAAGCACTCTATCATTCCATCCTTTAACAAAAAGGTTCGTAACCTAGGGATTGTTGCCATGAAGTTTCTCCAAATAGGGTGTTAACCCTCCTTTCACCAGCACCTGCCAGACCTTCTTCCTTTCCCTCGCAACATCACAAGATTTGGGTTCAACACGATTTCTATCACAACCCATCTCACCACAATTAGCAATAGAAACCAACTCATAGACACCAAACACAGAACAAAGAAGGCTCTGGAAAACAATGCCAAAACTACCTAGAATCCATGTGAGGCCAAAGTTGGGACAAGGGATAATAAAGAAAAAAGTTTTTCATTTCCTACGACACCCTGCTCATGTACTAATCGCTTGATTCAAAGCTTGCACACCATACTTTCTCATAACAATCTGCCACGTGATGAAGAGCATGCACACCACCAACCATAATGGGATGTTAATCCAATTGAAATCAGCACTCATTATTCATAGTAGCAATAGCCTCTATAGGAAGAGGGTCATTCAGACCCCACTCCCTAAAATATTTAACACCAATGTTAGCGAAAATATCCGCTAGCCCATTATCTTCTCTTAAGATATGTGAAATATAACACTCATCAAAAGATTTCAAAATATCTATCAAATCCCTTATCAAGGACTCAATAGTCCAAGAGGGAGGAGTGCAATTTTTCAATTTATTTATGATATTCAAAGAATCCCCCTCCAACCAAACTTTTCTATATCCTTTGGTTTGAGCAAATTTGAGACCATGATAGGCTACAACCGCTTCTGCATAGTGGTTTTTCTGGGTTCCCAAAGGGAGTGCCACAATAGAAACAAGCCTACCATTTGAGTTTCTAATCACTCCCCCACAACCAGTAGGTCTTGGATTTCCTTTAGCAGCCCCATCAAAATTAATCTTCACCCAACCTTCCGAAGGAGCTTTCCAAACAACAGCTTCTCTAGAAGTTTTTCCTTTAGTTACCGAGAGGGAAATATCACAAGACAACTTCCACTTTTGAGAAATAGAGATATCATAGGGGCTAAGATTTATTTTCGGACCATTGTGAAAAGTTATCCCAACCTGAAAATTTTCTTTAATGGCAGCACAAATTTTGTAAGCCACAAAGATAGCAGGGAGGGACAAATTCCTGAAGATTTTGTTATTTCACTCAAGCCAGACTCCCCAAGCAATATGAGGAAGAGAGAGAGACCATAATAACTGAAGAGAAAGATTGGATGAAGGGGCCAATCCATTGAGACCATATATCATTAATAGAACCAAGGAACACCCAACTTAAGTTCCATAGAGATAGCACATGGGCCCAAACCATTCTAACAAAACTACAACCAATCAGCAAATGACAAGCATTTTTAGCCTCTTCTTCACATAGAAAACACCTATTAGGCATCACAAAACCTCTTTTGACCAAGTATTCAGTATTTAATATTTTATTCTAGAAGAATAGCCAAAAGAAAATATTAACCTTAGGAATCAATTTAGAGGACCAAACAGAAGCCCAAAACGGAGCTGGGCCAACAAAGGAGTCATTAGAATGAAAATTCGAAGCCACAAAGTAGATGCCATTAGAAGAAGGCTTCCAAACAAACTTATTAGGAGAAGGGAAAGAGGGAATATGAACCAGAGATATAGCCTTATACACAATCTCCAAAACAAGGTCAACCTCATGCAACTTCTTCCAACATCATCCCTCAATATAGTCAGCAACCCATCTACCAAACTGTCACACACAAATATCCATGAAAGGTTGATCCCATGGCTCATCTTTGAGGGGCCTATTTCCAAACCATTTATCATCCCAGAACAAGATATCTCTACCATCCCCCAGTTTCCAAAAGAGACCCTTGGCCACAAGCCTACGAGCCTTAACAATGCAATTCCAAAGAGCAGAACCAAATGGGGGATTAAACTCTTGAGAAAATAACCCCCTTATACCATCAGCCTCATGTAAGTATTTTCTCCAAGTATTTTTTTTCCCATTCACTCTTGGCCAACAACAAGTTCCACATTTGCTTACCAAGGAGGGAAATAATAAAAGCTCTTATTTTATAGATCCCTAGCCCACCAGCCTTCTTAGGTCTGCAAACATCATCCCAAGCAACCAAGTGAATCCTTCTCTTGTCCTCCATCCCAGACCAAAGGAAATTTTTCTGAATATTTTCCAAAGTATCCACAAACTTCCTAGGAATATGAATAAGACTAAGAGCATAAACATGAAGATTCTGAAATGTAGATTTAATCAGTCGAACTTTCCCATCCTGGCTCAATAGAGCACCCTTCCATCCAACCAATTTAGAGTTGAATTTATCAATTATACCCCTCCAAAAATAATCGGGAACTTTGGAGCACAAGGGCAGGACTAAGTAAGAAGTAGGAAGTTCCCCAATCTGACACTACATAATTCTAGCAATTTTAGGCTGTTTATGGATTAGAGTGTTAAAAAAGAAAAGAACACTCTTAGGCATGATAACCTTCTGCCCCGAAGCACCTTCATACCTCTGTAAGATCAAATTGATAGCCTTAGACTCCTTAATGGATGACTGCCCAAGCATAAGAGAATCATCCACAAACTACTGATGTGAGCAAATAAGGTTACTAGAAGAAGGCGCAAGTCCAAACATAATCCCAAAATTGATAGATCTCTAAATGAGACAACCTAAGAATTCCACCATAATAATAAACAAAAACGAAGAAAAGGGATCCCCTTGCTGCAAACCTCTTGAACAGTCAAAAGAGGAGAAGGGGACCCATTAATGAGAATAGAGAATCTCATAGTAGAGTTAAGCTGAAGCACAAGGGCCACCCCTTTCTCCCCAACACCAAAAGTAGTTAATATCTTTGGTAGAAACCCTCGGTCAACTCTATCATAAGCTTTAAGTAAGTCAAGTTTCAGAATAAAATCAACTTTCTTATTAACAGACAGAGAGTGGATATTCTCATGAACAAAAAGAATAGAATTCATGATTTTCCTCCCAGCCACAAACCCATTTTGCTGAGGCGAGATGATAAAAGGAAAAATTCTTTGCAAGCGGACCGCTAGAACCTTGGAAAAAATCTTATAAATTGAATTACATAAGCTGATAGGATGAAACTCATCAAAAGAAGAATCACCAAGATTCTTAGGGACCAAGATAATAAAAGAGGAGTTCAATTCCTTGAGAAGGGATCTAGACCTAAAAAACTCCTTAGTAGCCGCAACAACATCTTTAGCAATAATTTCCCAAAAGGCTTGAAAGAAGAACATCGGGAAACCATCCGGGCTCGACACCTTATTACCTTCAAAATAAAAAACAACACTCCGAACTTCATCCACCAATGGAATGCAAACCAACTATCTATTTATATCATCATCCACAATCTGAGGGATATCCCTTAAGAGATCCTCTTGACAAGCCATATCAAGCTCCCCCTCCATCGACAACAACTAAGAGAAGTAAGAGGAAGCAACAAGCAACAAATCAACATCCTTTTCCAATACTTTATTATTGAATTTGATCAAGTTAATTCGGTTATTAGCCCTATGTTTCAGAGTAGAAAGGTGAAAAAACTTGGTATTCCTATCCCCACTTTTAAGCCTCATTATCCTCGACTATTGCTTCCATAATTCCTCCTCCTTCACCACAATGTTGTGTAATCTGGAAAGTAAGATATTTTCCTTCTGCATCAAATCCTAATCATACCCGGACACTTGGATCGAGTGTTGCACATCTTGAAGTTCCTTAGACACACCCTCTTTTCCCATAAAATAATGACCAAAGGAGGTGAGATTCCACTTTCTAACCTTATCCTTAGCATTGGCAAGCTTTTTAGCAACTCTAAACATAGTCGATCCATCCACATGGATGTTCCACCACTCATTAATCAAATTCCCCAGGTCAGGGTGACATGTCCACATTTTTTCAAATCTAAAAATAATTTTTTTCTTGCCCCCCAACAAATCCACTGAAAGAGCCAGAGGGAAGTGATCAGATCCCATTTTAGTTAGTGCAAAAAGCAAGCAAGAATAATGAGCCAACCACTCAGGGGAGATAAGAGCATGATCAAGCTTAACCTGGTTCAGGGCATTCCCCACTCTCTTGTTTGACCAAGTAAAATATGCACCTTTCAGGTCCAAATCAAGGAGCATAGAGTCATTAATGAGACTCATAAGATCATATCTGCTCTCATCCACCATCTGCGAACCACCCAAATTTTTAGCATCATGCAAAGGAGTGTTAAAGTCTCCCATAACCAGCCAATTCTCAATATGGTTCACAACTTTGAAAGAGGAAAAATTCTTCCATAGTCTTTTTCTAGCACTCTTACAATTTAGAGCATAAATATTAGATAGAGTCCAAGAGAATCTATCACACAAGTGAGTAAAGGAAGTAGCCACATGATTGCAATCTTTAAAAAATTCAGCTCCCTGGATCACTCTAAGATTTCAAAAAGTAGCAATCCCTCCCGATGCCCCAACCACATCAGAACAATGCATACTACAATCCTTAAAGAGCTTATTCTTCAACCTAGACAATTTATCCAGTCCTATTTTAGTTTCTTGAATTAACACAATATCAGGGCGATGATCTCTTACCAAATTAGCAAGAAGATCATGCTTGTGAGGATGATTTAATCCCCTCATATTCTAGGAGATGATCTTCATAATAATTTATTGGACGTGCTCTTTGAGCACATATCCAATAGGGTTCTCTGCATCCCATCAACAATTTCCATTTGGCTCTCATTTTCCCTAGCAACATTAGCAGGAGGCCTTCCTCTTTCGCGTGGCTCAGATCCACAATCTTACCTTTGTCGGTTCCTTGTCACTACTCCTAGAGATGGAGAATGTTTTTTCCTATTGTTCCCATGAACTTGAATGTATGGAGGATTATCCAGATCCTCCTATTCCCCCAAATCCTTAGATTTAGGCATTACCTCCAATCCCTCAGCCTTCAAACCATCTTCATGCACCACCCTTGAGGGCAGAGATCTAACCTCATCACAAAAAGAGACCTTATCAACCCAAGCAGCCTCCAACCTCACTGCTTCCATAGATTCCACCAAATCACTAGTAGGGGGAGACTTAACTTCTTCACCCTGACCCAAAGCCTTGTTCTCTTTTCCCAAAATCTCCTGGCCTTCCAGGATATTATCCTTATCCTCCAATACAGGGTCCTTTTCAACAGGTTCAACCTCCACATTCTCGCACAAAGTCGAATACCCTTTCTCCACAGGCTCCACCACCTGTTTCGGGTCTTTCTCCTTCTCTCTCCATTGCTTAGTCATCTGCTTAGGCACCTTGAGAGGACACTGGAAGCAAGCAAAGGGATTCAATTTGAATTCAACTGATTGCTCCCAAACCCCAAATTTAGAGTTTATTTTTATGACAGATAGCAGATCAGCTAATTGTTCCACATTTACACAGAATGTGGCATAAACCAACCTCTTCCTAGAGGTCATCATCTAGTCAATTGATATCAGACAACTGAAGGTGCTTGCAATCCCTTTAAACACTTCCTCATCCCAAAATTCCATCGGGAGGCTTGGAAGATGAACCCAAACTGGAGCAGTCGAGAAAGAACACAAGTTCGGGTTGAAGCCTAGTTCCCACTTTTTAAGCATTAGAGATGACTTTCCAATAAACCATGGTCCACCCGTCAACACCAAAACCAAATCATCTTCACAGTTAAAGGTGAAAGAAAAGAAACCTTTGGCCATAGCCACAACATCAATTTGTCCCTTAGGTTTCCATCAATTTAAAGAAAACTTATGCACCAACTCAATATGAGGTCAGGGACTAACAAATTTACCCAACAGAGCCATATCCATATTGGACATACTTTTTTCAACAATACAATTCGAAATAGAAATAGAATACTCTCCAATTTTTGCATTAGCAGTAAACAACACCAGAGGAGAAGTACTCTTACCTTTAGGTTTCACTCCAAATAGATTCTTCCACTTAAGAGCAGAGCTCGACAGGAAGTCAAACTTGGTCTTATCAACCACAAGGCCAACCACATCAGAAGTCCCATCACTACCACCAGAAGACAGGTTTGGCCCCAACTTTTTAGTCCCAGGAATCTCTTTTTCAGAGGACATCGGGGAATGCGTAGGACACACACCCACCGATGCCCCTTTCCCAATAGAATGAACATTATCAAGTATAGGGGACCCACAAAGCTTACCTACAATAAAGGAACTTCCTAACATCACCCTCCCATCAACAAACTGTCTGCCATTAACACCTATAGCATCATCAAGAAATCCTGCCTTTTTGAAATTTGAAAATCCACCACTACCATCGCCACCACCCAAGGAGCTCTCCATTTAATGTAAATAATGTTATTATATTACATTTCATTCTCTAATTATACCTAGGTTTTTTTAAATATGAAGTTTTCTCTAAGTCTAAGGATTTTAAGGGTTTGATTAGGAAATAGTTGAACAAGAAATGAAAGATGTTGAAAAATTCAACAATAGTGGTGAATATTTCTCCAAAGAATTTGATGGTTTCTATATATAGACATACAATTATTATTCAATAGAAACTCCTTATACACCTTAGCAAAATGGTGGAATAGAGAGTATGAGCTAATCTATAATGGAAAGACCTAGAAGTATTATGACAATTATTGGGATGTTCCAGTTTTTCTATAAAGATTGTTAGGGTTTTAGTCTTTCTAGTTTGTAAGGGTTTTCATTTATATTTAAACTTAGTCCTTTTATGCTTTGTTGATGTATTATTTTATTTTAATGTTGACTAGTTTTCTAGTTTTCACTTTGAATGTTATAGTCTTACTAGCTCCTAGCTTTCACTTACTAGTATTTTCCCATGCATGTATTATTCCTATGTCATAGTCATGTTGCAACTTTATGTCCATCCTAGGATTCCATGCATCAAATTTCTATTGCATTATGAGGGTTATTCAAATCATTTTTTTCATGTGAAGTATTGTACTAAAATCATAAGCCAAATATTTCATGTCATTTGTTCTCAAGTTAGCTATCATACCTATCAATTCTTGTAGTGTTGCACTATGCCCATAGCAAGTTGATAATTTATGATTGGATTGTTAATTCTTTTGTATATGTCTCATGGATTAAGTACAAAATATTGGTCAACTTAGAACAACTAGAAACATTATATTGCATCACACAACTCCTTCACATCATAGTTTTATATTTGGACCCCACTTTCATTTCCATGATGCACAATGCCTTTGTTTATTCTCAAAGGAAATTCTAATGTGGTCTCCAATTTGATAGCATTAAATGTGGTGGTTAAAAAATGATGGATTATTATTGCATCATGGAGGCTCTTTACATCATGATTTTGAATGCATGTCCATTTCCATATGTGTAATGCATGGTGGGTTATAAAAGGTGAAATAGAACCACATATAATGGGTTAGTTTTTCAAGTGCATGGCGAGATGTTGTGATATTATTTGGTCATATTTTAATCACCTAAAAAAATGTAATGCTTATATTGGTCAATCTATACATCATGTATTTTGAGTGGTACTAAGTGTAAGGACAAGAGAATAAATTTGATGCATGATAAGTCTTTTTCCATTTTTGAGGCTCTTTTCATGAAACCATGATTAAATTTGATCAAAATTTAGAGTTAACAACCATACCATTAATATTTGAAAAAGAAGCGCAAAATATGGCACCAAACAAACATTTAATGCATCATGTACCACTCCTACACAACTCAAGCACTATTAATGATTGGTTGAGGCCTTGCAACTACCTAATCATATTTTATCCACCCTTAAGAAATATTTAATCAAAACATCCTAGATTCAAGTGTTGTGGTGGAAGATGGAAATAACCACATTGCAACCATTAATCTAGCACAATCTTCATGATTTGCGTTTTGATGAATCTTGTAAGATTTTCCTTAACACTTTATACAAATTTTAGTCTTTTTTTTTCATTTAATCTTGTGATGAGTATCACCCATCTATGGGGACTATCTCTATATTATTTTCCATATAAGGGATATAAAAATTCATTTATTGAGAGAGAAAAATAAAGAAAGAGTAGAAGCAAACAAATGTGACAACACGCCCTAAGATCATTATCTCCAGTGAAGGGGAAGCTATTTTGTATTTTGATGATTTGGGCTCACCCAAATTTATAATGAACATGTGTAACTTCAAAATAAATAGTTTAACTAGCGAATTTGACTTGTTTGAGTGTCTCCAAGAGTGTTTTATGAATTTTCTAGATGTGTTCTTGACTATTTAGTTAGCCAGAAGACTGTAAAATCATTCTAATGCTTTTTAATTATTTCTCAATAAAAATAAATAAACGTGGAAGATTTTTTTAGATTACTAAGGAGATTATTATAGCTTTTTGTAACTTATGTTATCTATTCATTTGCATTTATAGAACCTAGCTTATATACACATTTGGATAAGTTTGGTCTTTAGGTATATTTTTATTAAGATATTTAATATAGTTTCAGTCACTACAAATTTTACAAGTATCTTGGATTCTATTTCCCATATGGGATATGCACCCATCTGCATGAGCTAAATATTTTCCATCATCCTAACACTCTTCTAAACAATCAAACTAAAACATCATTTAAATATCCAATGTTGAATTTAGTTTTGTTTCCTATAATATTTAAATGTGTGAATCAATATTAGGAGCTATATTTTATCACATTTTAAATAGTTAGTGTGGAATTACATTTTCTTAATTATGTGACAAACCTCAAGTTACTTAAACCAACATATAGGTACAAGGTGACAACTAATATAGGGGCACACTATGCAATGGGTAAGGTTTGTGTCAAGGTAAGTGTTTAGTTTTTATGGTAATATATTTTATAACACCTTAAGGAATCTAACCTTTGTTTAGCAGAGCCAAAAGTGAAGGAGGTTCCACCCACCTCTACAATTGGTCCTTAGTTTAATAATCTAGATCATAATTGTGTGGTATTTTCTCTAAATTTGACAAACTTGGCATTTGGGAGGAGATTCATATTTAGGAATTTGGGGTTTACAAGTCATGTCACTAACAAGATGGAATCATTACCAAGGATACAAATCTTAGTTCATATTTTGAAGAAATTTAAAACATAGTAATTTAATTTATAGTCATTTTGTTTGGGTGAGTTCACTTAGCTAGTAAAACAAACCAATATAATGGTTTCATAATTGAGGACTAAGTTTTGTTGGCGTAATTTGACGAGATGCCAACTCAAGAAGATATTATTAGGTTGAAATAAACTTGATGAATTTTCTAGCATGAATACCCAAATTATTCTAGCCTTGGTGATTATGCCCACTCCAAGAATTTCTTCATTTTATGAGATGAAGATTCTAATTTTCACAATAATATGTTTATTATTGTTGTACCTCAATGATACCTACAATAGTTGGTTAAGAAAGGTACATGTGTTTCTCTTCTAATTTTGAAGCATAGTTTCTTTTGTGATAAAGAAACATATCAATTTCTAGTGTACCTCAAGTTTTTACCCTAGTGTTAGGGTTCAGGCAGATCAGAGCAATAAACATTAACAAGTGTATGCAGATTAAATAAACCAGAAATAACAATGAAGAATAACACAAAGGAGATCAACACAAAATTTTAACGTGGTTCACCCAATATGGGCTATATCCACAAAAACTCAATCATCCAATGATTTTATTATCTAGTGCAAAACATATTACAATCTTGTGAATACCATACCGTAACTTACATCCCAACTTCTTATAACAAGCTTTTTGGAAGCTTCTAGAATTAGGGTTTTACAAAGTCATTTTTCATTTGTCGATTAACAAAAATTAACTACCGACCCCTTACATGCAAAAAAAAGGGAAAAAAAATTGGGGGTTGTGCCCTCGAACCCCCACTCAAGCCCTGGCCCGACCCTGAACCCTAGAAAGGATACATAAAGAATGTACAGTATTGCATGATCAGTCGCCACATACCAACACCTAGATGGTGGTGTATGATTAGTCATGGCTAATTGGATTGGATTTAATACTCATTTGGTTGCTTATTCAAGTTATTTATATGCTTATACCCCTAGGAACTATATTTAATGAATTACTCATGATTATTTTAGTGATGTCTCCTCATGCTACTCAAGTATCCTTGTATCTTTTAAAACCTCATGCCTATATTTACAAGAATACATACTAAAGAATAAGAAAAAAATCAATGAGCTTGTTAGGATTGAAAAGGAATGTGAAGAATGAGTAAGGATATTACAATCCAAATTTTAATCTTCTACTATAAAAAAATTAGGTTGCTTCATCCCTTATTATTTCCTTAGACACCATTTACATGCAACTAGACCTCTCTTGGGTTGAGTATGAAATTTAACCATGAAATCCAAGGTCTTCAACCAAATTCCTATGTATTTTGGGTGATATTCATGAATGGGATGTACACATTACTACATTTTTAAAATTTATGGAAAAAAATGATTTGAAGATGAGGATATTTGGATGATTTTTTATTAGGTCTTTATTTGGAAAGGAATGGAAGTGGTATGGAATTTTTCTAGAGCATTCCTTTGCTTCTTGGAACGACCTTGTTGATTCCTATGAAGATGAATTTTTATTTAATGTAAACCTTATTATTCTTGTCCAACAATTGACAAATACTAGATGATAAGATAGAGATTCAAGTATGGACTTCAACCATAGGTTTGCAATTTCCATTTTTGAATTCTCAAGTGCTTTCAAAACTAAGAAACCCACCTACATTAACATATTATTTAAAGGTTATGAGGTTGGTTTGAGTATGGTGTAGGAATAATTTAATTTGACAAGTTTGCAATAGAATTATTTATTCCTTGATTCTATTAAAAAAGTGAGGAATGATTACATTGTAAAAAAATTATCTTCAAATGAAAGTTTTAATAGTAATGAATAGGTTTCCATGAGTTGTAACAAAATGGATGTAGCATATAAGGTAAATATAGTGTTAGATCAACTTGAGAGTGTATATAGCTGGATAGAAGATGGTGTTGGTGCATCACGTGATATAAATATTACCAATCATGATAATGTATGCACACAACTTCAATTAGATAGGTCATGTACCTTGGTGAATGAAATGATGAATTTCAATATGAGAATGAGGTAGATGATACAACTATTTATGACAACTAGATCGATAAAGAGGATATATATGCATGAGTAAAAAATTAAATGAATTGGATTTTGAAGTTAATTATATGGAGAGTTTACATGTTTATGATGTCAACATTGATCAAGAAACTTGTTCCTTATTTGATATATTTCCTTCTTTTGTCCCTATTATTTATATTTAAACTACTAATGTTTTTTTGCATGCGAATGACATAGACATGGTTACACTTGATGAAAAATAGTGGAGAACAATGCTAATACAATGAATGACTTTTAGTTTGAGGAACCTACCATGAAATATTGTGAAGACTATGATTATGTAAATGCATATGAGAACCTATTTCTTTGGTACAATATTTATTTTCTTCCTCATGAATATCATGCTTCAAAGGGGTCACAAGATAATGTTTTTGATTAATGGAAAAGCAAGTTTTGAAGTGGCCCCAAAACCCTTTACAAAAGACATGGGCTGGTAGAAAGAGTAGACAATAAAAAAAAATAGCCCCATCACTAAAAAGAAATCAAAACAACGACAAAAAAGAAGCTAACAATCAACAAACAAGTAGTCGTCCAAAAGGGAAAAGCAATTATTGCAGATTCTTTAGGATTCTCGTTGTCTCCAAGTTTGTAGTAATGACCTTAGATTATACATTTCCATGAATTCATCCAATTCCTAAACTAGAATCATCACACTTTTCTTCATTTTGCTTTTGGTATGGATACAAGGGCCAGAATCCATGCCTTTGTCTAGATTACCCATCAAGGTATCATACACCACATCATGCACTTCTTTCCCTTTGATACTTGTAGTTTTCAAATATATTTACAATCTTTTTCATTTAATACAACCAACCCCTATGCACTATTTTGAAGCGAATCACAAAGCCTAACATTGAAAATAATAGAAAAATCCTCTTGGATCTTAATCATCTTCTACTCAAGAGCAGCAATTATAGAATCATGATCTTCTCCCTCAGTTTTACAACATCTTTCATGACTCTATTGAGGATAACATTCATATTCTTGACCCTATTACAAATAGACATCTCCAATTTACTATTATTAATAACACCCTCATTGATATTAGCCATCGAATTCAGCCTAACATTAATCTATTTAACTTCATAAAGAGGCCATTTAAAGACCTTAAAGAGGTTTCCAGTCCCCTCCTTTGTCATTCTGAAGACATCATTCAAGTTAGCCAATTCCTAGTTAATGGGCTCTCCCTGTAAGCTATCTAACCTCTCGGGATGACCATCATGGAACATACCACCAAGAGAATCCAAATTTACTTTACCTCTCCCAACAGACTCCCCACCAATAGGGGACACATCTAAATGAACCAAGACTTTATCAACTCTCTTCACATGAGCAACAACTACAAAGTCCTCCCTATCCTCACATTTTCCTTTCTCCCCCATGACAACACCTTAAACATGCTCCTTTCCAACCAAAGGCTCAACTAGAGTGACAAATTCCTTATCCTTACCTAGGCCCATTTCTGGAGCATTCTTACCAGTGGACTTACCCACAACCCTTTTCTCACCTTCCTCTACAAGAATTCTCCTTTTGGTGCCAAAAGGGAGAGATGGCTCTACCATCTTCAAGCTCTGGCTCCCTTTCCTAACCTTAGAAGAGCCTTTACTCTTGGCCACAACCAGAGGATACTCCTTAATATCCAAGTTAGAGTGTGAACCACCAAACCAACAGGGGGAAGCCTCTTTCTTGGTCCTTTTCTCAAGTAGATTTGTGAAATCTTCTTGGGAGATAGAGTACTATATAAAAGAACCCGACCCAACATCCTCTTCGCCAATTTCATCAAAATCATTTCTTATTTGAAAATCAGAGGGTGCATCCTTAAGCTTGTAGGCTTTGGACAATTTAGGAGCTTCAAACACATACTTAGCTTTGACATGTTCCATAGTCAAGAGCATTAACCCCTCATGTAGAAAGGGGTTATTAGGGTTTTTTCTAAACTCCAAAATGTCATTTTCTAGAGAAAGGAGCAAGTAAAAAGGAAAAAACCCCAACTTATTATGCCTGAAATGGTTTAGGAGCATGAAATGATTTATCCATATAAGGAAAATAATCTACTTTCTAAGGTGAAATACCTTATAACCGTCACAACAAACTCCCTCCAAATGGGCTTTATAAAATGGCAATCATATCCTCCACATGCCAGTTTCTTAATATTCTCTCTTTCCTTGTCTTTTAAGAAAATAGCCATAGTCGACTTAGAAGCTGACCTTTCCCTGTAAAATTTCCTACCTTGAGTGGATAAACTAGTAACCTCCACAATAAAATCCTCTATTATATTAATCTCCACACCAAAAATCCTCAGCACTGTTTTATGCCAACCATTTACAAACTCCTGAGAAACTTGTGTATCAAAGCCATGAAGCTTCAACATGAAAGGCGTAACCCCTCCCTTCTCAAGGATATCCCAGAATCAACCAATTACCTTCATTTCATCATAGGTAACAAGTTCCATCCTCCACCTATCAGCCCCCATGATAAAAAAACACAAAAGAACACAAATTTCTTTCTGAGATGGAAATTCGACAAATGAAAATGAAGGTTCCAGATACAAAGGAGGAAATAAGAACCCAAAAACTATGTAAAGCTGACAACCCAAGGACTAAATGTCATCATGGATGCAACACTCGATATATTTCCATAAGCTATGCCACAATTACCAATATGTATGTAGCATTCCACAAGTCTTTTCAATTCAAAGAGGCAATTATGAGGCGATAAGCTATCACCTTTAAATCCTAACCTGCCATCCAACATATGAAACATGTGATTTTGGATCATTTTTCACAAAATTTTGAATTTCAAAGGGGATTATGTCTTGAGAGTCCCAACACCTAAGAGAGAACACCCCCAAAATTGCAAGGCAATCAGCTAAACAATTAGCTTCTCTATAAACATGGGAAATAGAAGATTCCTCAAAGGAGTTCAATACATAGATAGTATCCTCAATAATATGCTCAATTGACCAAGAAGGAGGATTGACCCTTTTAAGACAATCAAAAATATTTAAAGAATCTACCTCCAACCATATTTTTCTAACCCCCTTCTCCTGAGAAAGTTTTAAGCCATGATAGGTTGCAGACGCTTTTGCAAAGTGGTTTGTCTGGGAGTCACAAGATAATGTTGTTATAGTGATTGTGGAGGAAGAAGAAAATTTTCATAGCTCTAATTTTAGTTGAGCACATATAAAAAATATATTTTTGTTACCTATAGGTATACTATGTATCATGTCCCTTTAATTTTTGTCTTCCTTGGTCTTTAATCTTTTACTTTCCACCCAAGTCTAAAGTCGTTGCCTTCATTTTAGTCTTTTCCACGAGATCCTCTAAGTTTCTAACCTATTGTCGCACGTTCTCAAGGTTTTGAAACCTAAATTGTTGGCACTCAGTGTCTTTAAACCTTATCGTTGGGTTCATGTTTTTCCTAACCTTCCGATGGCCAGACTTGTTATCCTTTTGTAGCATCAAGTTTGTCAATCTATTGTGTAGTCAGAGAGTTAGAGGTTTTCATAACTTCGTAACTCTCGACTTTGAGTTATAAAGTTTCAGTTTTTCATAACAAGGTGATATGTTGTTCATCCCGCATGTTCTGAGGTTCCGCCTACGCATTTAATGAGGCGTACGATACAACCTGGAGATGTCCTATCAATGATTTTTGTAAAGCACACAAATCTTAGGGTTTTCTTTATCGAGGATTAAAATAGAGTGCCATATTAATTCAACACCAAACGCACGTCTTATCATTTTACATGACTTAAGGTGGTGGAGATTTATTTGGTTGAGTCTACAATTGCACCTCCGCCATCTGCAATTATTTCTTCAAACATTCAAGTGTTCCTCTGTGTACTGTGAGCTCATGCAGTATGGAATTGAAAAATGTTGGCTCAGCATAAGGGACACGAAGCTGGGCTCCTTTAAACTGGAAGAATTTTGGGCGCGTTTGGAAAGTGACAAAAGGGTTGCCATTGACGCGAAATTGTTAGAAAGTGAATTAGTTCATGCCAGGGGTTTTCCAGAAGCCATTCTGAGTGTGGACCTAATAGGCGCATGCGTGAGAATATATATTCTAGAAACACAGGAAATCAAAGTCGTGGATAGGATTGTTGTTGCTAAAATTTCTCTTGGAGTTGTTTCTCATGCGCTAAAGATTCCTAAGAGAGCGCCCGTAAAGGACATGTCTATTGTGGTAGCTAGTGAGTTTTTCAAAGCCATCGATAACTGGTGCAAGAATTCTATGGCCAAGGGGTGGTTGAAATCAAAGAAAAGAGGCAAGTCACAGTTACCTGCCAAACATAAAAGAATGTATTTCAAAGGTGAAATTGCAGATGCCATTTCTTTGTTACATCATATTGTTGGAAATGCGCAAATTGAGTCTTTTGAAGATTGGATGTGTCAGTTTATTTTGGTTATCTGTGATGAGAATGTGTTCATTGATTGGGCTAAGATAATTTTCTTTCATTTGAACGAACAATTAGTCAATTTCTAGAAAACTGCTACCTTCCATCTGTGTTCTTGCTTAATATACATTATAGCCAGTCAAAGATCATTTTGGTCGAGATTAAAGTTGTGCAAGTATCTCCAACTTCTAGCATGCCTGTATATAAGTGTTATCCGCAGTTTACTAAGAAGGTTGGAATGGGAGATTTTTTCCTTATCAATGATGCATTCTTGATGGAAGTTGTGAAGAAATTGGATGGAAACCCTGAAATGCATTTTTCTTTTGAATCAATGTCTCTTGTATCAGAGTTTGGGAGCTTATATATTCAATTTGATAGATTTTCTTACTTGAGGATAGGAGGTTTTGAGAAAGGCCCATTAAAATTGCCTAGATATCCTGAGGATTTGCTAGTGTTCCTTGAGGTTTGTAGAGAAATGGTCGTGGTGAATGTAAGATGCATGAATATGGGGAAGTGGGGGTATCCTTTCCTATTGACAACTCCTTCCTTCACATGCAAAAATAATCAGATGGCCAAATGTGTTGAAGGAATTCTTAAAGAGTATAACCTTGTCACAACCCCTATTTTTATTGTTTGTAATTTTATAATGTTTAATTAAATTAAGTTATAAACAAACAAAAATGAAATAATTATATTTTAATTAGAGAATTCATTTTTTTTCAATTAATTGATAATGCTTATTATTTAGAATAATTAACTTAATTGCAATTAAATGAAAATACTTTGTTATTTAGGAAAATTATTTTATGTGCAAGTAAGTGAAATTTCATTAATATTATTTAGAATAAATATTTAATTTGTGTGTGAATAATATTTTTTACTTGCTTATTAAGGTAAATATTTCTTTTGTAAATTACAAATGACAATTGCTCACTATTTACTTGGATAGTTATGTAATTACAATTAAAATAGAATTCTTTACTATTATTAATTAAAGATAAATATCGTACATGAAAATAAATTTTATTTTTTATTTTAAAGATTAGGTTATGAAAATCGAAGGGAAAATTTTTAAAAAGGAAAATCATTACCGAAACACAATTGTTCTTTTATATAATCTTCTTTATTGCTCTACAAAAATAACTAAAAATTGGTTGTTGAGAAGAGAAGCACGGTGAATCTAGCATGGTGGAGAAGGGAAAGAAAAACAAGAAATAAAGGAAAAATAAAGAAAGAGAATTCTAGAGGAAGCGAATCTAGGTTTTTAATTTCTTTCCCATTGTATTTTGATTCAAATGTGTGAACTTGTTATTGTGTTTTGGAAAAGTAAAGTTATTTTGGTAAATTCCCCAATTGATTGAGTTTATTCCATAAATTTTGAGCCAATAGTGTACAAATTTGATTCTTCATGTCCTTCTATGATATATAATATATATATATGTATATTTTGAACTATTTTTTACTACAGATTGAATCTTTGTTGAAAAACAAAATTTATTATAAATTGAAGAAAAGTTTGCTTGTGCTACAATTTAAATTAACCTGTGTATACATATATATACTTATATATTAAAACTGTATTGTTTAATATATATGCATATATATAAATATACATAATAAAATATATAGTAATATGGGTAAATACATGTGAAATTTCTAAAAGATATAATACAAAGTTGAATTCATGCTTTAGAAATGTCTTTATTCTTTTGTTAAAAATAATAAAATATATAAGTATATATATATATATGCATATACACCTATATATATATATACAAAACACCACAGTGAGTATTTGATTTTAATGTGGCAAATGAATAAAATATATAAGTATATATATATGCATATACACCTAAATATATATATATATATATATATATATATACAAAACACCACTATGAGTATTTGATTTTAATGTGGCAAATGAATACTTAATTCTCAACATTTTACTACTTCTGCTGAAAATATATTACAGAATATACAGCTTTGAAATAAATATATATGCATAAAATATGTATATATGTATATATTGGCTGTGAATGTATTATTTTCAAAATGGATATAAAAAGAATTACATGTGAATATATATATATATATACAAATATACACACATATGTATTTAAATATATAGAACATCTTAATTATGGGGCAAATACAATTTTTTGTTCTTCTTTATATATATATATATAGATGATTAAAAATACTTTATGTATGGAAGTAAGAATGAAAAGAGTAGATGAATAAAAATCTGATATAAAAGTGATTAAGCTTGTTGTTTTACAATGATATCTTTTTGTATCCATATATTAGTTTGTATATATTATGAAGATTACTTATAGATGAATTTGTTTATGTATATATTGCTGCTAAAAAAATTAATGATAAAATTATTTATATATATATATATGAAACATGTTGAAAATTAAATCATTGTAGAATTCAAATGAGTAAATATACCTTTGGCTGTAAGTGTTTACTTTATCTGGCTGTAAGTGTTTACAATCATGCTGGTGCTGGAAAAATTGAAAGATAAATTGTTTGTATATAAATATAAATGTGTGTATATATATATATATTTGTGTATGTAATTATATGAATCATGTATGTAATGACTGCAACATTGTAAGGTACATATTTTACACGGCTGAAGCTATTTTTATTACTTCACACTATAAGTGTGATTCCCTGAAGTGTCTATTATGCCTTGCATAACCACCCCATTTTGATTTGGAACAAAACGGGTCCCCCTTTCTTTTCCTTTCTTTGCCTTTGGTTGTTTGCTTTGCTTTTGGGGGTTCTTCTGTTTTTCTTTTTGAGTTTTCCTTCTAGTCTTTTCTAAATTTGGTTTTGCCTCAGTTGGAATTCGGGTTTTCTCCTGAGTTCAAGATTTTCCACCCAATCCAGATTTTCCCGAAATCCCCGAGGCCGCCGAAATGTCTCCTCCTTCGCAGAAATCTGTCCCGCGCGGATTTCCCCGAAATCTGTGAAATGTGAAGAAGTATGGGGTAGTAAGGCTAGTTAGTAAATGATGATGCATTTTATGATTAATTGATGTTATTTTGAGATCTCACATGATGTTCCTTGATTGATAATGATCATATTAAGTTTCTAGTGGGTGTTTTCATGTTTATTCCGCTAGAATCCGCCTAACTCGGAATTCTCTGAAATTCCTCCTTGGCTTGGATTCCGCGGATTGGCCTAAAACCTGAATTGTTTGTATGATCATTTTGTTCAAAGATTTAACGGTACCCTACTGACATAGGATTCGTTTCAATGATGATTTTGATTATTTAACTTTTATTTATGTGATCTTTATTGTGGTTTTCTTCTTTGAATGCAGGATTAAATCACATACAGGATGGTATTTGTGAAGGGAGCTCAGCTGGAATGCATTCCCTAGTTCAGTTGGTCATAAAAATTAGCTAAGAAGAAAGTCGGCAAGACCTTGCAGATATCTTGCCGACTACCAGTGCATTTTGCTCAACATGCGTCTATGTTACATTTCGGCAAGACCCCAGAGATGCCACGGTGATCAGAAATCACATATAGGCGTCTATCGCCAAGACATCATTCATTGTTTCGGCAACTAGGAGCTTCCTATCGACAGAAGTTTGTCTTCGGGGAAGGGTCTTGGCGAAATCTCCATGTCTCGCCGACCGACATAAAAAAGATTCATACATCGGCGAAAGGTTTTCTCTTCGCCAAGAAGTCTTGGTGAGTTCACGAAGTCTCCCCGACTAACAAGAAGAGTCTAATACTTCGGTGGGAGTTTGTCTTCGGAGAGATGTCTCAGCGAAATCTCAAAGTCTTGTCGATCGTTGATAAGAACATACGTCGAGGAGAGTGGTTCACCTTCGGTGGGAAGTTTGGACGAAGTGCTTGTTATCAATAGTTTTGCACCCTGCTGAATGCAATATTCAGCAAACTACTGAAACATGGAAACCTCCTTCAGATGTGGGTGATCTGCATGAAAGAGGAATCTCCAGAGTGAGTTGGTTCTTCGAATGATGAATTCTATTCTAAGTGGCTTTTTAGGAAAAAGGATAGAAGGATAAACTAGATTTAAAATCTAAAAATGGAATTCTATCATCCTAAAATATTGATCAACTATAAGAAGACCCTGATAATAACTCACTTTCATCAACTCTTTAAAATTAAAATCTCACAATCTCACAACACATGTAGTTCAACAATGATTTATGCAAAGGTTAAATTAACACAAGGCACAACCTGAACTAGCATGCAACTCCTGCAAATTTCTTGACAATAATAAGAAAAGAAAAGGATCCAACAGATTTGAATCACAGAACAAATCAAATTACTATTCCAAGTCATGAAAAGGAAATGAGAAAGGAAAAACTCTGCTATTTTATTGAATGATGGAGTTGGAACCTCTCAGAATCTGAGCACACATCAGTTTACAAGCTGCCCAAAATGTGTAAGGGCAAGAAGAATGGAGAGTTGAAAGACTAAGTCTATCAAAAGAACTCTCAAGGAAACCCTAATCCGAGCTCAGAAAAAAGCTCAAGGAAAAAAGCTTAAAACAAACTCAAAAAATTGCTTAAAAGCATAAAAAAGCACAATGCTTTTATGATGAACCAATCAAGCCTCTAAAAATAGGCTGAATCTGCTTTAAAAGCACAAAAAACACCTTATCTCTCCAAGGTAGGTCTCAAATCCGACCAAGAGGAAAAGTCAGTCAAAGATCTGCTAAAAATAGCAAGAAAACATAAAGCAATTTATAGAATATTGCCTTTATGATTCTGCTTTACAAGATGCAGATTTTTACAATTTGTCTATTTTTTGCAATTTAAAGATTGGAAATCTTTTGCAAAAAGAAAATCTCCTTATTTCTCCATTACAACACTCTGATTTTCTCAAAAATCATAAAAATACATTACATAATGTCATATTCCTATCAACTCCATAATTGATTTCTCCAAAATCAATCAAAAATAAAAACCCTAAAAACATTGACCCTAGGCTTAAGGTATTCATAATTCTCCCTTAATTGCTCTTCGCTTAAAACAATACCCTAAGGCAA
Source organism: Sequoia sempervirens (assembly GCA_007258455.2). Classification (NCBI taxonomy): domain Eukaryota; kingdom Viridiplantae; phylum Streptophyta; class Pinopsida; order Cupressales; family Cupressaceae; genus Sequoia; species Sequoia sempervirens. The sequence continues at coordinate 24,922,603 of VDFB02270651.1, forward strand.
AAACCCATATTTCTCTAAGGCAAAACAATAAGTCTTAAATACCTAAGAGATCACCCTAGCATAGAATTTCGGCCTTACATAAATATTGACTGAGACTTAGGTTTAATAAATCACAAGGCATTATGGATTTTGACCTCCATTTGATATTCTCCACGTGCCTTGAATGAACATTCTGGAACTTCATAATGCTCAAATTAGGGCTTTGATCAAAACAGGGTCAAACCCTAATTATCATTTCACTTCACACTCGTGACTTTGGAAAGAAGGAAACTCTGTCTGCAAGAAAAACACCGCCATGATGGTGTCGGATTCGAGCTCGTGTGCTTCAGTAATCTTTCCTTGCTCCTCCATGCCATCATGAGCTCGAGCTCGACCTCTGCAGTCCACTCCATGAAAGCTCGACTTGTATTCTTGTTTTCCTTTACTGTGCAGAGGTAAGCTTTATTTAATGATTTTCATAACCTCTACTTTAGCCTTGAGGCCGTGGTGAACACACTCTGATGCATTTATTCTGCATTTTCTGTGTGTTTCTCATGCTCATTGTTGTGTATCATTCTCACCATAAGAGCTCAGCCATTCTTCAAAACTCGAAATCATGCCTTGGGAAGCTGAACAGGAAGCTATGGCCACAGCTTGAGTGCTCCATCAAAAATTTAAACTAGTAATTTTCCCTGCCAATCTCCAGAGACTTAAATGGTTTCTTCCTTGCTAATGAATTTCTGGCCATATCAGGTCGCGCCCCATGTGCACTGTAGGAAGCAACTTCTTGACTTTTGGGTTCGACCCATATCATTAAATTGAGCATTATGTCAATTTGATAATATTTTTGCATATGGGTATCAAAGAAAGCTGAATAAAATTGAATATCTTCCTCTTTATTTTGACCCAACTCAGAGAACTTACATTTGCTCCATATTTCTGTTATTTAACTCCAGATTTCACATGGGTTATCTTTGTAATTGATTTTTCTGCACTTTGAAGCTAACCCTGAAAGTGGGTATTTGGGATTATTAGAGAAAAATGCATTTTCTTCTCTTTTGAAACTCAACCTAGCACAAAAATCTTCATATTTGTAGTCATACTACTCTTGAATGTAAAACTCAAAATGGGTATTGTAGATTATCATATTTCTGTACCTAGAATGAAAACCCACATGTGGGTACCATGGATAACTGAGCATAGTTTTATTTCGTAGTCCTGAAACAAAAGTTTGTATATTCTGAAGAAAATGTTTCTATTCTGATTTCTCTTCAGAACTCGACCACTAGTTCATTGCATTTATTCCTTTCAGGAAAGAATCTTGGCAGAAAAGTGTAAATTTATTGAAAGTCAGTATGACTCTCTGTGATGTCCACAAGATCCTGAAAGACCTGTCTTGAATTTAAAACCTCATATATGTATTAAGATTGAAATTGAACATTCCATTATGGTCTCCAACTGTATTCTGTTGCTCATCTTATAGATATGACAGAAACTTTACCTTACTGTTCTGACAAGACCTTGACGGAGTAAACTGAAAATGATCAAAATCCTACACATTTGTTGTATCTAATTCATGGATTGACCTATTACAAATGATGTCTTACTTTGACACTTGTAACCCACTAGAAACAAAATGGATGTGTATCACATTTGATTGTTGTCCTCCACTAATCATTGATACACGATCCCGTTTGAGGCACCATCCCAACCGGAATGAGCTCACTATCCCTGCTGTAGCTTCTAATAACCAGTACTCCATATTCAGGTATTGTGACACTGATGTTCATTACTGCATCCAGCTACCCTCCTTGAGACAGAAATTGTCATAATTAAGATCTCAAATCACAATTGATCCAAAGTGAACTCCTACTTTTCCTTCCTTAGCACCTATGCAAGACTTAGCTGAAACATTGAGTCATAATGGACTGCACCTTATTCACCAATTCTTATGCATAACTAAGCACTCATAACTCATTCTGGAAAGACAAAGCTTACTCTTTCTTTAATATTCTGGAATGATCACTTTATTATTTCAATTCATAATGCACTATGTACTTACCAATCAACTGGAACTAGGGGTTTATCTGTCTTTTGAATTCTTGAGCAACATGGTACTCTTCATGCATTTTTATATCTCACAGCACAAACTGCTCCTAAAATATGTTCTCTTTGATGATTAAAAACTGATATTTATGATTACGACCAGCACAGAACATGAACCTATTCAACAATATCTGATGTAATTGCACTTAGTTGAATTTATTTAGTGAACTAAACTCACTATTCACCTGTAGCCTTTAGAAATCAACCTTGATCGTTGTGAATGAACAGTTGGTTTCGTTACCTGATGGATTCTCTGTTTTATTCTTTCAGTTGTATTTCATTTCACTCAACGTATATGATGAAGTATCTTTTAAAATCAGCCCATTTAAAGAATAGGGCAGCATGTCGAGCTCTACCCTTGTGGGAGCCCGTTTTACTCCACATGCTTGGTCTTCGAATAATGTTCAGCTTCATGACTTTACCTATACCTGCACAAGGAAGCAAATAGTGTTAGCATAAAAAATGGAACATGATGATCATGATGTTGTTACTTCCCTCCAGCTCACTTCCTTCATACTGTACTTGATAGGATTTGATTGTTTCAATGCATTGCTAATAGTATGTTGCACTATTGTAGTTGCTCCATATAAGTTATATCATAGTCGGAGCCATTGACACCCCTCTTTTCCTCTTACAGGTCGATGGAATACGAGAAGACAAAGGTGCACCATCGTCACCAACCATTGGCCAAAATAGGCAATGATGATTATTTGTCACTTATGTTTTTTCCTTTCTGCATCTTCGGTAGTGCAATGTACTATTAGAAATATGTTGTCATAGTTATATCCACAGCTTGTGTGGATCTTTGATTTCAATTTTTCTTTTCAATTGAAAACAAAATGCATTTCATGCAATGTTGTAATATCATTCTGATTGTGAAATCAAATGAAGCCTTGTAAAAATATGAGTTTTTTACGAAATAAATGAAAGCATCTAAAATGCTATTTTGCTCATTTGTCCAATTCTGTATTTCTGCCATTTCTAGAACATCTAAATGGCATTCTGAAACCTCCATTTCTCCTTAAAAGCATAACTATTACTCAATGAATAATGATAAAACTATGAATCAGCATTTGAACTTAAATGCAATTCCACCTTATGATAAATAACATTCAGTCGACTTCACCAATTGAGCCCAGGCAAAAATTTGGTAACAGTGCTAAAGTCTCGGCGACACGGACATGAGTTGCCGCGATTCTTGCCGACATGGAAGGGGTCCCACCAAACATCTAAGGTCAGCGATAATTTTTCCTTCAGCAGGAGGTTTGGCCGATTGGCATGGGTCTTGCCGAAGGGAGTTGCATTCGGCGAAGGATAAAACCTTCGGTATAATGTTTGGCCAAAGAGGTGAGGTCACAGCGACAAAAGTGGCATCGGCGGGAGTCATCTTCTTTGGCATATGGTCTCGGAGAATTCATAAAGTCACACTGACATGCCACAAAGGGATTCTATCAGTGGTCTTCGGCGAGAGAATTCATTGTCTCAGCGACCAAAGAAAGAACATACGGAGGCTTTCGCCGAGACATAGGGTTTCTATAGGACATCTCCCTAACAAGAGAATGCTACAGCAGGGCAAGGTTGCCAAGAGGTGTTGCCTTTGGCAAAAATTTTCACCGAAGGGGAAGGGTCCTGCCGATAAGATGAGCTCGCCGCAGGATATGGGACTCGGTCTAATCTCTCACTGACTCATGAAGGTCACGCCGATAGGATGTCCCTTTGGGGAGAGGAAAGGTATGTGCCAAGAGGTCTGGCTGACATTCAGGAGTCTCGCTGATAACATGGAGGGGCTCGGTAAGAGAAGAGAAATTTGGGGTAATGTCTCCCCGATTCTGATAAGTCTCAACGATAAGGAGGATGTCAGGGAGACTCCAAGAGAAAACAAAATCTTCGCCATGTGGTCTTAACAAAAGGATGCGGTCTTGCCGATGGTCTTTGGGAGCTCGGTATAACTTTTGTAGCTCGCTGAAGCATCTTGCCGACTGCCATATGCTATGCCGATAGCTGTTAAAATGAAATCGCATTGGGGAGACACGATGAGTGTCTCACCGATATGCGATTCAAGGTGGACCACTTTTGAATGCCCAAGAATCTGGCATGGCGAATGTTTAACCAATCAGGAGGAGTTAAGAGGGTTGACCTGCGACAGTTTGATCAATTGACCGGCCCTGTGGAAGACCAATAGAATGCAAACCAGATGGATTCTTTCTGAGATCAGAAGGCGATGGATCAGCTCAGGTGAAATGCAAAGATCTACAGGGAGGCCCGATGGTGCTTCCAGGAGACGGTCAACGTGCGAAGGGTCTGGAACATGAAGGAAGCCAAATGAAGAAAGGAACTGTGACTCACAAGGATAGCTGTAATGACCACTGATAGGCAGATCAATATTAATGGTGATATTCTGGAGCATTCAAGGTAGATTTCAGAAGGAGTTCGAGTATGGACACGCAGATAGGGGAGTTAATGCTGCAGTAGCAAAAGATCTACAGATCTTTCCCAAAAATCTTTCATCAACATGGACACCGAGGATTCACATTGAATACACATTTACTCTCTTCAAAAGATATGAGAGCCGACTCTCCTACAATCTGCAGATATTTTGTAAACCCTAGTGCTGGGGACAGCACATTCTTTTTGTTGCATTTTGTATATAAGGCATTCTTGCCTCTTTGTAAAGGTTAGAACTTCTAGGTTAGAACTTTTAGTGTAAGCACTTCTAGATTAGAACTTCTAGTTAGTAGTTAGTAGAATCAGAATAGAGGGGATAGAAGTTGATCCTGATTCTTTGTAATGGGAGCTTCTTTTGTCTTCTTAGAGTAGGAGTTAGATTCAGAATAGACTAATGTCTCTTTCAGTCTTCTTAGTGTAAATGGAAACAGCTTGGAGCCACAGATTTTCTATACACTGGTGATGGTGCCAACTTTGTAATTGTTGTTTATCTGTTTTATGAATAGTAGAAGCAACCAGATCTTAATCTACTTCATGTTGTGTTCCCAAATGATGTTTCTCTTGAATTAATCATTTGATTTGTGAAGCTTTCAAGGAATGAGGTTTGATTTTCTATTTTGTTTGAATGGTAACTTGTAATCTACTGTTGAAATCAGCATTGTGAATGAATGAAGCTGTGTGTTAGTCACAAGTTGACTTTGTTCTGCAGTTTTAGTTAGGAATTCCTTGGAAGGTGACAGGTCTGGTTAATTCGGATGAAGTGTCATTCTTTTCTATCTCAAAGCCCTGATCCATCTTTTTATATTTCTTTAAAACCCCGATTAGAATAGGTTTTAAGTTTATGTTTGATCTCATAACAGTCCAAAAGCTCAACACCAGCAAGCCCCTTGAACATTACTATTACATTGGACTACACCTAGGACATCAGCACACTGAGAACCAACTACAAAGACCTTGGGAGCTAAGATAATCCATGTGATCATCTTTTCTCTGTGATGTTGTGGAGTAGCAATATTCAAGCTCTGTAAACATGTTGCATTTGGGACATCAATGATGGCCATAAGTTAAGTAACCCAATACAGGTAAAGGAACAACCTTGATTTGTAGGTTTGGGTTATATTGGGGAGCAAGTGGAAATTGGAGGAAGTTCCAAAACCATTGAGGGAAGACAAGCTTCCAACAACAAAATGTCTACACCACCAGTTTTGCACGATTCCTCCATAAAGAGGAAAGAGGAATACTGATAGGTGTAAGAAAATAGGAAGAAGAGGTTGAAATTCTGCCTCCTCCTACTTACACTAAAAATAGCACTAATAGGAAAAAGAATCCTACAAATTCTCATTTTCTCTATTTGTTTGAACAGTGTAGCTTTCATAGATAGAAGAATAAGTATGCTTTTTCATGCATATTTTGTGGGTTAAGTAATGATTCACAACATATTGTCGGAAGAGAAAAACTATGTTAAACAAGTTAACATATTTGCTGAATAACAAGACAAGTATTAAAGACCAATCTTGTTATGTTGAGATGAGAAATGGAAAAAAGGTTACCTCCCCTAAATAGAGGGAAAAGTTGGGTAAGTTTCCTAAAAGCATGGACATAAGATTTTGTACCCATTGTAACAAGAAAGGTCATGAGATTGACAAGTGTTGGCATTTTCCTCCAGTACAACGATGGAAGGTTGTTCCGAAATCAACCAAGTTTAAGCTAACTCATGCAGATGCCGAGATATTGACTAAGTAAAACCACCTAAACATGAAAATTCGATGGGTAAAAAGCTCCTTAGTTTTATGTTTGCATAGCTTTGATTGATGAATAGCATGCAAATTTTTAGAGCACATTTTTGAGAATTCCTAATATTTGATGAAAGGAAAATTTTCCCATATGTATGTTTAGCTTTGAAAAATATACATATTTATTTTTGGCGTCACCTGTAGGGAAAATTTGAGTGACGGGTTTAAAATACTTAGATTATTTTTCTCACGGTTAAGGTAGACAGATTCAATTTTTGACAGCAGTATATGTAGGAAGTATGGGCATCATCAAAATGTCTAAGTTTGGAAAACTTTCATTTTCAATATTTGTTGTCACTTGTGCAAAATTATGGATGCTTATAAGACCCATTTGGGCACCTATTTGTAATTGTAATTAATATACAAACTCATTGTATCCACATATGTTATTTGCACTAATTCTATATGTTCCTTATTTTGGGAATCTGATTTTTGTAAACTATCAAATGTGGTTACAATTAGGGTGTAGATTCATTACACCAACAAATTGGTTTGCAAAGTTGCACCAGGTGATCTTTTGCAGACACTGGAAATTCACCGATTTGGGATGTGGCATTTGTAAAGACAGTTTACCTTTTGGTGATCATTTTTGTATATGCCTTATAAGCTTATGGACACCACTATGCGGAATTTTTCCATACGAACTGTGTAGAGGCATTGGTGCCATGCAGTAGAGTAAGACGTTGATGGAGGTGCCCAATTCTCCATTTTTGTGTAGAGGCTTGTTGAGGTCATGGAACAGAGGGAGACCATTAAACATTCATTTAGATACTCAGTATTGTCTAGAGGTTCTATTAGTTTGTGCAGCAACAAATATGTCAATTGACATCTAGTTTTGCGTAGAGGATCATGGAGACTGTGCAGTAGCAGAGGTATCACCAGAAACATACCGAGATCCCAGTTCTGTGTAGAGGTTCATCGAGGTTGTGCAGCAGCAAAGATGTCATTTGAAATTCGGTTCTATGTAGAGGTTTATCGAGTTTGTGTATTAGCAGAGGAGTTGATTTGCGGTGTGATCATTCTATAGGAAGACAATAATTCTCCCTAAAAATTTTACAGTATTGGCCAATTTACATGGATTTAGTTTGGGAAATTGTGTCTAATTTTGTTAATCTAGTTTTGTGACATTTTAGCATTTCAATATTTTGCAATTAACCACTATACTACATATTATTGTTTCTATAATTAGGTGTTAGCTAGAGAACAATTAGCATTTCAGTGGATGAGTTTCCTTGGAGATCAAAAGCTCTTTTAGTGGGGAGGATTGATCCAAGAGGATTCCTCATAACTGATTCAAATTGACGGTGTCAAAAATGATGGTGTCATTTTTTAATGAAAATTCCTTCATGTTGTAGAGCTCATCCAGAGCTTTCCAACGCATTTTGAATGGACTCAAAAAAACGCCATATGCAAAAGTTATGGCCTTTGAAAGTTGAAGGCAAAACATGTGTGCATTGACACGTGGCATGATGAGGATGAAGTGTGACATGGCATTAAATTGACACATGGCACTAGATGATGACATCAACAACTACCATGTGGACCAACTAGTAGCTGCTAAGTGGATCGATCATAAGCTGTCACATGGACCAAGAAAAGGTTTCCATGTGGACCATTTGGGCATTGGAGTTTGTTGGTAAGGATTTCATCAAACAATAGATCTCATGGGATTAAAACTCATGATCTCCTGTAAAAAATATACTTCCCTTACTACTAGGTCATGAAAGCACTATACATAGGTACGTGGATATAATCTTATTTAATGCAATCTTATCTAGGCAGATTTGGTGGAATTTGATCCCATGATCTATGCTCTACAATCCTAACACCTTAGCCATTGTGCCACATGGCTTGATGTGATGTAAACTAGATTATATTGTATTTAATTTCTATTATCCCAAAGGATTTAAACCCTGATCTCCCTTGCAAACAGGTGGTGCCTTAACCACTACGCCATGTGTTGTGTAAACAATACAAAAGGGCCTTTTTGATATTTAAAGGGGATGAAAGTTTTTGACTGTGTATTATTTTTGCACGAACTAGTTTGTAAATAAGTATAATTTTAAGCCACTTAGGGGAATTTTCATGCTTTGAGGTCTTCTAGAGATATGTCCAGAACTCAGATATGCTTCTAATGGTGGTATTCTTCTTCCAATTGGAGTTTTTTAGACATCATTAGGGAAGCCAAGTTTGAGATTTTTGATAAAAAAACTAAAGGAGAAAGAGCTTGCAAGTGCTACAGGAAGGTGGAGAGCAATCCTTGATCATCATTAGTATTCTTTGAAGGTTTGATAGTACTTTATTTGCAAGGTTTTAAAGTTTCATTAATAGATTATAAGGATTTAAAAGAATTGTACTTGCAATCATTTGATTAGTGGAATGGTTCGAACGAACCCAGAGAAGTAGCCATATTGAGTGAACTCCATAAACAACTTTGTGTCTTTTATTTTTGTTTTTTTGCATTTAGTTTCCAAAGATTTAATTCAAACACAAATTCTTTGGATACAAGTATAAAAGGAAAAACGACACTTAAAAGGAGAAAAATCAAGTATATGGCTATAGATCAATTTTAATTGTGTAAATGGAACGAATGAGCTTTTTAAACACTCAAGTTTAGTTTTAAATCCATATTCAACACATTATAATCCTGTTTTGATCAATTTTTATAAGTCATTATTAATTCAACATCCATGAAGCCGAAGATGAGTTTAAATAGTTCAAAGGGGGGTTTATGAATCGTGAATCCATTATTCTCTATAATAATTGTAATCTAGGATACCATTGAGATAAATTCACAATGAAGGAATTTCTAAATCCAAAGGCATAGCAACAATAGTGTCATACACAAGATTGCATGGATTTTATGTAAACACTTATGAGGGTAAGCTAGTATGCATAAAGGGAGTTGAATATGCCAATCTTTAGCATGTTTGTTACTAGTTTTTATAAAATTATTTGATTGTTTTGTTAGAAGCTTCCACTTGTCCATTTGATTGCGAATGATATGGTGTAGAAAAAAAATGTTGTATGTGAATTTTTTCCAAGAAATTCTCCACTTCTTTCTTCTTAAATGATGTACCATTATCTGAAAATAAAGCAAAAGGAAGACCAAATTATACAATAAAAATTATCAAGGATATAAAATGATAGCTAGCTTCAATTGCTATATATCAAAGTAGAACTACTTCAACCCATTTTGTGAAATGACTTGTATCTATGATAATAAAGGTATGTCCTTGAGAAGGAGGAGAAATTTTACCTATAAGATCCAAGGCCCATACAAAATGGCCAAGGAGAGACTTGCAAAAGTACTTCTTGGGTAGGAGCATGAATAAAATTGTTGTGTTGTTAAGACATTTAGGGCACTATTTGACAAAGGTAAAATAACATTATTCCATATTTTTCCAATAGTAACCAATATAACTTAATTTTTGAACTAAATATTGACATCCAAAATGTCCTCCACAAGCACCTAAGTGGGCTTCTTCAAGGGAAATGGGGATTTTTGATTTGTCAAGACAATGAAGAAGAATACCATTATACAATCTTTGATATAAGATATTAGATAAAATTATATATCACATAATGAGTTTATGAATACAAGCCTGACTTGTTTTAGTGTAAGGGTCAAGGAAAGTATAATTGTACAAGTATTGAAATATTTCTAAATACTATTCATTTGCGCCAATATTAAGACAAAAAACCATATCTTCTTTATCATTTTCAAAAATTAATGGAGAAGTGATATTATGATTGGTATTAAACTTGAAATCCAAAGATGAATCATCAAGGGATATAAGGGAAGCGACACTCGCCGTTTTCATCTACATGTTGATTATATTTCCATGGGGTATTGTCAATGTTGACCTCTTTGACATTGGTTTTGGCATTGATGTCAAGTGTTTATCTTGGAATATAAAAAGGTGTCATACATTCAAATATTCTTGTTACTTTGACACTTTAATGAAGGATATAAGACAGTTTGGTTTTGGTTGAATGTTCAGCTTGGCACAATTTTAGGTAATACACATTGGTATATATATATATATACATGTTTGGTATTCATTGAAGGTTTAATGCTATTTGATTAAGGTTGAATGCCATTGGGATGGAAATTCTCTTTGGTCAAAAAGGCAGTATATATTTTTGTGTTTATGGGTGATTTTGATAGTGAAAGGTTATTGAGATAACATACTTTGTATACATATAGTGTTTGTGTCTACTCTTGAAATATTTGTGCTAGGACATGCTTTGGTATTAAGGTTTAGATTTGGGCTACACTTATCATTTTTTTATAAGCCATCACATGGGTCTTATGCATTGACCTTGCAAGATTTGCATCACTAGACCGATGCAAGGCATTGTGATGAGTATTATACTCATATGAATAAAAGCTATGTTTTTAACACTGACATATATCCTTTGGAAGTCATGAGTTTTTGGTAGCATTAAGGTATAAACATCGACAAAATGATTTTGTCTCAAAGTGAAAAAATTATTATGTATAATTGACACAATGATTGTGCCCTAAAGTTATCATTTGGCAAACAATGAAACATGGTTTTTAGCGTCTGATTTAGGGCTTAAAGAGCTTGGTGAATGTGGTGGTATAGAGGATTGGTGAAGGAAGAAAAACATTGAGGAAATTGATGGTATAACGGTTGGAAAATGTATCTAAAGTGGTTTCCAGGTTGAACAGGTAGTTGGGTTTCAAGATGACAAAGGTGCATTCGACTTATTCTAGCAGAATTTCAAGTCTTCAATGTGAAGGTTTTCACCATGGGTTCATTCAATAAAGTTTCACAACAGTGTTTTTCTTGCATTTACAAATGGGTTTAATGTTCTAGGTTTTGTATTTCCCATTGCTAGGGCACAGGGTCGCAAATCATATAGCAATTTTTTAAGGCTTTGTGTGAATGTTGTGTCTTGCATTTTATTGTGTTGACTTGGGAGTTGGAGTTTCACGTCACATTTATATGTGTCTTGTGTTTAATGTATACACACAACTTGCATATTGTATCAACCATGGTAAAAGTCATGTTAAAGTTGGTTGAACACAAGTCATCATGATAACTTAAGGGGCAGCTATGGAAATAGTTTGAACAAGATTCATTTGATAGTTTTATATGGTGACAAAAGGTAGAAATTTGTAACATTCTGTTTGTTAAAAATAGTGATATGTTACTATTATTGGTTGGGTGCTTTCACAGAATATCATATTGAGTTTATGAGTATAATTATGAAATGTTGTTTTGTAAAACTGTATGCAAAATAGTAGTGTATAATCTGATACATTTTGTGTTTTGAAGATTCCAATTTAATGAATCTTTAGCACATTAAATGTGTTAATATGGAAAGAAGAAATGTTATGTAGTGAAACAGAGTAACCCTCTGTAATTGATTTATTCATGTTTGAGAATGTGTTGTATAAGGTCAAGTCAGTGTGACAAAGATGACATTTTTTCCAGTGAGGTTGTATCTTGCTAGTGAGGCTTATGTTTCCAGTGAGGCATTTTGTAGTAAGTGAGGCATTGCTAGTGAGGCATTTTTTGTTGCTAGTGAGGCATTTTGTAGCTAGTGAGGCATTTTGATTAATCCAGTGAGACATTTTATTGAGTGGTTTTTCATCCCTATGAGGGTTTTCCACTCATGAAAAACAACTTTGTTATGGTGTGATTTCCTTCTTCTGATTATCTGAGTTTTCTCAAGTATTTCACTTTTATTATTTATGATGTTACATTCAATAAATGAATTTTTGTATCATTGAAATAACATGAGCATATATTGGTGCAAATTGATTAAGTCAAATTGAAGATCTACGTATATACTCTTTGTGATGAGTCATGTTTGATAGCTTTACATACATGATGTTGCACTTGATAGTTGAATTGTTCTGATCTCACAGTTTTTAAGGTTATCTAAACTTTGTCATACCACTGATTCAATCCCCCCCTCTCAATGGTATCATACTCCAACAGTCAATAGTGTAAGACGAAAAATGTTTTAATCTTGATAATTTAGAAAATCATATTATTAGGATAGTTTATCATGTTTTGCTTGATAATATCCATTTATTTTTCTTATAATCAATTGAAAATATTTGAATATATTAATATGATTAAAATTAATGGATAACATTGCACATAAATCAATGATAAGATCTTCATATTCTATAATGTTATTAGTGATTAAGAAATTAAGATGGTAAGATAAGTGAATTGGCTTACTTGAAGAAGGTAATAGTATTATACCAACACTAGAGCTAGTTTGACAATTATAACTATCAAAATATAAATCCCATGTCTAATCAACTTCTAATGAGAGGACATGATTATCAATAAATAAATCTTGTTTTGGTAAAGAAAATGGTGAAGGAGCATCATCTAAGTGGTTATTCAATGCTTGACCTATAATTTCATTAAAATCAATAACCCTTTAGCAAGACATCCTAATAGGTCATTTCTAGCGAAGAGATTTTTAATGGATCAAATTTCACAATAACATGAACTTCAACATTTAAAAAATATTTCTTAACATATTTTTTGCAAAAATAATAGCTATACATTTTTTTATATTGTAGTATATTGAATCTCATAATCAAGTAAATTTGATGAATATAGTATACAATACATTATTTACCAACAACATCATGTTGCACTAATAATACCACGATACCAATAGACGAAGCAAAGGTGTAAAGAAGAAAAGAACATTGTAAAGAGACTAGTTGTAAAATGAGAGGATTAACCTAATATTATTTTAACTTCTCAAAGTCCTTTTGAAAGTCCTTGCTCAATTGAAAATGAAAGTATTTCTTAAGGAGTTGAGTGAAGGGGATATTTTGATTTTATAGTGATGAAACAAACTAGAAAACAACTTGAGTCTTCTCTTATAAGCTACAAAGTTGAAAAATATTTTTAAGAGGTGGAATGTTAACTATGAAATCATTTTTTCTTTGCCTCCACCCCAATACCTTAATGTGACACAATAAATCCTAATAGTTTACCACTATCCACACCAAAGACACATTTATAAGGATTTAAGTACATATTATATTTATGAATTTTCTCAAATATTTGATGGAGGATTTTGACATGATCTTGGCATGAAACAAATTTAGCTAAGATATCATTGACATAGTCTTCTAATATATTGTGAATGAAGTCATAAAATACTAGTGTCATGTCCCTTTGATATGTTTCTCCAATTAATTTTAATCCAAATGTTATAACTACCCAACAAAATATTCCCCAAGGTGTAATACAAGCTATTTTAAATTGATCTTGAGGATTAATGAATATTTGATTATACCCAAAAACCATCCATAAAGGATAGTAAATCAATATAGTGGTAGAATCAAAAATAACCTCTATGTTAGGAAGAGGGAAAGCATCTTTAAATTAGGATTTATTATGGTCACAATAGTCACTACACATTCAAATATGACTATCAGGCTTAGAAACAACTACAATGTTTGATATCCAAGGTGAATAGTTAATAGGGTGGATAAAGTCAGCTTGTAAAAGCTTCTCAATCTCATCCTTAACCAATAAATCCATTATGGGGTGCATTTTATGTATCCTTTGTCTTACTGGTTTAGCATCACAATGTAACATAATGTTATGAATGACCGCTTTAGGATCTATAGCAAGCATATCAAAATAAGACTAAGCAAATAATTCAGGAAAGTAACGTAAAAGTGTAGAATTTTCTTGTTGTTCATTAGAGTTGATATAATTTTTAATTAGAATAAACCTTTCAAGATTGTATGGTTCCATCGAGACATCAACAATATCTCCTATAAGTAATGTATTGTAATCTAAGACATCATGAAGGCGAGGGAAATTTTAGGGTATTTCTTGAGAATTCAATATATCATTAGATGTAAAAGAATCTTTCCCAAAGTACACTTTGAAATTTAGACTATATGTAAATCCATAATCATGATGGTATTGAGGTAAATTGTCATAAAATATCAAAAATTCTACTTAAGCCTCATATTGGGAAGATATCTAATAATAATTCTTTAGTAGTAGAATCTATGTCTATTGTTTCAGGATGAACTAGATTAAGTGATAATGGAGGTTTATCTTGAGATATTGTGTTTATGTTAAGGGAAGGTCTACAAGAGGATTTGGTGGGTTTTGAAGGGAAATAACCAAGTCATGTTATCAAGCCTTGTGTGTTGAGTTCTAGAGGGACCTTGATACCTTGTTCCTTTATACCTCAGTCATTTCCTTCATATCTAAATTGAGAGATGATTCTAAACCCCCTTCCATAAATAGATTATATTTATTTTGATGAAGGTGGTTATTCATGACTATTATCATTAAATAAGAATATGTAACTAGAATCCATTGTAGAATAAGGATTAGTTGTAGTGGTAAATTAGATGTTTGAGGAGAGGTTATTAGATATTGTGTGGATGCTACCAAGACATCTTTTGGTTCTTTGAGCTTTGATGGTGATATTTTGTACTCCCCAAAGAAGGTAGTTGTGAAATATAATGAACCTCAATCATGTTGATAATCTTTGTCATAGGTGAATAAAAATAATCAATTTCATATCATTTTAGAAGATAATGGTCCCACTTTGG
>VDFB02270651.1:24937621-25027511 GCA_007258455.2 Sequoia sempervirens
CAACCATATTTTTCTAACCCCCTTCTCCTGAGAAAGTTTTAAGCCATGATAGGTTGCAGACGCTTTTGCAAAGTGGTTTGTCTGGGAGTCACAAGATAATGTTGTTATAGTGATTGTGGAGGAAGAAGAAAATTTTCATAGCTCTAATTTTAGTTGAGCACATATAAAAAATATATTTTTGTTACCTATAGGTATACTATGTATCATGTCCCTTTAATTTTTGTCTTCCTTGGTCTTTAATCTTTTACTTTCCACCCAAGTCTAAAGTCGTTGCCTTCATTTTAGTCTTTTCCACGAGATCCTCTAAGTTTCTAACCTATTGTCGCACGTTCTCAAGGTTTTGAAACCTAAATTGTTGGCACTCAGTGTCTTTAAACCTTATCGTTGGGTTCATGTTTTTCCTAACCTTCCGATGGCCAGACTTGTTATCCTTTTGTAGCATCAAGTTTGTCAATCTATTGTGTAGTCAGAGAGTTAGAGGTTTTCATAACTTCGTAACTCTCGACTTTGAGTTATAAAGTTTCAGTTTTTCATAACAAGGTGATATGTTGTTCATCCCGCATGTTCTGAGGTTCCGCCTACGCATTTAATGAGGCGTACGATACAACCTGGAGATGTCCTATCAATGATTTTTGTAAAGCACACAAATCTTAGGGTTTTCTTTATCGAGGATTAAAATAGAGTGCCATATTAATTCAACACCAAACGCACGTCTTATCATTTTACATGACTTAAGGTGGTGGAGATTTATTTGGTTGAGTCTACAATTGCACCTCCGCCATCTGCAATTATTTCTTCAAACATTCAAGTGTTCCTCTGTGTACTGTGAGCTCATGCAGTATGGAATTGAAAAATGTTGGCTCAGCATAAGGGACACGAAGCTGGGCTCCTTTAAACTGGAAGAATTTTGGGCGCGTTTGGAAAGTGACAAAAGGGTTGCCATTGACGCGAAATTGTTAGAAAGTGAATTAGTTCATGCCAGGGGTTTTCCAGAAGCCATTCTGAGTGTGGACCTAATAGGCGCATGCGTGAGAATATATATTCTAGAAACACAGGAAATCAAAGTCGTGGATAGGATTGTTGTTGCTAAAATTTCTCTTGGAGTTGTTTCTCATGCGCTAAAGATTCCTAAGAGAGCGCCCGTAAAGGACATGTCTATTGTGGTAGCTAGTGAGTTTTTCAAAGCCATCGATAACTGGTGCAAGAATTCTATGGCCAAGGGGTGGTTGAAATCAAAGAAAAGAGGCAAGTCACAGTTACCTGCCAAACATAAAAGAATGTATTTCAAAGGTGAAATTGCAGATGCCATTTCTTTGTTACATCATATTGTTGGAAATGCGCAAATTGAGTCTTTTGAAGATTGGATGTGTCAGTTTATTTTGGTTATCTGTGATGAGAATGTGTTCATTGATTGGGCTAAGATAATTTTCTTTCATTTGAACGAACAATTAGTCAATTTCTAGAAAACTGCTACCTTCCATCTGTGTTCTTGCTTAATATACATTATAGCCAGTCAAAGATCATTTTGGTCGAGATTAAAGTTGTGCAAGTATCTCCAACTTCTAGCATGCCTGTATATAAGTGTTATCCGCAGTTTACTAAGAAGGTTGGAATGGGAGATTTTTTCCTTATCAATGATGCATTCTTGATGGAAGTTGTGAAGAAATTGGATGGAAACCCTGAAATGCATTTTTCTTTTGAATCAATGTCTCTTGTATCAGAGTTTGGGAGCTTATATATTCAATTTGATAGATTTTCTTACTTGAGGATAGGAGGTTTTGAGAAAGGCCCATTAAAATTGCCTAGATATCCTGAGGATTTGCTAGTGTTCCTTGAGGTTTGTAGAGAAATGGTCGTGGTGAATGTAAGATGCATGAATATGGGGAAGTGGGGGTATCCTTTCCTATTGACAACTCCTTCCTTCACATGCAAAAATAATCAGATGGCCAAATGTGTTGAAGGAATTCTTAAAGAGTATAACCTTGTCACAACCCCTATTTTTATTGTTTGTAATTTTATAATGTTTAATTAAATTAAGTTATAAACAAACAAAAATGAAATAATTATATTTTAATTAGAGAATTCATTTTTTTTCAATTAATTGATAATGCTTATTATTTAGAATAATTAACTTAATTGCAATTAAATGAAAATACTTTGTTATTTAGGAAAATTATTTTATGTGCAAGTAAGTGAAATTTCATTAATATTATTTAGAATAAATATTTAATTTGTGTGTGAATAATATTTTTTACTTGCTTATTAAGGTAAATATTTCTTTTGTAAATTACAAATGACAATTGCTCACTATTTACTTGGATAGTTATGTAATTACAATTAAAATAGAATTCTTTACTATTATTAATTAAAGATAAATATCGTACATGAAAATAAATTTTATTTTTTATTTTAAAGATTAGGTTATGAAAATCGAAGGGAAAATTTTTAAAAAGGAAAATCATTACCGAAACACAATTGTTCTTTTATATAATCTTCTTTATTGCTCTACAAAAATAACTAAAAATTGGTTGTTGAGAAGAGAAGCACGGTGAATCTAGCATGGTGGAGAAGGGAAAGAAAAACAAGAAATAAAGGAAAAATAAAGAAAGAGAATTCTAGAGGAAGCGAATCTAGGTTTTTAATTTCTTTCCCATTGTATTTTGATTCAAATGTGTGAACTTGTTATTGTGTTTTGGAAAAGTAAAGTTATTTTGGTAAATTCCCCAATTGATTGAGTTTATTCCATAAATTTTGAGCCAATAGTGTACAAATTTGATTCTTCATGTCCTTCTATGATATATAATATATATATATGTATATTTTGAACTATTTTTTACTACAGATTGAATCTTTGTTGAAAAACAAAATTTATTATAAATTGAAGAAAAGTTTGCTTGTGCTACAATTTAAATTAACCTGTGTATACATATATATACTTATATATTAAAACTGTATTGTTTAATATATATGCATATATATAAATATACATAATAAAATATATAGTAATATGGGTAAATACATGTGAAATTTCTAAAAGATATAATACAAAGTTGAATTCATGCTTTAGAAATGTCTTTATTCTTTTGTTAAAAATAATAAAATATATAAGTATATATATATATATGCATATACACCTATATATATATATACAAAACACCACAGTGAGTATTTGATTTTAATGTGGCAAATGAATAAAATATATAAGTATATATATATGCATATACACCTAAATATATATATATATATATATATATATATACAAAACACCACTATGAGTATTTGATTTTAATGTGGCAAATGAATACTTAATTCTCAACATTTTACTACTTCTGCTGAAAATATATTACAGAATATACAGCTTTGAAATAAATATATATGCATAAAATATGTATATATGTATATATTGGCTGTGAATGTATTATTTTCAAAATGGATATAAAAAGAATTACATGTGAATATATATATATATATACAAATATACACACATATGTATTTAAATATATAGAACATCTTAATTATGGGGCAAATACAATTTTTTGTTCTTCTTTATATATATATATATAGATGATTAAAAATACTTTATGTATGGAAGTAAGAATGAAAAGAGTAGATGAATAAAAATCTGATATAAAAGTGATTAAGCTTGTTGTTTTACAATGATATCTTTTTGTATCCATATATTAGTTTGTATATATTATGAAGATTACTTATAGATGAATTTGTTTATGTATATATTGCTGCTAAAAAAATTAATGATAAAATTATTTATATATATATATATGAAACATGTTGAAAATTAAATCATTGTAGAATTCAAATGAGTAAATATACCTTTGGCTGTAAGTGTTTACTTTATCTGGCTGTAAGTGTTTACAATCATGCTGGTGCTGGAAAAATTGAAAGATAAATTGTTTGTATATAAATATAAATGTGTGTATATATATATATATTTGTGTATGTAATTATATGAATCATGTATGTAATGACTGCAACATTGTAAGGTACATATTTTACACGGCTGAAGCTATTTTTATTACTTCACACTATAAGTGTGATTCCCTGAAGTGTCTATTATGCCTTGCATAACCACCCCATTTTGATTTGGAACAAAACGGGTCCCCCTTTCTTTTCCTTTCTTTGCCTTTGGTTGTTTGCTTTGCTTTTGGGGGTTCTTCTGTTTTTCTTTTTGAGTTTTCCTTCTAGTCTTTTCTAAATTTGGTTTTGCCTCAGTTGGAATTCGGGTTTTCTCCTGAGTTCAAGATTTTCCACCCAATCCAGATTTTCCCGAAATCCCCGAGGCCGCCGAAATGTCTCCTCCTTCGCAGAAATCTGTCCCGCGCGGATTTCCCCGAAATCTGTGAAATGTGAAGAAGTATGGGGTAGTAAGGCTAGTTAGTAAATGATGATGCATTTTATGATTAATTGATGTTATTTTGAGATCTCACATGATGTTCCTTGATTGATAATGATCATATTAAGTTTCTAGTGGGTGTTTTCATGTTTATTCCGCTAGAATCCGCCTAACTCGGAATTCTCTGAAATTCCTCCTTGGCTTGGATTCCGCGGATTGGCCTAAAACCTGAATTGTTTGTATGATCATTTTGTTCAAAGATTTAACGGTACCCTACTGACATAGGATTCGTTTCAATGATGATTTTGATTATTTAACTTTTATTTATGTGATCTTTATTGTGGTTTTCTTCTTTGAATGCAGGATTAAATCACATACAGGATGGTATTTGTGAAGGGAGCTCAGCTGGAATGCATTCCCTAGTTCAGTTGGTCATAAAAATTAGCTAAGAAGAAAGTCGGCAAGACCTTGCAGATATCTTGCCGACTACCAGTGCATTTTGCTCAACATGCGTCTATGTTACATTTCGGCAAGACCCCAGAGATGCCACGGTGATCAGAAATCACATATAGGCGTCTATCGCCAAGACATCATTCATTGTTTCGGCAACTAGGAGCTTCCTATCGACAGAAGTTTGTCTTCGGGGAAGGGTCTTGGCGAAATCTCCATGTCTCGCCGACCGACATAAAAAAGATTCATACATCGGCGAAAGGTTTTCTCTTCGCCAAGAAGTCTTGGTGAGTTCACGAAGTCTCCCCGACTAACAAGAAGAGTCTAATACTTCGGTGGGAGTTTGTCTTCGGAGAGATGTCTCAGCGAAATCTCAAAGTCTTGTCGATCGTTGATAAGAACATACGTCGAGGAGAGTGGTTCACCTTCGGTGGGAAGTTTGGACGAAGTGCTTGTTATCAATAGTTTTGCACCCTGCTGAATGCAATATTCAGCAAACTACTGAAACATGGAAACCTCCTTCAGATGTGGGTGATCTGCATGAAAGAGGAATCTCCAGAGTGAGTTGGTTCTTCGAATGATGAATTCTATTCTAAGTGGCTTTTTAGGAAAAAGGATAGAAGGATAAACTAGATTTAAAATCTAAAAATGGAATTCTATCATCCTAAAATATTGATCAACTATAAGAAGACCCTGATAATAACTCACTTTCATCAACTCTTTAAAATTAAAATCTCACAATCTCACAACACATGTAGTTCAACAATGATTTATGCAAAGGTTAAATTAACACAAGGCACAACCTGAACTAGCATGCAACTCCTGCAAATTTCTTGACAATAATAAGAAAAGAAAAGGATCCAACAGATTTGAATCACAGAACAAATCAAATTACTATTCCAAGTCATGAAAAGGAAATGAGAAAGGAAAAACTCTGCTATTTTATTGAATGATGGAGTTGGAACCTCTCAGAATCTGAGCACACATCAGTTTACAAGCTGCCCAAAATGTGTAAGGGCAAGAAGAATGGAGAGTTGAAAGACTAAGTCTATCAAAAGAACTCTCAAGGAAACCCTAATCCGAGCTCAGAAAAAAGCTCAAGGAAAAAAGCTTAAAACAAACTCAAAAAATTGCTTAAAAGCATAAAAAAGCACAATGCTTTTATGATGAACCAATCAAGCCTCTAAAAATAGGCTGAATCTGCTTTAAAAGCACAAAAAACACCTTATCTCTCCAAGGTAGGTCTCAAATCCGACCAAGAGGAAAAGTCAGTCAAAGATCTGCTAAAAATAGCAAGAAAACATAAAGCAATTTATAGAATATTGCCTTTATGATTCTGCTTTACAAGATGCAGATTTTTACAATTTGTCTATTTTTTGCAATTTAAAGATTGGAAATCTTTTGCAAAAAGAAAATCTCCTTATTTCTCCATTACAACACTCTGATTTTCTCAAAAATCATAAAAATACATTACATAATGTCATATTCCTATCAACTCCATAATTGATTTCTCCAAAATCAATCAAAAATAAAAACCCTAAAAACATTGACCCTAGGCTTAAGGTATTCATAATTCTCCCTTAATTGCTCTTCGCTTAAAACAATACCCTAAGGCAAAAACCCATATTTCTCTAAGGCAAAACAATAAGTCTTAAATACCTAAGAGATCACCCTAGCATAGAATTTCGGCCTTACATAAATATTGACTGAGACTTAGGTTTAATAAATCACAAGGCATTATGGATTTTGACCTCCATTTGATATTCTCCACGTGCCTTGAATGAACATTCTGGAACTTCATAATGCTCAAATTAGGGCTTTGATCAAAACAGGGTCAAACCCTAATTATCATTTCACTTCACACTCGTGACTTTGGAAAGAAGGAAACTCTGTCTGCAAGAAAAACACCGCCATGATGGTGTCGGATTCGAGCTCGTGTGCTTCAGTAATCTTTCCTTGCTCCTCCATGCCATCATGAGCTCGAGCTCGACCTCTGCAGTCCACTCCATGAAAGCTCGACTTGTATTCTTGTTTTCCTTTACTGTGCAGAGGTAAGCTTTATTTAATGATTTTCATAACCTCTACTTTAGCCTTGAGGCCGTGGTGAACACACTCTGATGCATTTATTCTGCATTTTCTGTGTGTTTCTCATGCTCATTGTTGTGTATCATTCTCACCATAAGAGCTCAGCCATTCTTCAAAACTCGAAATCATGCCTTGGGAAGCTGAACAGGAAGCTATGGCCACAGCTTGAGTGCTCCATCAAAAATTTAAACTAGTAATTTTCCCTGCCAATCTCCAGAGACTTAAATGGTTTCTTCCTTGCTAATGAATTTCTGGCCATATCAGGTCGCGCCCCATGTGCACTGTAGGAAGCAACTTCTTGACTTTTGGGTTCGACCCATATCATTAAATTGAGCATTATGTCAATTTGATAATATTTTTGCATATGGGTATCAAAGAAAGCTGAATAAAATTGAATATCTTCCTCTTTATTTTGACCCAACTCAGAGAACTTACATTTGCTCCATATTTCTGTTATTTAACTCCAGATTTCACATGGGTTATCTTTGTAATTGATTTTTCTGCACTTTGAAGCTAACCCTGAAAGTGGGTATTTGGGATTATTAGAGAAAAATGCATTTTCTTCTCTTTTGAAACTCAACCTAGCACAAAAATCTTCATATTTGTAGTCATACTACTCTTGAATGTAAAACTCAAAATGGGTATTGTAGATTATCATATTTCTGTACCTAGAATGAAAACCCACATGTGGGTACCATGGATAACTGAGCATAGTTTTATTTCGTAGTCCTGAAACAAAAGTTTGTATATTCTGAAGAAAATGTTTCTATTCTGATTTCTCTTCAGAACTCGACCACTAGTTCATTGCATTTATTCCTTTCAGGAAAGAATCTTGGCAGAAAAGTGTAAATTTATTGAAAGTCAGTATGACTCTCTGTGATGTCCACAAGATCCTGAAAGACCTGTCTTGAATTTAAAACCTCATATATGTATTAAGATTGAAATTGAACATTCCATTATGGTCTCCAACTGTATTCTGTTGCTCATCTTATAGATATGACAGAAACTTTACCTTACTGTTCTGACAAGACCTTGACGGAGTAAACTGAAAATGATCAAAATCCTACACATTTGTTGTATCTAATTCATGGATTGACCTATTACAAATGATGTCTTACTTTGACACTTGTAACCCACTAGAAACAAAATGGATGTGTATCACATTTGATTGTTGTCCTCCACTAATCATTGATACACGATCCCGTTTGAGGCACCATCCCAACCGGAATGAGCTCACTATCCCTGCTGTAGCTTCTAATAACCAGTACTCCATATTCAGGTATTGTGACACTGATGTTCATTACTGCATCCAGCTACCCTCCTTGAGACAGAAATTGTCATAATTAAGATCTCAAATCACAATTGATCCAAAGTGAACTCCTACTTTTCCTTCCTTAGCACCTATGCAAGACTTAGCTGAAACATTGAGTCATAATGGACTGCACCTTATTCACCAATTCTTATGCATAACTAAGCACTCATAACTCATTCTGGAAAGACAAAGCTTACTCTTTCTTTAATATTCTGGAATGATCACTTTATTATTTCAATTCATAATGCACTATGTACTTACCAATCAACTGGAACTAGGGGTTTATCTGTCTTTTGAATTCTTGAGCAACATGGTACTCTTCATGCATTTTTATATCTCACAGCACAAACTGCTCCTAAAATATGTTCTCTTTGATGATTAAAAACTGATATTTATGATTACGACCAGCACAGAACATGAACCTATTCAACAATATCTGATGTAATTGCACTTAGTTGAATTTATTTAGTGAACTAAACTCACTATTCACCTGTAGCCTTTAGAAATCAACCTTGATCGTTGTGAATGAACAGTTGGTTTCGTTACCTGATGGATTCTCTGTTTTATTCTTTCAGTTGTATTTCATTTCACTCAACGTATATGATGAAGTATCTTTTAAAATCAGCCCATTTAAAGAATAGGGCAGCATGTCGAGCTCTACCCTTGTGGGAGCCCGTTTTACTCCACATGCTTGGTCTTCGAATAATGTTCAGCTTCATGACTTTACCTATACCTGCACAAGGAAGCAAATAGTGTTAGCATAAAAAATGGAACATGATGATCATGATGTTGTTACTTCCCTCCAGCTCACTTCCTTCATACTGTACTTGATAGGATTTGATTGTTTCAATGCATTGCTAATAGTATGTTGCACTATTGTAGTTGCTCCATATAAGTTATATCATAGTCGGAGCCATTGACACCCCTCTTTTCCTCTTACAGGTCGATGGAATACGAGAAGACAAAGGTGCACCATCGTCACCAACCATTGGCCAAAATAGGCAATGATGATTATTTGTCACTTATGTTTTTTCCTTTCTGCATCTTCGGTAGTGCAATGTACTATTAGAAATATGTTGTCATAGTTATATCCACAGCTTGTGTGGATCTTTGATTTCAATTTTTCTTTTCAATTGAAAACAAAATGCATTTCATGCAATGTTGTAATATCATTCTGATTGTGAAATCAAATGAAGCCTTGTAAAAATATGAGTTTTTTACGAAATAAATGAAAGCATCTAAAATGCTATTTTGCTCATTTGTCCAATTCTGTATTTCTGCCATTTCTAGAACATCTAAATGGCATTCTGAAACCTCCATTTCTCCTTAAAAGCATAACTATTACTCAATGAATAATGATAAAACTATGAATCAGCATTTGAACTTAAATGCAATTCCACCTTATGATAAATAACATTCAGTCGACTTCACCAATTGAGCCCAGGCAAAAATTTGGTAACAGTGCTAAAGTCTCGGCGACACGGACATGAGTTGCCGCGATTCTTGCCGACATGGAAGGGGTCCCACCAAACATCTAAGGTCAGCGATAATTTTTCCTTCAGCAGGAGGTTTGGCCGATTGGCATGGGTCTTGCCGAAGGGAGTTGCATTCGGCGAAGGATAAAACCTTCGGTATAATGTTTGGCCAAAGAGGTGAGGTCACAGCGACAAAAGTGGCATCGGCGGGAGTCATCTTCTTTGGCATATGGTCTCGGAGAATTCATAAAGTCACACTGACATGCCACAAAGGGATTCTATCAGTGGTCTTCGGCGAGAGAATTCATTGTCTCAGCGACCAAAGAAAGAACATACGGAGGCTTTCGCCGAGACATAGGGTTTCTATAGGACATCTCCCTAACAAGAGAATGCTACAGCAGGGCAAGGTTGCCAAGAGGTGTTGCCTTTGGCAAAAATTTTCACCGAAGGGGAAGGGTCCTGCCGATAAGATGAGCTCGCCGCAGGATATGGGACTCGGTCTAATCTCTCACTGACTCATGAAGGTCACGCCGATAGGATGTCCCTTTGGGGAGAGGAAAGGTATGTGCCAAGAGGTCTGGCTGACATTCAGGAGTCTCGCTGATAACATGGAGGGGCTCGGTAAGAGAAGAGAAATTTGGGGTAATGTCTCCCCGATTCTGATAAGTCTCAACGATAAGGAGGATGTCAGGGAGACTCCAAGAGAAAACAAAATCTTCGCCATGTGGTCTTAACAAAAGGATGCGGTCTTGCCGATGGTCTTTGGGAGCTCGGTATAACTTTTGTAGCTCGCTGAAGCATCTTGCCGACTGCCATATGCTATGCCGATAGCTGTTAAAATGAAATCGCATTGGGGAGACACGATGAGTGTCTCACCGATATGCGATTCAAGGTGGACCACTTTTGAATGCCCAAGAATCTGGCATGGCGAATGTTTAACCAATCAGGAGGAGTTAAGAGGGTTGACCTGCGACAGTTTGATCAATTGACCGGCCCTGTGGAAGACCAATAGAATGCAAACCAGATGGATTCTTTCTGAGATCAGAAGGCGATGGATCAGCTCAGGTGAAATGCAAAGATCTACAGGGAGGCCCGATGGTGCTTCCAGGAGACGGTCAACGTGCGAAGGGTCTGGAACATGAAGGAAGCCAAATGAAGAAAGGAACTGTGACTCACAAGGATAGCTGTAATGACCACTGATAGGCAGATCAATATTAATGGTGATATTCTGGAGCATTCAAGGTAGATTTCAGAAGGAGTTCGAGTATGGACACGCAGATAGGGGAGTTAATGCTGCAGTAGCAAAAGATCTACAGATCTTTCCCAAAAATCTTTCATCAACATGGACACCGAGGATTCACATTGAATACACATTTACTCTCTTCAAAAGATATGAGAGCCGACTCTCCTACAATCTGCAGATATTTTGTAAACCCTAGTGCTGGGGACAGCACATTCTTTTTGTTGCATTTTGTATATAAGGCATTCTTGCCTCTTTGTAAAGGTTAGAACTTCTAGGTTAGAACTTTTAGTGTAAGCACTTCTAGATTAGAACTTCTAGTTAGTAGTTAGTAGAATCAGAATAGAGGGGATAGAAGTTGATCCTGATTCTTTGTAATGGGAGCTTCTTTTGTCTTCTTAGAGTAGGAGTTAGATTCAGAATAGACTAATGTCTCTTTCAGTCTTCTTAGTGTAAATGGAAACAGCTTGGAGCCACAGATTTTCTATACACTGGTGATGGTGCCAACTTTGTAATTGTTGTTTATCTGTTTTATGAATAGTAGAAGCAACCAGATCTTAATCTACTTCATGTTGTGTTCCCAAATGATGTTTCTCTTGAATTAATCATTTGATTTGTGAAGCTTTCAAGGAATGAGGTTTGATTTTCTATTTTGTTTGAATGGTAACTTGTAATCTACTGTTGAAATCAGCATTGTGAATGAATGAAGCTGTGTGTTAGTCACAAGTTGACTTTGTTCTGCAGTTTTAGTTAGGAATTCCTTGGAAGGTGACAGGTCTGGTTAATTCGGATGAAGTGTCATTCTTTTCTATCTCAAAGCCCTGATCCATCTTTTTATATTTCTTTAAAACCCCGATTAGAATAGGTTTTAAGTTTATGTTTGATCTCATAACAGTCCAAAAGCTCAACACCAGCAAGCCCCTTGAACATTACTGTTACATTGACCACTGAGGGACATCAACACAGTTGAGACCCAACTACCAAAACCTTGGGAGCTAAGATATCGATGTGACCATCTTTCTCTTTCAGGAGAAACAGAGTAGCAATATTATGTTTGCAATGTTGTTGTGCCATTTGGGACGTCAACAGGAACTGGCGCTCGAAGGAGGGCCCTATGAGTAATTGTGGATTGTTGTGAGTTGGAGTGGGCCAGGTCTTGGAAAGCCCAGCTCTAATGGGTAGCCCTTTGTATATACCAGGATTTGTCCATGAAATCCCTGGTCACCTATATGATAGGCTTCCTTTATTTTTCCCTAACAGTGGGAAAAATGCTTCTGAACATGTCAAAACTTGCAAGCGTATTCTCACTTTTCTCCAGGTTCAGCATCAGGATATCATCTGCTAGTTATTTGTCAAAACAATTCAAGGTTCAGCAAGACAATGGTATGATAATCTTCTACCATATTTTGTTTGTTCGTGGATAGAATTTAAAATCTCATTCTTAGATCAGTTTGATCCTCATGCTCTACGTCCATTACATGAATTTGCAACTACAAAAAGGATACCATTAGAACCCATTGATCAATTTAATCACAAATTCTTGTTTATGTATCAAAGGGTTCAATCCTTAGATTTGGTTGTTGATGATTATATGCTAATAGAACATTACTATTGGGGTTTAAACCCCTCATTTGCAACCAAAGTCAGAGGTTGTGGTGAGGCTACATCCTTGCATGATACATTGAAAAAATCTCTCTTATTGGCACAATTTGGATGTGACACTAGAAATTCAGATAGCCAAACTCAGGGTTATAATCCTCTTGTGCTTGCAAATTGCCATCATCTGTAGCCTTATGCCGCTTCACCCACCATCCCTGCCAAGATGCAATCATTCTCACCAAGCAACTACAACCTTCCTAAGGTTCCATGCACCGCATTCCCCAACACCCCACATCAGGTCAATCACACACAAGACCACTGGGAGAACTCATCCCTGTAAAATTCGATCACAGAGTTGGGTACTTCATTTGATAATGAAGTTATAACCATATCATCTCCTTTCAATCATCTTCCAAAGCATAGTTCATTGCACCACAATGGAGAGGATGAGACAACTAGTACGCATGAAAATGGTAATCAATCCATCCAAGATGATGAGAGTGATCGTGTGAGGAGATTCAATTCTTCCTTATCTTTTGATGACCTTGATTCTTGCAGTGAGATGGATTCCACAACTGATGAAACTCCTCTACCTAGTGCAGACCTGATAGAAGTGGAGAATGGATTCATCGATGCATTCATAGATGCTTTCATGATGGTGAATGAGGAGGAAACACCCTTTGGTGGGTTAGTGCAAGAAGATGACTCTGCTGATTTGAGTAGTGGGCGGATTGAAACAGGTGACATGCTTCAAAATGAGATTACCAATGAATCTTGTGGTCAAAATCAAGGACTTAAATGTCAGCATGAAATCTTAAGGGAAGAAGTTCAAGAAGATGTGTGGATCAGTCAAGTGTTCCCTGAGGAAACTCATGACGGGGTACATTTGGATGAAGTAGAGGAATGCCAAGAAAGCGACCAAGGGGCTATCTCAGAAGTTGAATCTCTTCAACATAATGAAGAGAATGAGACAAGGGACTATTTTCATGATTTTGATTCTGATTGCTCAAATGTGTTGTTAGAAGAAGGTCCTTGCTTAGTATCCACTAATCAATTTGTTCTTAACACTGATGAATTTGATGCTAAGTGGCATGTCCTTGCTGATGAGGTGCAGGAATTTAAATTGAGAAAGTGCTTTCCTGACTTTGACTCTGTAAGTTCAAATGAGTTTGAAGGAAATCCTTGTTCACCATGTGCCAATACCCCTGACATCAAAAATGATAAGCTGGAGCCAGATTCTCAAACCCTAGGGGATGACATGTTGCAAAAGAATGTTGAAAGTGAGACTTCATCTCAAGAAATTCAAAAAAAAAATTACTCCGTGCCCGAGATGAATACAAAGATGCCGGTGAGTGAATATCCTGATTGCAAGACGAACTTGGATTCAGTGGTGTTCCATGAGCTAAGACCTCGTGAGGAGGAGGTCATACACCACAAGTCTGCATTAGCAACTAGAAATATTTAGAATCAGGTGGTGTCCTTTCATTATCCTTTGTGTTTTAATAATTTTTAGTTTGATCATGGCGTTGGGGATAGTAAAAAATGTTTATGGGTAAATCATGACAAAACTGAGAACCCACAGTTGATAATATTTCAAGCTTTATGCCCTCAGAATGAACTTATTGCCTATAAACTTTATATTTCTGAGTATAAAGATAAATTTTCTAGGCTTAGAACTGTGCCTAGTAAGTTAAGATTGTTGCACATAATGAAAAATTAGTCAAGTCAATGTATAAATATTTACAGTTTTGTGTTTGTAAGGCTTAGCTTTTGAGTTAGTTTAGGATTAGGATACATTAGTGTTAGTTTTTGGTTTAGTTAGTTTTCCTTCATTTTTTCTTTTTCCTTTTCTTGTTCTTTTTGTTTTTGTTTGTAGATAGTTTGTTTTTTGTTTGTAAATATTCTACTTTTACTTCTGTTGTAAATAGCTTTGTTGTTGTTTCCTTGTTCTTCCTTTTTCTCTTTGTCTTTCAGCCTCCTTGGTTCTTTTGGTTTTTGTCTTAGTCCTTTTGGGTTTACCTGTTCTATCCCATCTTAAAATGGTGGTTGTTATCTGAAGCATACTTTGGTCATTTGGAGAAGAAATGGTTTAGATATTTTCATGCTTTCTGGTTGGGTGATTTTGTCCTAAATTCGTTGTTTCATGCCCATTGTCAATAAGAGTTGTGGAACATCTTGAAAACAAGGTGCAAAGTAAGTAACCTCCATTAGCTCCCTTTGAATCTGTCACAAATCAATAAGATCATCTCCTCTTGTAATGTTATATTTGTCCTAGGATGACAATGTTGTAAGACTTGAGTGAAAAATTCAATTTTCCAAGTGCTGTCATAAGGTCCATGGTAGTTTTCAACCTAGATCAGGTGTTAAACGTCTGACATATTGAAAAGGAATTGAATTAAATATCTAGAGCTCTAAAAAAAAAAAAGATTCAATATGAATGGGTGATTCCAGTATCTCTACATGGGCTATGGACGCCTGACTGGCAGTAGAGCAATGCTGTGAGAAAACTAGAGGTATCTCCGTCGAGGCTATGGACACCTGACTGGCAGCAGAGCAATGCCCAGGATATCATTGCACGAAGGAAATCAACTCATGTAGCCCAAATTTTACACATTGTTATTCAAAAGATGAAGAACTTTATGAAAGGAATGATGCACTATCAAGCACACCCATAGATTCAGGGGTAGCCATTGTTTGACTTACATTTGATATTTTAGCTCTACCTTGCTTGTTTTAATTGACCTAACTGGAGTTGTGATGTTCATGAACCAGGAGTTCTGGGTAGCTGAATCCTTCAGATTCATGAAAATGGTTACACCATTTTCCCAGCCGAGTCACCATTTGTTATGCCTTACATAACCACCCCATTTTGATTTGGAACAAAACAAGTCCCCCTTTTTTTTCCTTTCTTTTCCTTTGGTTGTTTGCTTTGCTTTTGGGGGTTCTTTCATTTTTCTTCCTAAGTTTTCCTTCTAGTCTTGTCTAAATTTGGTTTTGCCTCAGTTGGAATTCGGGTTTTCTCCTGAGTTCGGGATTTTCCACCCAATCTGGATTTTCACGGATCTCACTTGAGCTCTGGCCAAACGCTGTTGTTTGGGGATTTTTGGTCTTTGCGGAATTCCACGTGGATCGGATTTTCCCGAAATCCCTAAGGCCACCAGAATGTCTCCTCCTTCACGGAAATCCGTCCCACGCGGATTTCCCCAAAATTTGTGAAATGTGAAGTATGGGGTAGTAAGGCTAGTTAGTAAATGATGATGCATTTTATGATTAATTGATGCTATTTTGAGATCTCACATGTTGTTCCTTGATTGATAATGATCGGATTAAGTTTCTAGTGGGTGTTTTCATGTTTATTCCACTGGAATCCACCTAACTCAAAATTCTCTGAAATTCCTCCCTGGCTTGGATTTCGTGGGTCGGCCTGAAACCCAAACTGTTTGTATGATCATTTTGTTCGAAGATTTAACGGTACCCTACTGACATAGGATTTGTTTCAATGATGATTTTGATTATTTAACTTATGTTTATGTGATCTTTATTGTGGTTTTATTCGTTGAATGGAGGATTAAATCGCATATAGGATGGTATTTGTCAAGGGAGCTTAGCTGGAATGCATTCCCCAGTTCAGTTGGTCATAAAAATTAGCTAAGAAGAAAGTCGGCAAGACCTTGTAGATATCTTGCCGACTACCAGTGCATTCTGCTCAACATGCATCTGTGTTACATTTCGGCAAGACCCCAGAGATGCCATGGCGATCAGAAATCACATACAGGCGTCTATTGCCAAGACATCATTCATTGTCTCAGCGACTAGGAGCTTCCTATAGGCAGAAGTTTGTCTTCAGGGAAGGGTCTTGGCAAAATCTCCATGTCTCGCCGATTGGCGTCAAAAAGATTCATACATCGGCAAAAGGTTTTCTCTTTTCCAAGAAGTCTTGGTGAGTTCACAAAGTCTCCCCAACTAACAAGAAGAGTCTAATACTTCGGTGGGAGTTTGTCTTCGAAGAGATGTCTCAGCGAAATCTCAAAGTCTTGCCGATCGCCGATAAGAACATACGTCGGGGAGAGTGGTTCACCTTCGGTAGGAAGTTTGGCCGAAGTACTAAAGTCTCAGCGACACAGACATGAGTCACCATGAGTCTTGCCAACATGGAAGGGGTCCCACCAAACATCTAAGGCCAGCGATAATTTTTCCTTCGGCGGGAGGTCTGGCCGATTGGCATGGGTCTTGCCAAAGGGAGTTGCATTCGACGAAGGATAAAACCTTCGGTATAATGTCTGGCCGAAGAGGTGAGGTCACAGCGACAAAAGTGGCATCAGCGGGAGTCATGTTCTTCGGCATATGGTCTCGGTGAATTCATAAAGTCACACCGACATGCCACAAAGGGATTCTATCAGTGGTCTTTGGCGAGAGAATTCATTGTCTCGGCGACCAAAGAAAGAACATACAAAGGCTTTCGCCGAGACATAGGGTTTCTATAGGACATCTCCCCGACAAGAGAATGCTACGGCGACAGCAGGGCAAGGTCGCCAAGAGGTGTTTCCTTCGGCGAAAATTTTCGCCGAAGGGTAAGGGTCTTGCCTATAAGATGAGCTCACCGAAGGATATGGGACTCGGTGTAATGTCTCACCGACTCATGAAGGTCACGCTGACAGGATGTCCCTTCGGGGAGAGGAAAAGTATGCGCCAAGAGGTCTGGCCGACATTCAGGAGTCTCGCCGATAACACGGAGGGGCTCGGTAAGAGAAGAGAAATTTGGGGTAATGTCTCCCCGATTCTGATAAGTCTCAGCGATAAGGAGGATGTCGGGGAGACTCCAAGAGAAAACAAAAGCTTCACCATGTGGTCTCAGCGAAAGGATGCGGTCTTGTCGATGGTCTTTGGGAGCTCGGTATAACTTTTGTAGCTCGCCGAAGCATCTTGCCGACTGCCATATGCTATGCCGATAGCTGTTAAAACGAAATCACATTGGGTAGACACGATAAGTATCTCACTGACACGTGATTCAAGGTGGACCACTTTTGAATGCCCAAGAATTTGGCGTGGAGAATGTTTAAGCAATCAGGAGGAGTTAAGAGGGCTGACCTGCGATAGTTTGATCAATTGACCAGCCCTGTGGAAGACCAACATAATGCAAACCAGATGGATTCTTTTTGAGATTAGAAGGCGATGGATTGGCTCAGGCGAAATGCAAAGATCTACAAGGAGGCCTGATGGTGCTTCCACGAGACAGTCAACGTGCGAAGGGTCTGGAACATGAAGGAAGCCGAATGAAGAAAGGAACTGTGACTCACAGGGATAGTTGTAATGACCACTAACAGGCAAATCAATATTAATGGTGTAATTCTGGAGCATTCAAGGTAGATTTTAGGAGGAGTTCGAGTATGGACACGCAGAAAGGGGAGTTAATGCTGCAGCAACAAAAGATCTACAGATCTTTCCCAGAAATCTTTCATCAGCATGGACACTGAGGATTCACATTGAATACACATTGACTCTCTTCAAAAGATTTGAGAGCCGACTCTCCTACAGTCTGCAGATATTTTGTAAACCCTAGTGCTGGGGACAACGCATTATTTTTGTTGCATTCTATATATAAGGCATTCTTGCCTCTTTGTAAAGGTTAGAACTTCTAGGTTAGAACTTTTAGTGTAAGCACTTCTAGATTAGAACTTCTAGTTATTAGTTAGTAGAATAGGAATAGAGGGGATAGAAGTTGATCCTGATTCTTTGTAATGGGAGCTTCTTTTGTCTTCTTAGAGTAGGAGTTAGATTCAAAATAGACTAATGTCTCTTTCAGTCTTCTTAGTGTAAATGGAAACAGCTTGGAGCCACAGATTTTTTGTACACTGGTGATTGTGCCAGCTTTGTAATTGTTGTTTATCTATTTTATGAACAGTAGAAGCAACCAGATCTTAATCTACTTCATGTTGTGTTCCTGAATGGTGTTTTTCTTGAATTAATCATTTGATTTGTGAAGCTTTCAAGGAATGAGGTTTGATTTTCTATTTTGTTTGAATGGTAACTTGTAATATGTTGTTGAAATCAGCATTGTGAATGAATGAAGCTGTGTGTTAGTCACAAGTTGACTTTGTTTTGCAGTTTTAGTTAGGAATTCCTTGGAAGGTGACAGGTCTAGTTAATTTGGATGAAGTGTCATTCTTTTCTGTCTCAAAGCCCTGATCCATCTTTTTATATTTCTTTAAAACCCTGGTTAGAATAGGTTTTAAGTTTATGTTTGATCTCATAACAGTCCAAAAGCTCAACACCAGCAGGCCCCTTGAACATTACTGTTACATTGACCACTGAGGGACATCAACACAGTTGAGACCCAACTACCAAGACCTTGGGAGCTAAGATATCCATGTGATCATCTTTCTCTTTCAGGAGAAACAGAGTAGCAATATTTTATTTGCAATGTTGTTGTGCCATTTGGGATGTCAATAGTGTCTATAAGTATGTATATATATTCACATATTTAATTAAATATATGTATATATCTTTCTATTTAAAAAGATTGTAAGTTACTTCAGCTGTAAATGTAGATTTCTGTGTATCTATTTATATTTCTAGATATATGTATAGAAAAGAATATAAATATAATAAGTGTGAGAGCAAGATTTAAAACTCGAAAAGATTAAATGTAGAAATCTAACTTGCAATAACAAATATTTTGGTTTTAAGTAGATATGTTTCTGTAATGGATTGTTTTACCTCTGAGTACCTGTCCAAATATATGCATATGTGCATGCGAATATGGGTAGATTCTGACTGGTGATTGTTTCTTTTAAAATTATATAACACCATTATTTTAATTAGAAATGGAATATTGGCTATCTTGAAAGCAAGAACACACTTGCTTACAATTGTTTTAAGTGAATTGGGTAAATTTTGTTTGTTCAAAATGTATACATTTCTGCCTGAAAGTATTTTATTTTATTTTTACAAATGTCATGTAATTTTTTTATTTTTAGATTGAACCCTTTAACTTGGGAACGACTTATTGGATACTTTGAAAACAAATAAGAAGTTACACATTTGCATTTAATTACCTATAAACCTTGAAATGTTAGAGGAATGATTTAACCGAGTCAAAAGTGAGTTATCAAAATCAGAGTAGAATTTATTTCTTGTGAGCATTTCTCTTAGGAATATGAAATTTTTGAGACATTTTCTAACCTTAGATCTATATATATAGAATTAGAATGCAATTCACCTATGCTTATTATGTATTGTGAATCAATTATGAATTTTATAAAAAGATAAATGAATGTTGAATCATACCCTACTTTATGGAAGTTAGTTTCAATGATGACACTTTTCTCATGAATTATGGGTCATTATACATATACAGAGAAATTAGGGATTTTCCTCACTTAGTTGATTTTGAGATTTATTTACATAAGAATGTATACTCATATATATATATGCATTAGCTTATACATGTATTCTCATACATATATGAGCTATATCTTCTAAATTCCTTTATAGTATTACTCTCTCATTGATAAAACCTAAATATGAATCATTGAGTTTAGAAGTAAACATTTTGCTTATAATTGCATAGGCATGCATGCATCCTAGCAGGATTAGAATTACTTTCATGAAGCTTTGTGTGATTGCAGCGTACTTGTGTGATATTTGAGAGATCATTGGAAGTAGAATGGTCTTATTTACAAATACTTGGGAGCAATTCATGATAGTGTTGGCACTACCTAAATTTCATATGTAAGGATAATGCATTTGTGAAACTTGAAAATGTTGTGTGAAGACTTATGTGACTAGTAAAAGAACTCCCATATGCTCCTTGATATGTGTGACACTCATGATATCCAGAGATATGTAATGAATGGTCTTGTCAACGAGATAGTATGATCATTGCCTACGAGGCATCCTGTAACCATTGAAACTTTGTAGCCAGTAAGGCTCGGCCGGTGAGGCACTTTTACAAGTGGTTTTTCATCCCTACGAGGGTTTTCCACTCATGAAACTCTTGTGTTATGGTTCTTTTGTGGATGCATTGATGATACTGTTGTTCCCTCAATTGGCTTTACAATATTTGAATTTTTTGTGTTTTGCATATCTTTGTATAAGCCTATATGGCTAGATTTGGTAAAGGCACAACCTTGTGTTGATATACATAGTAACTCATTAATGTATGAATTTCCTTTGAAGTATTAATGAAGTAATAAATATATGTACTGAGTATCTTTAATGAACTTTCCTTTGAGCATGCATGGATATAAATGTTTTGCATGTTATCTCCTTTCTCTTACTTGTGATGTGCATTGATCAAGGTTAGTATTTATTTTGGAATGTGTGTTTTTCAAGCATTACAAACCTCCAACATTTATTCATGAGGACTAATTTTGATAGCAAGGGTTTCGTGAGACGAAATTTATATGGAGGAAGTTCATATCAACATCAACCTTCTATTGAGGACTTTTGGGAAGATTGTGTTGATACAAATAAAGTCTTAAAAAGAGATTACATGAGGTTAACCCTCGAGCAAATACAAGATTTTGGTCTTTCTTTTTGGATTCCTGAGGGTATGACTAAAGATTCGGTGGTCATTGACCCCGAATATGAAAAAATGTCTGATAAATCTCATCCCAAGGTTGACTGGAGTAAAAATGAAGTCTTGAATATGAATATACTGGTTGCTCTGATGTTGAAAAGAGCTTAAGATTGGTTGAAAGGAAAATGGTGACAAGTTGCAGGTTCTACTCAAGAACCAAAATCATCTAAAAAAAATGAACAGGGGTCCACTCAAATAGTTACGGTGGGTACATCATCAGGGAGAATGGCTACTAGGTATTCTAGTGCAAATTCACAGTCTGGAGGTGATGGTAAGAAGCCTGAAGAGATGACTAAATTGAAGTTAGTGTGCAAGAAGGATAGCCCATCTACCCCTACTCCTAAAAATAAGGTCAGTCAAATGAAACCTGCGCCTGAAGACTCTGATGTTATTTTTAAGCAAATTGTTGAAGACAATACTTTTCCTCCTTTGTCCAAAGTACTCTCTTCCCCAGTGGAAAACATACCCATCACTCCTGGTGAGTCTAGAGAAATTTCTCTAGGAAATAAGGATTTTGTTTTGATAGAAACCTCCCCAGTATGGCTAAAAAAGGCAGTAGAGAAAAAGAGGAAGTACACTCCTACAACAACAGTTGGAGTAGATATAGTTGTAAAGTTGCTTCAAACTTCTTCAAGGCCAAAGAAAGCTCAGAAAATGTCAAGAATGTTGACTGACCCTACTTCTGGTAATCAAGTATTATAAATTACAGATCCTATAAAAGATCTAAATGAGGATGAGATAACAGTAGCTGACTATAAAGTCACACATGTTGATATGGGGCCCCAAACACTTGAAGGTGGTGTGTATCATGCTCATTATTTATTCAATTCCTTGATTAAGCGAGTAAAGGAAGAAAGAAAGGAAAAGGTGGAATTGCAATCTTAGGTTCTTGATTTGAAGAACTTTATTTCTTCTATAGTTCCCCCTTCTATATCCAGTGGAGCCTCAAGTTCTTAGGCAGAAGTTATTTATGGTTCTACAATGCAATTAATAAAAAAGAACCTGAGCTATTCCAAAAATGTTAGTGAATGGATTGAGGAAATGCTTGAAGGAATTGTCCTCTTTATTAGTAAGTCTATGCTTTTCTACACTCAAGTTGTTGATAAAAGGAAGGAATTGATGGCAAAGCTACGACAGATCAGAAAAAATCATACCAGTCTCTACATGTGCTCTCACAAAAAATAAAAGAATTGATTTCCATGGATTGAATGAAATTAATTAATGAACAAATTGTGAGTGATCTAAAGGAGTTAGACCCTTCATGGCCTGACTCATTGGAGTGGAAATTAACCATTTATGATAGCCTCGTAAAGGAGATTTCTACAGTGCTCGAAAGGTATCTGGACATGCTAGTGGAGATTAAAGGAAATTGTCATGACTTAAAAGTAGAGATAACTGATGAGTTTGATGAGAAGATTCTGGATTCAAAGGAAATTTGTCTAAAATTCAAAGAAATATTCAACAAGGAGATGGAAGATCCTGCCACCATGACTAAAGAATCTTTCTCGAAGCTCAGTAGATTGCAAGTTTATCTCAGTTCCTTTAAAACTGAAGCAAGTAGAAGGTCTAACACTCTGAATGAATCTAAAGCTACTCTAACCAAAGTAAGAACCAGATTGTAGATCACCACAACTCCAGGAAGCAAAGAGTTACTTGCAATTATTACCAGGTATAGGGACTACAAATCCAAGATGAAGGCACAAGAAAAATTGTTGTAGCAAGAAGTGGTCGAAGATCTGGAAGATGAAGAGGCCAAGGCGGTGGGAAATGATGCATACTTATTTTTAGTATTCCATGACACTTTCTTTTAATTTGGCTCTTTTAAGTTTAAAACTCTTTTAATCATTCGGTACAGTTACTTTCAAGAAACCATTACCAAAGACAATTTGCTTATGCTTTAAATATGGATTCGGCTGATGTGATTAAGATATTTTGGGAAAACTTTTATTTACTCATTAGAGCAAAATGCTGTTATTTTGGATTATTGCTTTTTGTTATTTTGATATAGAAGACAATGGTGGAATTTATGCATTTGTAATCTTTGAATTATGGTGTATGAATCTGTTCTGCTTATGTTGAATGTTCTGCCAGTGTTTGATCTATTATTGGAATGATAGATATTTTGAATTGTTGCATCGCTATAGTATCGTTTATCTATGAATAAGGATTTTGTGGTGATATTTGATTTCACTTTAGTTGTGAAGTATTTTCAGTTTTATCATATGAAGTTGATGAATACCTTTAAAGCTTTCTAGTTAAAAGCCCCTTCCTTTATTTGCTTTCTGGTTAAAAGCAACATTAGTTTAAAATTATTCCTTGAATATCAAACGAAGGTAGCTGCCACCTTTTAAAATAAGTAGAGAATCAGTTTGAGAACTACATGATTACTGATTCAATTGTGGTTACATTTTTCACCTTAGTGGGTGTGAGAATATAGAGTTAGGTGATAAATCTGTCAACCAACACTTTTCAAAGTGAACTTAAAATAAAGAGACAGTATAAAGAACATGGTCCTTCACATGAGGTGTCTCATGGTGTTGACTCTAATGTTGTTGTTGAAATGAAGATATGGACCAATTGTTTGATATAAACATGGAATATATTAGCATTTATGATAGTGATGTATGCTAGTTTTATATCATCTTAGTGCTTGAATATTACTATGAAGTATTCCTTTGTGATGAAGGTGTTGCTTCTACTACAATGAATGATACTGATAATACCTAAATTAAAATCCTTTTTATGGGTATATCATGAAAGTGATGATGAGGTTCAACAAAAACACATATTTCAAGTTGAGTATTATCTTGTTGCTCAACTTGATAGTGTGCCAGAGCTTGAAATTTCTTAATTTGATTTGCAAGATGAAGATCTTTGTGAAAGCAAGTATTGTATTTACTAGGCACAATTTTATTTTCTGTGTGAATTAGAGGAATTTTGTTTTTTCCTTAATTCAAATAAGAAGGTAAAAAAATATGACAATAATACACTCATTTGTATAGGAGGCTTGCTTCCTTTCATGAGTTTTAATTATTTTAATATTGTTGGAGTTTTTAAAGTTTTACCCTATGCTCCTATGGACATGAATGATGCATTATGGAATAGGCCCAAAATCTACTATTGATGGGTTCTTTACAGTAGAAGTAATGTTGATGGTGGATTTGGTCTTCACTTATTGGGTAATATTTACAAATTTATGCAAGAAAACATAAGGCTTCATTTTTTATAGTTGGGTGGTGAATAAAACTATGGCTTAAGGGAGATCAAATCCTTCAATAAACTTCAAGACAAAGGAATTTTTTATAGTAGCTTGTCCACAACCTTCTGCCATGTGGATCTTATTTGCAATGTTTGAACTACAACTATTTGTAATTTATTTCTACAAACAAACCTTATTTATGTGCCTTCATGTCATTGGTTATAAGCTATTTTTTGTACATAATTTCTTAGTGTTGCTTTGTCTTGTGTGTATTTTGTTATTATTTTTTGTTGTGTTCTATCGTGTATATACCATGGTATTTATGTAGACACAACCCTTTTTTTGTGACAAAGTGTTATTGTTCTAGTCATCCCTATTTCTTTTTTCTCCTCTAAGTAGTTGGATTCTTTTTGTACCTACAAGAGGCACACATCCCCAACTATAGCCATATTTGGTGTGTTCTATTTTCTTAAGGGAGACCTTTAGAGTATTATCATTTCTAGTTTGTAAGTTTTTTTAATATTTTTACAAATAAAACCATAGTCCTTTGTGCTTTGACCCTTTGCATATGTGACTATCATATTCTTCTACTTTAATGACGACTTTAACTCATAGCCATAGAATAATATATTAAAATATATAACCCTTATAAATGTGTATTAATAGTGGAGAACAATTTTAATCATGGCATAAACTTGTAAAAACTCAAAAAAAAAAGAGTTTGTAAATGCACTCATACAAAGTGCCAAAAAAATTGAATGTATGTTCCTTAGGGAGGGAATCTTGTACTTACACTAAATTATAAAGTGTAATAGGGGGGTTTTGTTGTCCCTTGATTTTCTATCATAGCAATGGATCCTCCTGATTTTCACCTCATGCGTGGGTGCCTTGATGCACACCCTTTTTCAGTTTCTTGTACATCTTTTTGGACCTAATGTTGGGTTTACATTCTTATGCACACCTTTGTGCTCCATTTCAATTGGTTTTCCTATACCACTCCCTCATCAACATTAAGGGGGGAATTATTATAGTGTTATGCTAATGCATCCTTGGTTTCAATGGAGTAATGGAAGAAAATTGTACTTTTAGGGGGCCTCATAGGTGACCTTTTATCTTCGTCTCTCCTATGGGGGGATTATTTCAGTGGATCATATTTTGTGAGATTCTAGTACTTATGTAGATCATTGTGATGCACATTTTAGTAGTGTAATATAGGTCACTTGTGCATTTGTTGATCCTATTCCAAAATCATATTACTATCTACATCTTCAACTTCATAGAGTTTGATTTCCTTTGTGTCGTCTACGAATTCATGGTTGAGTAGTGTTCTATATGTTCATTCATGTATTTTTTTTTTTATCTCTTATGTTGATCTACATTTTTTGGAGGTTTTTTTATTGCAGTAGACACTAGTTCATCTTTGATAGAGTTTAATATTTCAACATGTTTCAGGAGTTCTTCACCATCACGTTCCTATCTTCATGGGACATCTTTTCAAGAGGTCTTATCCTTCTATTTCTCTCTTTTGGAGAGGATTTTTATTCTCATTGGGTTTTCTCTTTTTTCTCCATTTGTGAGAGATCATTATTGTACATGACTACCTTATCGGGCCTTGTTGCCAAGACTCATTTTTTTAGTTTTTAGCTTACTCCCTCAGTATCACTTAAGGGGAGAACTGTTAGTGTGAAAAGAGGTATTATCAAATTAGTTATATTTTAGCCTACTTTGTAGAGTCCTATTCACACTACATGAAATCTCACTTCTAGAGGTTATGTCTCACCTCATGTAAACTCACCAAGTGTGTCAACACTTGTCCATAGATTCATATAGTTGTTTCATACTTGGAGGCGTAGTCAAAGTTTGAATCCTACCTTCTCATCTCTTCATCCTTTCCTTTATAAGCAAGGCTCATTTGTACATTTTACAAAACATTACATGCTTATGATATTTTCTCATTTGGAATATATTCTCATTTGTGGATTATTTTGAGTTTGCAAGCAAATCTTGGCTACTCCAACATGGTATTAGAGCAAGCTTGCAACTGCAATCCCTTTCTCTCTTGAATTTTTGGGGTTCGTGGGCATCAAGTTTCAAATGGCAACGTTCTGGAACAAAATTGACATCACATTTGCACTTAGGAGGGCCGAGAGACACCTTTTGATATGTAACACGGGTATTCAAAGAATTTATTTTTTGAGTTTTTTGGGGCCAAGCCATGGAGGGTTGTACAAAATTTTATACAATCCATATGGATCCATACACCAATACTATACAACATACCATCTTGCAACAATGTTTTAATCCATGCCTATGTCTTGATCTACATGCTACCTCAGTCTCTATGCAACATTTTTTTTAGTAATTTTTTAATCATTAAGAAAATACTTTTTGTTATTGGTACAACTGCATGCATCAAAGAATATTTTGTTAGTTGATGTCAGCATGACATCATTTTTTTCATCCCCAAATTTTCCCTTCATCGTTGGCCTATTTTGATTTTTGGCTCAATTTTAGGAGCCTCTTTCTCTAGCATGCAAACAACTTTTTGAGTTATTTTTTTCATTATGCATATATTTTCATCCTCTATCTAGTGATATGATTGTTTTTACACTATGATGTACAATTTTTTTTCAAAAAACTAGATCATGATAGGACACCTAGCATGATTCCCATTTTTGGAACTTCAAAGGGCTTGTTTGGGCTCATATAGACTCCCTTTTGGGTCCCATTTTTTTGAACCTTCACAATTTTTTGAGTTCTACACAATGGTAATGTTGAATTTTTATGATTATGTTTCAAAATTTTGAATTTTGAGTATGTCTCTTTTGAGGTTTTGTACATCAAATCTACTTTGTGAAATTTTTAATGCACTAAAATAAAGTGCCATATCACTGTATTATTTCAAAGGGGTCATTCTTTGAATAATGGGGGTTTTCATTTTTTTTAATTTTCTTGAGGTTTGAAAGGAATATTTGATATATATGTTTTCATTGTACACCTCATGACGTAAACTTGTAAGAACTCAAAAGATAAAATAAGTTTGTAAATACACTCATATAATTACAACAAAACTAAATGTGTGTTCCTTAGGGAGGGAATTTTATATAATTTACAATGAATTATAAAGTGTAATGGGGGGGGTTGTGTAGTGCCTTGATTTTCCATCACAACAATGGATCCTTGTGATTCTTGACTCATGTGTGTATACCTTGGTGCACACCCTTTTTCAATTTCTTGTACATCTTTTTGGACATGATGTTGGGTCTACATTCATATGCACACCTTTGTGCCCAATTTTAGTTGGTCTTCCTCTACCAATTCCTTGTCAACATTAAGGGGGAATTATTACAATGCTACATGCTAATACTTCCTTGGTTTCAATGGAGTAGTGGGAGAAACTTCTACTTTTGGGGGGCCTCATAGACCTTCTATCTTTATCTCTCTTACAAGGGGATTATGGTAGTGGATCATGCATTTTGTGAGATTCTAGCACTTACGTAGAGCACCGTGATGCACATTTTAGTAGTTTACTACAAGTCACTCGTGCATTTGTTGATCATACTCTAGAATCATCTATTACTATATCCACCTTCAACTTCATAGAGCTTGATTGCCTTTGTGCCATCTATGTATTCATGGTTGAGTAGTGTTCTATATGTTCACTCTTGTAGTGTTTTGTATCTCTTATCTTGATCTACAATTTTAGGAGGTTCATTGATTCCAGTAGATACTAGTTCATCTTCAACAGAGTTTGCATCTTCAACATGCTTCAAGAGTCCTTCATCATCATGTTCCTATCTTCATGGGGCATATTTTTAGGTCTTATCCTTCTCTTTCTCTCTTTTGGAGAGGATTTTTATTCCCATTGGGTTTTCTCCCTTTTCTCCATTTATGAGAGATCAATATTGTACATGAGTACCTTATTAAGAATTATTTTTGAGATTCATTTTTTCAGTGTTTATCGTACTCCCTAAGTATCGCTTAAGGGGGGTGTTAGTGTGAAAAGAGGTATTATAAAACTAGTTAGCTTTTAGCCTACTTAGTAGAGTCTTATTCACACTACACTAAAGCTCACTCAGAGGTTATCTAGACTTTTGTCTCACCTCATGTAGACTCACCAAGTGTCTCAACACTTATCCTTAGAGTCCTACACTTGTTTCATACTTGGAGGGATAACTAGAGTTTGAATCCTACTTTTTCACCTCTTCATCCTTTGCTTTATAACCAAGGCTCGTTTGTACATTT
The DNA here is from genome assembly GCA_007258455.2 of Sequoia sempervirens. Classification (NCBI taxonomy): domain Eukaryota; kingdom Viridiplantae; phylum Streptophyta; class Pinopsida; order Cupressales; family Cupressaceae; genus Sequoia; species Sequoia sempervirens. The sequence continues at coordinate 24,966,159 of VDFB02270651.1, forward strand.
TACAAAATTTCACATGCTTATGATATTTTATCATTTTCAATATTCTCATTTGTGAATTGTTTTGAGTTTGCTAAGTAGATCTTGGTTTCTCCAACATATAGTTCATTTTTGCACTCATAAATTTTGATTCATTTTCTCACTCATAAATCTAGTTGAGCTAAAATTAAATGAGATGACCTAATTTCATTTTTCTTCTAATTCCAATGCATGTAACAAGTCATGATTTTAAATTATGATTCAAAATGTATGATTGAAAGAGTAGACAATTATCTATTATATACCAAACTCACCTAAATATTTATATTTCTTTTTATTTTACTTTCATATTCTATGATATAGTTTATCATAACTATGAATTAAATTAATTGAATTGCTTTACTTATTATTATTAAACCTAATTTTAATATTAAATATTGTACTTCATCAAATGAATTTTTAAAATATATTAGTGGGGATCTATTCATATGGCCCCTCTTTAATTATAAAAAAAACACTTCATTATATAACCATAATCTAACAACAAGTGCAACAATAAAAGATAACTACGCGACAACTAAAAAGAACATAAAACATAAGACAAAAAGATAACATGCAAGATCGCATTACTTTATATCTAGCAGGTAAAAAGGTGTTTACAAAATAGACTAGTAAAACCAATATTGGCCACCTACATCACTATAAATAATAGTTAAAAACTTAAAAAATGCATATTTTAATAGGCATTGAAACTCCTTATAGTTGTCATTGTCCACCACTTTGTAATTTGACTATAATAGCCATTTCCTAAAGCTACTTTGACCTTCAACATGGGTGAAAACACCCTTATAGTTGATAACACTCCATGGACCTTTATCCTTTTTATAACCTTTGTATGTCTCACAACCTAAGTCAACAAACCATTCTCCAACAAAGGAATTATGAAGCCATTGATCAAATATAAAGTGTCATTATGAAATGATACCATCACATGCCTCATGGCCGTTCTCAAATATTGATAAAAATATATAATATCTTGTTATCCACTCTCAATTCATGCACATTCTCCTATAACTACATTATTGAAGCTTCTAACCCCACACCAAGGTATTGTTGTCTATGCTTTCTTGACACATATCTAGGCTCTCTAGAAAACATATCATCTTCCTTGGTTTCCTTGTTATCCTCAACTTGGATAAATTGCTCCATTACATACCCCCTGATTTCTATATTTGCCACTAGACCTTTTCTAATTTCTCCTTAAACTCCACTAAAATCATAGTTGACATTCTAAAATGACCATTATTGGCCAAAACCTCTTCACCTAAAATAGCCTTCATAAGCCACAAAAGAATCACCTCATTCCAATTAAAAATATGGTTAAGTTAGTCATTTGAGATTGAGCCTTGCCTTAAAGGTATCCATGACAAATTTACCTTCACCATAGATAAATGTAAACCCCAACAAACTAACAAGCAAAGCCTTATGCTTATCAACCAAGCTAATCCATAAAAGCAAGCCACACAAACCAAAAATCACACTGCAATAAGTACTTATATCTAACATGACACCACCAAACACTATTGCTTAGCACCTTTCATATCCTCTATCATACACTACATTGTGTCGGCTACCTTTTCCCTTAATAACATCCTCCAACTCATAAAGTATGCCCTTTAATTCAAAATGGCATTGAACCACATTAAAAAGCCTTCTTGGTTAGCTTATCCAAATCTATAATAATGTCAAAATGGTCTAAATAATTAATCTCCTTGTTCTCTAACAAGGTAAAATCTTCTTGCATGGCTCATTGATTGGCCATAAAATCAACCACTTTGTTTTGTGATCCATAGCAATGAGATATCTAAAAAGAATGAAATTTCGATTGTGACAATAACTCTTCTTCTATGATCAATCTTAATTGCCAATTTGAAAATTGGCATTTTACTAGACTAATGGGAATTTGAAAGTCACCATCCACTTCCACCTTCTAATATTTTGCTCCATAAATTAACACTTCCTATTCCACATAATTATTGATTTTCAACCCCAAAAAGATAGAGCCACCAAACATAAAATCACATTCATTATTACTTATTCTTTACACAACTTCTTACCTTCCGAGAAATTAACAAAAAAAAATAACCAGTAAAATTGGGAGGGCGATCAGATTCTAAATTAGCGCGAACACAAAAGGTCGTGGGCAACCCTAAACTTTCCCATAATGGAATGTTAAAAAAACATTTGACTATTTCCACTTGGAGTTATATATATATAAAAGGGACGTTAATACAGACAAACTCACCTACGTGTAATCAATTGAATACGCCTTCGATAACCCTGTAACTGGCAACTTGCTGCAAGTACACACAAAATCTTCTCTCTTCTCAATTTTTTTTTCTAAATTAATTAACGTGGGCCCGGCTCTCGCTCACAAATGTGAAATTCACATCAAACAGGAGCGAGCGTCGAAAAGTTTTACGATTTCCTGATAATATATAATAATTGCATTAACATTTATAGCTAGGGTTTTGAAACATAGTGGTTGGGAGGCTTGTGATTTTAGTAGTATATAGCAAGGATTGAAACCCTTCCGACGGCTATCAAAGAAATGGAGAGGTTTCAGTGACTGGAATCCTCTTTCACTTTTCTTTGCTTCGCTTTTAGTTATGTTTATTGTTTGCAGTTGCTTCAATGGCTCTGTTTTTTTCATTTTTCAAAGGTGTGCTTGGTTTGTGGTTTCAGGAAAGATCATTTGTGCAAGGCTTCCATCCCTGCGATGACTGATCATCGTAGCGGCCACGTCTTGCGTAGATCAAATGTTTGACCTCCCATTGAATGCTAAATTTATTATCTGTTTAGCTGCGGGCTCTCTTTCCCCATGGATTCATCGGAGAAAAGACTGTGTCTACACATACATAGATTTTCTATCTTTAACATAGTTCGTTCAGTTTTGAAAAGATATATTTTGAATTGATTTAGATTCATCTTTAGAAAAGGATCCGAAAATGTTGATTCACAAATATATACAGTTGATTTAAAAACTTATCTTTTCATTTTGCTATTTTTTAAGCCGTTTCTGGAAACTAAACATTCGTTATTAGGGGTAAAAAGGTCTTAGAAAGTTTTGAGGCTTTTGTTTTGTTTCATTTTAACAGGAGGGCAAAAATCTGTTACTGCTTTGTGGATTCAACCGTTAATGGCCATGTTTCCTCTCCATCATATCATGGATTTGATCTGCTCGTTGGAAGAGCGTTAACAAGAGCCATTCTTATAGCGCTGTCAGTGTGGTGTCTGTGTAAAAACATATTTTACGTGTAGATATATATTTTTTCATGAAGCTTAGATCTCTGGTTATAATGGTGGAGAGTTGAAGTTTTGTAGTAGTTGACATTTGTTGCAGTTTGTGATATTTTGCTTTCGGTTTTATTGGTTTAATTTTGGGGTGTATTTGCTAGTTATTTTTAAGATTAACTGTATTGTTCTTATTTTTAGTATTTTAATATTTGATCTGATCTGATCTGATCCATATACTGCTGCTCTTTGATCTGATCTATATACTGTCGCTCTTCGCTTTATCTAGCTTTCTAACAAGATTCGTCTCAGGGGCATATGAGAAGAGGGCAAGGTTTTCAATCTTGGCTTTTTCGTAAATTATCATTATTATAATAATTTAAATTAAAGAACTTTTAAAAAATCTTGTATTGAGTTGTATAGAATGTTATTTATAATTAGAATTAGAGCTTTAGAATTTTGAGTTTTTAATAAAACATCAAATTGGTGTTAGGGGTGAGCTATTTTTAAAGATTTTGTATAATATCAAGAGACGTAGGTGCACATAGATATCACATTTTAAGATTGAATTTACAATTATAAGAAGATGTGTTTATCATGAATTTTGATAGGCATGTTATTTCTTATTATAGGGATTAATATTTTTAAATATTATTTTAATTTACTTGATTGATCAATAATTTTTTTTTTGATTGTGTAGAATTTTTTTCATCAAAATTTGAAATCATAATCTATGATTCAACATTAGGATCTAAAGATTAAAAGAAGAGAAATAAAATGATAAATAATAGACCATAGGTGAGGACAATGATGTGATCTAGAACCAAGAAACAATAATGAGAGAGGAGAAGTATCAACCTTAAATTCAAAATTATATAATAAGTAACAAATAAAGGAAGATAGGAAGGAAATAATACAAATAAAAGAAAAAAATGCATTCATCAGCCCCAAAACTAGCAATGGGAGGGACACTAATGGCTAAGACAAAAAATATAGAATGCACAAGTGTATTAGAAGGACACTAATGGCTAAGAAAAAAAATATAGAATGCACAAATGTATTAGAAAGTAATTTCACAATTGAATAAGAACAAAAAAATATGTGTCTCTATGTATGTGTGTATGTGATAAACAAGGAAACAAAATCAACTCAAAATAAGGATAAAGGATAACCAAAGGGGATAAGAGAGGGAAATTAGTTGTAAACCAACATAATACATAAGAGTATAAGATGGATGAGCCTAATAAAGTCTAAAGCCTATAAGCATGTTATAACTCAAAAATGGTATACATCTATATACATACCCATGCTCTTTTAAATTATGTTTAGGATCCACGTTGATTAAATTCTATTGAATGTAATAACTAGCTTGCAAATGACATACCCTTGATTGAATTTGGCTAATGCCATCACCACATCCCCACCATCTAATCACTAATACCTCAAGATTTGATATTGCTCATTAGACCTACCATTCATTACCTTGGATCAAATCTACACTGACTTAGGTCATTTCTACACTTATGAATGTAAACTTTGAATTTTTACAATTCAAAATTTAAATTTAAATATTTTTGACCACTTCATTCATCATTGTGAGCTAACCTAGTGCATGTTGTGTTGATTTTTTTGTTATGTTATTGTATTTAGAAACATCTATTCATTCACTTTGAAATTGTCACGGAGCATGTTAGGGTTATCATAAGAAATTATTATAGAGAATTTATGAGAGAATTCTACTAGCATTATTAGAGTATCATATCATCCTAGGTCCATTGCATTCTTGCTTGTTTTGCTCAATATTGGTTCATTATCATTGAATTCTAGTTTAGCTAGTAATCTAAATAAGGAGAAAAAACCCTTGTGATTCAATAGATTTCCTAAAGGTGTTTGTTAATATTGTCAATTCCTTTTTAAACATTTGAAGATTGAGGCAAACAAATTCCAAATTGAAGTCATTTTTTCCCAATTCAATCTCATGGGTCACAAGTTAAATTTCATGCATAAGGTTCATTTTTGTACTCATAAATATAATATAATTCATTTTCTCACTTAGAAATATAATTTTGGAAAAAATTGAGGATGGCCTAGCTCAAATTTTGTTCCCTCCAATGCATCTAAGAAGTCATGATTCTTAATTACAATTCAAAAGGTGTGATAAAAATAGTAGACAATTATCTATTGATTGTCAAATTCAACCAAATATTTACATAAATATTCATTTCTATATTCTATTACACAATCCATCACGTCTAAAAAAAATTAAATTAATTGAATTATATTAATTATTATATTCATTAAATCTAATTTTTAAAATATATTATTGAGGGTCCATTCATGGGGCCCCTCCTAAACTATATAACAAATATTCCATCATATAACCATAATCTAGCAACTAGTACAATACTAAAAGATAACTACCGCGCATCTACATAGTATAATAAAAACACAAATATAACACCATAAGCTACAACTAATAAGAACATAAAACATAAGCTAAAAAATACCACCAAAGATCATAATACTTGACATCTAAATCCTCAAAAAGTGTTTACAAAATAGACTAGTAGGAACAATATTGACCACCTACATCAATAGAAAATAACTGAAAACATAAAAACTCCATATGCTCATGAGCATTGAAACTCCCTAAAGGTGCCATCTTCCATTGTTCTAAGACTTGATCATAAATACCATTCCGTAAAACTAGCATGACCCCCAACATGGATGAAAACAATCTTGCAATTGATAGCACTACAAGGACCTTTTTCCTTTGAATAATCTGTGTACTCCCATAACCTTGGTCAACAAACCATTCTTCAACAAAGGCATTATGAAGCCACTAATAAACTCTAAAGTGCCATTATCAAATTGACATGACTATATGCCTCATGACTATTCTCAAGTCCTAACAAAAATCCAATATCTTGTTATCCACTCTCAATTCATGCATGTCCTCTTGTAACTACATTATTAATGCTTTTGACATTGCACCGGTAGATTAACATCTACACTTGCCTAACACATACATAAGCTCTTTAGAAAAAATCTCACCTTCCTTGATGTAGTCATTTCCCTCAACCTAAACAAGTAGCTCCATTAAGCACTCCCTAATTTTTGTATTCACCACTAGAACTTTTCCAAATTATCCTTAAACTCTTCTAGAATCATAAATAAAAAATATGATTGAGATAGGGGTCTAAGGTTGAGTCTGATCTTAAAGTGTCTCATGTGACAACTCACCCTTCAACATAGATAAATTTAAATTCCAACAAACTAACAACTAGCGCCTTAAACCTACAACCCAAGCCAATCAATAATAACTAGCCACATCAAAATTGTAAAGTAGCAAACACTTATACACCACATCAAATTGTACATTAATAAACACTTACATGCCACATCAAATTGTAAAGTAATAAACACCTATACATAACGTGGCACAACAAAACATTAGTACCTAACACCTTTCATATTTCCTATCACGTATGACATCATGCAAGTTGTCTTCACCCTTAATAACATCCTTCAACTTGTAAGGCATGCCCATTCATTCATAATGATAGTGAACCACATTAAATAACCTCCTTGGTTAGCCTAGCCAAATCTATAATAATGGAGAAACTATCCTAGTTCTTAATCTCTTGTGAAATCCTCTCGCATGGTTCCTTAATTGGCCATAAAATCAGCCACTTTGTTTTGTGATCTATAGCAATGAGATATATGGAAAGAACAAAAAATTGATTGTAACAACAACACTAATTCTAAGAGTGGTCTCAATTTCCAATTTAGAAATTAATCTTTTTTAGCTAAATTAATGACAATTTGAAAGTCATTGTTGACTTCCACCTTCTTCTATTGTACTCCATAAATTAAAAAAACTTCCTATTCCACATAATTATTAATTTTCACCTTAAAAAAAATAAAATCACTAGATATAAAATGACATTTGTTGTTTAATAACACATAACGAACCCTTGAACAATCTTTGTTTTACTTCCTCTAATAAAATCTAAAATGTTCTTTACTCTTAACTTTTCCTAATTCACCCTTGAACTTAATTCTTTACACAACTTCTTCCCAAATAACCAATACATTTGGGTGAAAATGGCAGATGGGGAGTCTACAATTTGGATTGCAGCTTGTTATTTTTCCCCCTATGGCTCTAAAGTGTACAAGAAAAGGAGCCTGGATAGAGAAGACCCATATGAAGCGTTAAAAATAGACATAACAAAATATGGTGCCACAAGCAAGATTATTTTGCTTGGAGATTTTAATGCAAGAACAGCAAATAACCAAGCTTTGTGTTATAGTAAGGAAGAGGGACAAAGTAGTAATCCACTGTGGTTAGAAGAAGAAGAAAATCAAAGGTGGAAAAGGGTATCTCAGGACTCAAAAGGTGGTGTTTCGTCTTTCGGTGCAAACTTGTTGGGGTTTTGTTGCCTTCACGATTTAATCATATGTAATGGCATAAATACATTGTCGAGGTCAGGGGCCTTCACATGTCATACTCATAATGGGCAAAGCATGGTTGACTATGTCATTGGTTCACAAAGTATTATGCCAAGGATAATTGAGGTTGAAATAGGATGCTGCCCAATAGAGTTGAAATCTGACCATAGCCCTATTTATATAAAATTTGGGATGGAAACAGATGCCCAACAGAAAACCAGTCCGCAACCATGCACAAGTAGAGATCTTCAAGGTAAAATTTTTCTAACTTCAGAGAATCAAGACATATTTAAAAACATGCTTGAAAAACAGTTAAAAGAAATAAAAAACATTGTCAGCCACAACAGAAACCAAAACATTATAAACAATAGCAAGCTGATGTCAATCATTCAAGAAGCTCTCACAGCATGCAAAAGAGTTAAGGGTAGAAGAAATTCCAAAAACAGTTTTCCAGCAAATCCATGGTATGATGAAGAGTGTAAGGCAACTAAAAGAGGTCTGAAAATTTCTGGAAATGAACATGCAAACAAAAAAATGTATGAGAAACTAGTAAGATCAAAAAAAGAGGAATTCATGATAGTAAGAAAGAGAGAACTAATCTCTCTTGGAAGGCACAATCCAAAGGGTTTTTGGAGAGAATTGCAACATGCTAGAGGTACCAACGAGAATAACATTACAGATATTCAATGGTTAGAATATGCAAAAACATTGTATGAAAGAGACCAAGATAAAACCTTACCTCCAGCCATTAACAATAATGATAAACTTTTCACCACAAAGGATATCAAGATCGGTATTAAAGCTTTGGTAGTGGGGAAGGCTCGGGACATCAATGGGTTACAGGCTGAATATTTGAAATGGGGCTTAGAGCTATTGGCACCGCATATCAAGAAGATTTTCAATAGGGTTATTTAGCATGGTTTCCCAACAAATTGGACGACTAGTGTTGTTATCCCCCTCCACAAGAGTGGTGATGTCAACAACCCGTCAAACTACCGCACCATAATGATTAATCCCCTCTTTGGGAAGCTCTTTGGGAGCATGGTGGAGTGTAGAATAAGTTGTTGGGCTAAGAAGGAAGGTAAAAGGGCGAAGGGGCAAGCCAGTTTTAGACTGAAACATTCTACAATTGATCATTGCATCACTCTCAGACACATAGTTGAAAAAGTTTGGGATAAACAAGGTGATGAGGTATTTTGCTGCTTTGTTGACTTCAAAAAGGCTTTCGACACAGTCCCTAGAAGCAAACTTTGGAATAGAATGGAGCAACTTGGAATTCCAGAAAAGTATAGGGCTGTTGTCCATAGACTTTATGATCAGGTCCAGGCCAAAATCAGAACAAAGGCGGGTCTTTCATAATGTTTTGGGAGCAACATTGGGGTCAAGCAAGGCTGCCCTTTGTCTCCCACCTTGTTTGGGCTATACATAGACAAGTTAGAAGAGTGGTTAGACAAGCGTGGAGGCGATGGAGTGTTCTTGGCCACTTATGTGGTCAAATTGCTGCTATATGCGGATGATCTCACCTTAATGGCAAATTCAGAAAATGGTCTTCAAGAACATCTAAAAGCTCTAGAGCTATTTTGTCAAGATGTAGGGATGCAAGTGAACATCAGCAAAACCAAGGTCATGATATTTACGCTGAAAAGAACTAAGAAGCAATTAAATTTTGAATTTGAGGGAAGTTCTTTGCAAGTGGTAAATGAATACAAGTATTTGGGTCTCGATTTTTGCAGCAATCTTAGTTGGGAGACTTGTAGGATAAAAAGAATCCAAGGGGGTGGGAAAGCTCTCTATTTGCTTCAAAACAGATGTAGATCAGCTGAGTTATGGGACTGGAAAACAAAGAAGAAGTTATTTGGGCTGCTTGTTATACCTGTAGTCTTATATGGTTGTGAGGTTTGGGGCTGCAACACATCAGCATTAAAATGGAGGCAAATAGAAAGATTACAAAAGCATCTAATCACAAGCAACTTCAAAATAAAAAGTACAGTTCTATATGAGATTGTTCTAGCTGAGGCGGGGGCTTTCCCAATGGAAATGGCGGCATTAATTCGTTTATTAGGTTATTTGAAGAGAATTGAGAATATGGAGGAGCATCGATGGCCCAAAATTGTGGTGGAAGAAAATTTAACTAGAAGGAAGAGCACGTGGATGAGGCAAAATGTCAAGTGGATGGGAAAATGGGGGATAAGCATGCAAGAGTGTCCAAACACAAATGTGGGAATTAAAAGGTATGTCAAAGATAAAGTCAAACATATCATGTGGTCAAAACAACTTGGTCGAAAAAGAGAATACTATGTTTTGCATTTTAACCACACTTGTGATCACGAGCAAAAGTATTACGTGGGGGGCAGATATAATGTGGAAGGCTAAAATGCTGATAGCCCAGTTGAGAACTAGCTCTCACCATTTGAGGTGTGAAACGGGAAGATGGAAAATACCCAAGGAGGCATGGGCAGATAGGATTTGCCGTTTTTGCTCGTCGGGTTTAGTGGAAACAGAGTGGCACTACGTCATGCAATGTAAGGCTTATGAGGACATCAGGTGCAGCTACTCGGATCTGCTTAAAGTCAAATTGTTAGAGGCCTTGTTTGAAGAGGAGAAGATTGCTGAAACAACAAGTTACCTGATCAAAATACACAGTAGAAGGAATAAAATCAGCAAAGAGTTAGAGGGAAACATGGAGTAGTTGGTGGGGTCGGCGGCTGCTCTGCTCTGTTTGTTGCAAAAAGACGGTTTCAGCTCTGTATCTTGGGTCCCATAGGCCAGCTGGTCTCGTGGACGTTATTAAAAGCATTCATTCATTCCCTTTCGAGAAATTAACAAATAACCAGTAAAATTGGGAAGGCGAACTCAATATCCATCAGATTCTAAATTAGGAGCATTACAAAAGGTCGTAGGGAACCCTAAACTTTCCCATAATAGAATGTAACATAACGTTTGGCTATTTCCACTTGGAGTTATAAGTAAGGGACATCAATACAGACAAACTCACCTACGTGTAACCAATCTAATACGCCTTCGATTTCCCCGCAACTGGCAACTTGCTGCAAGTGCACACAAATTCTTCTCTCTTCTCAATTTTTTATCCGAATTTATTATCCGGGGCCCGGCTCACGCTCAGAAATGAGAAATTTACATCAAACAGGAGCGTGCGTAGAGAAGTTTTACTATTTCCTGATAATATATAATATTTGCATTAACATTTACAGCTAGGGTTTTGAAACATTGCGGTTCGGAGGCATGCGATTTCAGTAGTATATAGCAAGAACTGGAACCCTTTGGATTGCTATCAATGAAATGGAGAGGTTTCAGTGACTGGAATCCTCTTTCACTTTTCTTTGCTTCGCATTTAGTTATTTTTATTGTTTGCAAATGCTTTGATGGCTGTGTTTTTTCCAAAGATGTGCTTGGTTTGTGGTTTCAGGAAAGATCATTTGTGCAAGGCTTCCATCCCTGCGATGACTTATCATCGTAGCGGCCACGTTTTGCGTAGATCAAATGTTTGACCTCCCATTGCATGCTAAATCTAATTATCTATCTGTTTAGTTGCGGGATCTCTTTCTCCATGGATTCATCGGAGAAAAAACTGTGTCTACACATACATAGAAATAAATATTAGTTTTTCACAGTTCATTTAGTATTTAAAAGATTGATTTTGAAATAACTGTGTATATTTCTAAATTCATTTAATCTATTATTAAAAATAATCTATTCAGAAACATAGACATTTGATTCCAGAAGTAATCTTTCTGAAGATCCTATTTTTATTAGTCGTTTCTGGAACAAAGCATTCCTTAGAAGGGGTAAAATATTCTAGAAATTTCTGAGGCTTTTATTTTGTTTCGTTTTATCTCCTCGTTGGAGGAGCGTTAATAAGTTCCATTCTTATAGCTCTGTCAGTGTGGTGTCTGTGTAGAAACATATTTCACATGTAGATATATATTTTTTCATATCAAGGAAGCTTAGATCTCTGGTTATAATGGTGGAGAGTCAAATTCTGTAACAGTTAAAATTTGTGATATTCCGTTTTCGGTTTTATTGATTTAATTTTGGGGTGCAATTCCATTTGCTAGTATTTTTAAAATCAACTGTATTGTTCTTATTTTTATTATTTTAATATATGATCGGATCCGATCCCAAATACTGTTGCTCTTTGATCCGATCCAAATACTGCTGCTCTTTTATCTGATCCATATACTGTTACTCTTCGCTTTTTCTAGCTTTCTAACTAGACTCTTGTCTCAGGGGCATATGAGAAGAGGGCGAGGTTTCCAATGCTGTTTTTTTCGTAAATTATTATTATAATAATTTAAATTAAAGAACTTATAAAATCTTGTATTGATTTGTATATTTTAGAATGTTATTTATAATTAGAATTAGAGACTGTGAATTTGAGTTTATATCAAAGACATCAATTTCAAATTGCTGTTTTTGGTGAGGAATTTATTTTAAAGGATTTTGCATAGTATTCTAGTATTAGAATTCAAAATCACTTTATTTATATGTAAGAAGATGGGTTTACCATGAATCTTGATAGAGATGTTGCCAACTTGCCATCAAGAGATGTTGCCCTCAATTTTAGGGCTATAATATTTTTAATTATTTTTCTTATTTATTTGATTAATCAACAAGAGTTTTATTTGAGTAATCATGATCTTATAATGCAAACATCAACTAAGTATAGTAACAAAACTAGTTAGTCCTTTCGCCTTTGACTAAAGTCATGCTCTAGATTTGGTTCAAGCCTATGTTCTAATTTTACTAAATATTAGTTACTACTTGTTTATAAAATGAACATTTGGAAGAGATATACAATCCATGCAATTATCTATACATATCATAATTAATTCTCTTTTCTAATTCAAATTAAATGATACAAAAAAGTGATTTTTATTTCAATAATGATGTCAGTCATGATTTATAATATATTTAATTTATCACAATAGATAAGTTTGTATAACGCAAATTTGTTAATAACACTTATTCAAAATTATATATACATTATTTTACATAGTTTAGAATGTATTATTCTCTATTCTACACTTTTGACTTGAGAAATCAACTAACCATGTGTTACAAATCAAGAAGTTGTTGAAATAGAGTATAATTATACAATGCGATAAGATTATCTTAATGCAACCAAACTCAATTACAATGATAAATCATGAATGAAAATAGAAATATTGACTTGTATAGCATATACAAACCATAACACAAAGATTTACATGCAAAATATTCTTTTGAAAAAAAAATCCACATCCAAAGAGACCCAAGCTTGTATTAATGATAAAAGTTACAATACATTAGCTTATCCCTCTAAAATTTGACAACATAATGGTGCTCAAATGTTTTGTAAAACAACATGATACTACTACCATCTCAAGGCACCAATATATAAGAGCGACAAATGCAAGCTACCATGATTCATATTCTAAAACACAAAATCAATACCACACACCCAAAAATAATCATCCAAATCTTCATATGATATCTCACACCTCACAAAAATAATCAACAAACCTTGAATAGTAAATCATCTTATACACCTTACATCTATCTCCTACATCATAAGCATCATAGATTTTATCATAATGGTCAAAATGGCCAAGTTCCCAATCCTAAGCACTCCATGGGAAGATTGACCAAATCTATCATAAGATCTAGTAATAAAAAATGCTCTTACACCTTCTTACACATACCAATATTTACTTGATTTTAACACCTTTCCAAAAGTAACTCCCAACTTAAGTTCCACTACGATTACATGCGATGATAAATAATTAATAAAAAATTTACTTACCACATAGAAGTGTATCTAAGTCTACCCTTTCCATGTTCTTTGGAGACATGTCAATTATTTACCAACAACATTAAATAAAAATATCATAAATTATCTAGGATTTGCACCTAATTTCAACATTTTCCACTTGACATTTACATTGCCATGATATGGTTAGGAAACCTGATCAATCAATTTCTCAAACATGAGAGACCCATGGCCTGTCTATACCAACCAAACTTCTCTATGCTCATTGGATTAGTGGGCGGGTGCAAAAATATGGGGGCCAAAAAGTGGCCAACCATCTTAATTTTTTTTAAATAGTCATAACACGAGCGTGTTATATCTCATTATAACAAAAAAGCAACATTTCCTCATTTTGATTTATGCATTTTCTTGCAAACTAGCGGCCTTCAAACCCTCAAGAGCGCGCTCACATTATTGGAGACCAATTTCTTCATCGAATCATTGCCAAATCTTTGCCAAAATGTTGCCACGGCGTTGGGGAGGTCAAAGGAGCAAGCTTTGTTTGTTTTTTTGTGTGAATTTGTTTCTAAATAGGTAGATTTAATAGGTTTTTTTATGTAAATTTATTTAATTTATAGGAAATGATAGTCAACCTCTTAATCCTCAAAATCCTTCTTCACCTCAACCCAAAATACCTCCTGAAGAACAACCCCAACAACAAACACCTCCAACAATTCCTCAATATGCTCTAGGAACTCAAGAAAATATAATGGGGAAAATCGAAAACAATAAAAAATAAATTGAGGATATAATTGCAAGGTTTAAAGATCCTATAAGCTCAACCTCACATAGATCCATGCTTGCTCAATATTTTGAATCGATGTTATCAAACATAGATTCAATTAGCAATCAAATAACTAGTTGGGTGGATAAGAGAAGAGAGTATAGATAGTTTTATGTTGATAAATTATCCTATAAACAAGTGAAATATGAGAAAATTACAAAATTTGACTTGTGTTCCCTATTCACAAACCCTAAAAAAAATCAGCCTTTACACCCTTCAAGCAAGAGGTTCCCTATCCATTGGTGCAACCACCAAGGGATAAGGAACCTTTTTGGTAGAGGTGGTGGATGGTTTTTGACCATCCATCATGCAACAACAATGAGGTGCCACAATATTTTTTGAGGAAACTCTACTACAATTTTATCCTCAATAAAATCCCAAACTATTTTGATATGCAGGAGTTCTAGGGTAGAGGTGGAGGCTCGACACAGGATAGAGCAGGGGCACGTCTTGACCCACATCAGCTAGCAATATGAGCACTCGCTAGACCAATATACGAGCATGTGGCTATCCCTTCCATTGTGAAGGAGAGAATTGAGGTCGAGACACTGTAGTCAATTAGTTCCTTGACCCAAAGCATCATACAATATGCCAATCTTGTAGCATAGGGTGAGCGAGGTGAGTCTTCGGGCAGTAGAGCTCCACCTCCTATTTTTCAAACTTGCAGAACACCCTTTGGTTATGATCCCATGCATAGTCAGGATGTAGGTGCATAGGGTACATTTGCAGCCAATCAAATGGTGATGACAAATTCCCTCCTTAATGAGGAATTTGGCCTTGATAGTTAGGTAAATGCTAGCAAGTTCATTGAATTTAATTTATTAATTTTCATTTTTGAAATGAACGGTTAACTAAATTAGTTTAATGATTAAATTTTAGGGTCATAGCGTTCATATAGTTTTCAATGGTCCTTCACCTCCTTATTACACGACAACATGTACTGCCAATGTATGTAACTAGTAAATAATTATAAATATTACATGTGAATAGCATTGTTATATGAATGATATTCTTATATCTAATTTTGGATATTGAATAGGTTAATCTTGGAGATTTGTTGGAAACACCTCCCAGTGGAGGTGGACATCAAAGCTTCACTCAGGTAATAAAATAAATATTTTAACTAATGAATTGTAGAAAATCGATATTTGTAGTTTATATTCATATCATTGATTACATTGCAGTGCACATCTTTCAAACTCAAAGAATTACTTCACATTGCATAACTAATAACTAGATGTTGATAAATGACAAAATTTCAATTACAATTTATAGTTTTTTACAAAGTTAGCATAAGAAGTTATGCAATTACTTCACATTGCATAACTAATAACTAGGAGCAGCTTCCAATTGCATTTTCTTGTCATGGCCATGAGACCACATTTCTTTGAGGAATTTTTTCAAACAACTCACTGCCTTATCTATGAAACCGCCATCATAAGACTACACAATTGAATATTGATAAACATCATAACACAAAGTATTTATTGGTGTCTTCCCAATTGTCTTGATAAACACTTTTGGTTGACTGATATCTCTTCTATATGGTACGAACCCCTCCCACACTCTTGCATTCCATATGCAAATGGAATTGATCTTCTTTATGATGTATGAACTTTATGCACCTAATATTGTATATTTTAAATTTTTGAATTATCTCCTTAGTTTACTATAAGTGTACCCACATCAAGTGTGGCATTTGATACTAAAATATTGCCATTACTTGATTCCATCTTTGTCAAACTTAAATTGTACTTCATTATAGGGAATAAATAATGTCATTCAATGAGATTTTGAAAGGTAAACAACCAAAGCAAGTAAATAAGGAAGTAAAAATGACTGAATTCAAAGATCAAATATTCAAAGAAGCTAAGGCTCTTTGTAAGATGTTTAAGGCTATATTTCTTATTCATGTTAAGATAGAAAATTGTAATAATGGAAATTTCATACCATGCAACCTTTTTTTACTATGTCTTGCACTCATTTCAGATGGTCCCTTTAGCACATGTTTTTACCCCTTATTCATATTCAGTTTATACTTATGATAATTTGTTTATCCCTATGTGTTTATGTTCCCCTTTCCCATATATTCTACCCCTTGTATAATCCTTGTTTACCTTTCTCATGTGATAGTTAACATTTCCTACTGACCATTTAACGTTTGTAGCTTCCCTTCCATGTGTAGTGAACACTTCCCTTGTTCCCCTTATATCTCACCCATTTTATCAAAATGACATCAAATCATAGACAAGGTAGTGAGCTATTTGAAAAAATGCCTCTAAGAAATGTGGTCTCATGGTGATCTCCATCATCATGAGACCAAATTTCTTTGAGGTTTTTTTTCAAACAGCTCATTTCCTTGTCTATGCTACCACATTTTCCATACATGTCTACCAAAGCATTTATCAAATAGTTCAATTCCTTACATTGCTATTCCTAAAAGCCTAAAATAGGCGCTTTTGAACAAACTAGGGTGCTTGGAAAAAATCTATCAAAGCATAATAGTAAGCAATAGCATAGACAAGTTAGTGAGTTGTTTGAAAAAATGCCTCAAAGAAATGCAGTCTCATGGTGATGGACATCACCATGAGACCACATTTCTTTGAGGCATTTTTTCAAATAGCTCATTTCCTTGTCTATGCTACCACATTTTCCATACATGTCTACCAAAGCATTTTATCAAACAGTTCACTTCCTCCTTACTGCTATGGCTAAAATCCTAAAACAAGTGCTTTGAAACAAACTATGGATGCTTGGAAAAAATATATCAAAGCATAATTGTAAGCAATAGCATAGACAAGGTAGTGAGTTGTTTGAAAAAATGCCTCAAAGAAATGTGGTCTCATGGTGATGTCCATCACCATGAGACCACATTTCTTTCAGGCACTTTTTCAAATAGCTCACTGCCTTATCTATGCTACCACATTTTCCATACATGTCTACCAAAGCATTTTATCAAACAATTCACTTCCTTTTTGCTATGGCTAAAAGCCTAAAACAAGTGATTTTGAACAAACTATGGGTGCTTGGAAAAAATCTATCAAAGCATAATAGTAATCAATAATGTCCATCACCATGAGACCACATTTCTTTGAGGCATTTTTTCAAACAACTCATTGCTTTGTCTATGCTACCACATTTTCCATACATGTCTACTAAAGAATTTAATCAAAGTACACTCAATTTTTTTTCAAATAGTTCACTGCCTTGTCTATGCTACTAAGGTGATCCCACAATAGTGGTTTACACTTTTTGGGACATCCTGATTTTTGCTGAAATCACATATTTTTAGAAAATATAATGATTTAAGCCTTGAAAAGTTCCATTTAAAGGATTATAATTGAAGAGGATTTGATCAAACCCCCTTGGATAGAACCCTGCTAGTTTTAAACCATACCTATAATGGAGTCTCCTTTACACCTATCAAAATGTTGATAAAAAACCACTTTTGATTTACCTTTTGGGTGATCAAATGAATTCATTTAAAATTTATTATTTTTAATCATGTAGTCCTTATTATAAGCTTCCCAAAAAGTATAATTTTAAATATATTTACTTTGATTATTATATTTTTTTTATTTCTTGTGAATGCAGGTTTTTCACCGAAAATCAAGCTCTTTGTTCTGCACATGTGAAAAAATAGTAGATTATAAAAAAAATTCTAAAAAATACGTTCTGACTAGGTATTAATGTCCTTGATCTAGTAAAAAAAGAAAAATTGAATTTCAATACATACAAAAAAAATTATGTTGTTCACGGTTCACCCATTTCTAAATTGTAATTGGTTTGACTTCAAAACTTGATTAAGAAAAAAATATTCAATAAAACACTATGAAACCAAATGACATGCTAGATACTGTAGTTACAAAGCTAAATTCAAAAAAATAGAATTTTATCCTTCATAGAAAAAATTTATGTTGTTTATGGTGAGCATCACTCTTTAAAAATGGTGTTTATTGCTAAAAACTAGTTTTCAAAGGAGATGGAAAAAGAAATGCAATCTAATTCAAATTTTTAAAAGAAAAATATATTTAGAATCTACAAACAAAATTTCACAAATAACTAGTTTGCATCATCTTCAAATTCCTCATGATTTAGTAGCTATAGGTGCCTGAAAGTGAAGATTTAGTTAAAAAAAATCAATTCAATGTCCAATTTGGCAAAAAATTGTAAACCAATATTGTGGGATCACCCACCACATTTTTCATGCATGTCTACCAAAGTACTCAATTATTTTTTACTATCTCATACATTATAAGCCATGACCTGCATCACTATTCTAGTTTTTGTAATTGAATAATGTTGTTTTATTTTCAGATGATGCAAGCAGAGACACCTCCCGATGTTCATAGGGAAATGGAGCATGGTTTGTCTTCTGCAATTGATAGCTCAATGCCTTTGACAACGATATGAGGTGGATTAGTAAATTTTAAATTACATTCATTATTTTTGATAAGGGAAAAATAAGTTTTGAATGGACCCGAAACCATTTACAACAGGTTTTGAAAGGACCCAAAACCCATACCAAGATGAACAAGCTACCCGAAAGATAGGAACAAAAACAACCAGCAACATCACAGGGAAAAGACAACACCAAGCCAAAAGCCAGCAGGCAGCCCAAACAAGAACTAAGAAACTACAAGAGTCTAACACTCATTGGTTTTGATGGGACCAACAACCCACTACATATCTGGAACAAAGCTCCAACAACAAAAGTTTTAGAGCCCCATAAACCACACTTTCTGCCTCTATAGGAAGGGTAACCACAAGTGCGTAAGGAAACAAAAGTGGCCTTCAAAAACCATTTTTTCTCTCCACCTCTATAGGAGAGAAACCCAAGCTCAACCATATCATAGTGACTGCAACACCCCTTATCCTTGAGATAGAACTCCATAAAGATCAGCTCTCTTTTCAAGATCTCCACCTCAATAGAAGATGAAGAAAATAAAATAGCATGTAGGCTAGCCTCAGCAACAACCAACAGTTCTTCCAGGCATACTCAAAAGCATCCTACTCCACCTCTATAGGAGAGAGGTCACAACCAGCCACATCCATCTCCCCCTCAATAGAAGATAGGACCACCTCCATAGGAAGGGCTAGAGTGACCCAAAGATGCACAAAAGGAAACACATAGAACAACGCCATGGACCCTATAAACTCTCCCAGAAGATTAGAAAACAAACAAAGTAGAAACTCAATCTCAGAATGCTCAGGAACAAGCAAACCCCAGGAGGAATAGGGGTTCCCACACAACAAAGTAGTAAAGAGAAGACCCAGCAAGAGAGCACACCAAGCAACCCTGACACGCCGGTCAGAGCTAGAGAGGGTCAAAAACTCCTCACAAACTGCCAATGGAAAAGACCACCAAACCACCAAGAGGGGAAAAGAATGAACCAGAACAAACCGAAATAGAGAGCCCCCAGAAAATAGGCACTGAACACACCACAGGTAGGAGTGAGGAATGACCGAGAAGAAGTAGGAAAAATACCAAGCTGACATGAAGAGTCCCCAAGCCCTCCTGCTACGCCGAGTAGGAACAAAGATTGGCTCGATCTTTAACCACACTTCTTCAAAGAAGACAACACAATGAACCCACCGAATAGATGACACCCAAAAAACATAAAGGTAGGGAAATCTACACCCAATCCCCACCAAGCACCGCACACAGGATGGAGAGCCAAGAATCCAAAGAAGATTTCCAGCAGGCACTCTTGAAACATAGCCACAAGACAAACACCCACAGGCAGCAGATTCAGAAGCAACAGGAGGAGACTCCACCAAGGGAAGAGATGGATCCAGAACATCCTCCTCACCCCGCGAGGCGCAAGCAACAGTCACAGCAGATCAACTCCAAACTGTAGCCACGGACAAAGCAGAAGCTCCAACCACCACACGTTGACTCCACCAAACCAAGAGGCCTGAGAGAGTCTCAAAGACCTCCCAAGACACAAATGGTCGCACCAAAGGAGGAAGAGAAACCAGTGCCAAACCAGAATCATCAGCATCATCGTCATAATCATCACCTCCTTCGTTTGCCGAATTTGAATCCCCTCCCTAGCTCCTGTTCCCGCCCAACGCTCCCATCATCTCACGATGATATTCTAGTAGTTTATTATTGAAATATCAAATGATTATTGATTTTTCATTTAATTTCTATCTAGATGGTTTCTATAGGACTTGGGAACACCACAGCCTGAGCATGCAGATGTTTTGATTGAGGAGAGAGATCATCTGGTGGAGGTAAGTGATTATTTTGTTAAATATTTCATTTTTTATAATGCAATTTCTATATATTAATGTCTATAATTTTTATTGTAACAGTTAAAGCTCGATGATGAACTAAATAGGAGGAGCATCCCTTAGGTTTGAAGTAGACCACTCTCATATGCATCTTCATCCCCTCAAAGATCAAAGGGCACCCCTGATCAATTTTCTTCACCTAGAGGGGAATGAATTTTTATTGGCTTCCTTTGTTGTATGCCTATATGGCATTTGTGGAAATATATTTGGTATTGCATATAGTTGACATTGTATGCCTATATGGCATTCTTGTAAGCCTATATGGCTATTTTGTATATATGTTATACTTATATCGACATATATTGATGTATGCCTTTATGGATATTTGGTTAATACACATCTTTTTTGTTGATGGTGTCCATATTTTCATTATAAATCCATGCTTCAATGGATATTTGTAGATGTTTTACTTCAAATATTTAAATTCCAATTGTATTACATGCACACTCTTCCTTTATATAAATTGTAAATATATAAATTTTGAACATTATTCTCCTCTAAGATTATTGAACATTAAATAAATCATATGAATATAATAATACATGATGCAATCTAACACCTAGGTCTCTCTGTACCACTACACATATAAGCCCATACTCTCTAGGATCATTGTAGCATGGTAAGGAAAATAATGTAATTATACAATGCACTTTCAAGTATGCAACTAAAAATGAGCAAGACATTATTATACTTCATGTGTTCATGTGTATGTTTCATGCTTCCTATGTATACTTCATGTATTATGTGTATTCACGTGTATACTCCATGCTTCCTACATATACTTCACATATTATGTGTATTTACATGTATGCTTCATGCAACATGTGTATAATTCATGTATTCACATGTATGCTTCATGCTTCTTGTGTATACTTCACGTGTTCATGCACGTATGAGTCATGCTTCTTTTCTATACTTCATGTTTTCACATGTATGCTTCATGCTTCCTGTGTATACTTCATGTATTATGTGCATTCACATGTATGCTTCATGCTTCACGTATTATATGTATTCACATGTATGCCTCATACTTCATGTATTAGGTATATCTATTTGTTTGCTTCACGACTAGATGTATCTTCAACAAGATTGTTCCATGTGTATTAAAAATGTTGTTTGTCAAAATGCTTTCTAGGTTGATAAGAAATAACATAAAAGGGAGAATATTTCATTTGAGAAAGACATCCAAAACATCCTTGAAGAATTCAATTAAGAATAGAACCTTAGGCAATATTTCAAATAAATTAATTTAGGTTCTCACGAATAGTGATGATATGATTTAGGTTGTGACATTTCAAAGGAAAAAAGTTTTGACCCTTCAAATAGGAAATACTATGACCCTTTTATAATGAAGGGCGGTGACCATGCATAGCATAGATGTGCCCAAATAGATGTGTTGGCGCTAACGGTTTGGCCCCACAAAGAACAAAACAAAAAGTAGCCTACATTGCAACTTTACACTACATGCATTTAAGGGTTTTTGGAGCATTGAAAAAACTTTCACCAATGGAAAATGGCTTAGAGATATCGAAAACTGACAAAGATTATTATAGAGGGGCTCTATGTGATCTCATAACCTCAAAAAAAATGTTTCTAAGTGCCATCATTTATGAGTAACACCTTGTCAAAGTTTGTTGCCTTTTCACACTTTGGTCTCTTAAGAGATTTTGTTGGTGTGATGTAGCTCAGACTGTTCCAGCATGTTTGGGTGTGAAAAAGGACCTTTCCTAGCGTAAAATTACCCATTCAAATGTGTTGGAATTTTTGGTTTGGTCGTACGACAAATAGAACGAAAGTTACACCACCTTGCAACTTTACACTGCATGCATCTGATGTTTTTTCCATCAACTGAAAAATTGACACCATGAGCAAACGGATCAGAGATATCAAAAATTGAGAGAGGTTATTGCAGAGGGGCCCTACATGATCTCACACCCTTAGATGGAATGTTTTAAAGTGACACAATTCTCGAGTAACACCTCATCAAATTTTTCCGCCTTTTTGCACTTTGGTCTCTTAAGAGATTCCATCTATAAAATGTAGCTCAGACTGTTTCAACACATGTTTGTGTGTGAAATAGGACATTTCCTAGCATAATCCTACCAATTCACATGTGTTGGAACTATCAGTTTGGTCCCACAATGAATAGAACAAAAGTTACACCACCTTACAACTTTACACTGCATGCATTTGACACTTTTTCCATCAACTAAAAACTCGACACCACGGGAAAACAACTCAGAGATATTAAAAACTGAGAGAGGTTATTGTAGAGAGGTCCTACATGATCTTGTACCTTTAGAAATATTGTTTCTAAGTGCCACAGTTTTTGAGTAACACCTTGTCAATGTTTGTTGCCTTTTTGCACTTTGGTCTCTTCAAAGATATCACCAGTGTAATGTATCTCAGACTGTTTTGACATGTTTTGGTGCAAAAGAGGACCTTCCCTAGCATAAAACTACCCATACAGATGTGTTGGAACTGACGGTTTGGTTGCATGACAAATAGAATGAAAGTTACACCACCTTGCAACTTTACACTGCATCCATTTGACACTTTTTCTATCAACTAAAAATTGCACACCACAGGCAAACGACTTGGAGATATCAAAAATTGAGAGAGGTTATTGTAGAGGTGCCCTATATGATCTTGTACCTTTAGATGAAATGTTTCTAAGTGCCACGTTTTTCAAGCAACACCTCGTCAAAGTTTACTGTCTTTCTGCTCTTTGGTCTCTTAAGAGATATCGTTAATGCATTGTAGCTCAGACCACTCTGACATGTTTGGGTGCAAAACATGACCATGCCTAGCGTAAAACTACCCATCTATATGTGTTGGAATTATATTTGGTTGCACAACGAATAGAATGAAAGTTACACCACCTTGCAACTTTACACTACATGCATCTAATGCTTTTTCCATCAACTGAAAACTTGACACCACAGGAAAATGACTTGGAGCTATCAAAAACTAAGAGAGGTTATTGTAGAGGGGCCCTACATGATCCCATACCTTCAAATGGAATCTTCGTAAGTGCCATGATTTCTGAGCAACAACTCATCAAATTTTTCTTCCTTTGTACACTTTGGTCTCTTAAGAGATCATCGGTGCATTGTAGGTCAGACCACTCTGGAATGTTTGGGTGTGAAACAGGATGTGAAAAAAGACCTTTTCTATCATAAACCTACCCATCCAAATGTGTTGGAATTGTAGGTTTTGTCACACGATGAATAGAACAAAATTTACACCACCTTTCAACTTTAGACTACATTCATCTGATGCTTTTTCCATCAACTAAAAACTTGATGTACCACGGGAAAACGACTCAAAGATATCAAAAATTGAGACAGGTTATTGTAGAGGGGCCCTACATGATCCTGTACCTTTAGATGAAATGTTTCTATATGCCATGGTTTCTGAGCAACACCTCATCAAAGTTTGATTCCTTTTTGCACTTTGGTCTCTTAAGATATATCATCGATGCATTGTACCTCAAACCCCTCCAACATGTTTGGGTGCGAAACAAGACCATGCCTATCATAAACCTACCCATATAGATGTGTTGAAACTATCGGTTTAGTTGCACGATGAGAAGAACAAAAGTTACACCACCTTGCAACTTCTTATCTTTTAAATTTCAACTCTCTCTCAACAACATTAGTTCCTCCTTTTCTTTGACGATAAAATCTTCTTTTTATCTTTTAATTCCTTTTCTAAGAGGTTAATTTTAGTCTTCAGTTGTTTTGCTTCAATTTCAAGAATCTTTCAATTCATCTATTTCTAGTTGTATTTTCTCCATGGAAGTCGTAAGTTCAAGAATCTTTGAATTCATTTGTTCAAATCCACCTATAGTATCATCTCTCACTTTATTTTCCTTCACAAATTATTATTAAATACAAAACCTCTTGAGTTTATCCACTTCTCCATTGCCATTTTCCCATTCGACATACTACACAAGAACCTTTCTCAAATTATTTAGAGGATGAATAATCTCTTCATTCAATACACTATCTATCTCATTCACTTTGGTCTGGTTCTTTTCAAGTGTTTTTAGAGAAAAAAAAAATTCATTTCATACATTCTAGTACTTTCTACCTCTAATTTTTCATTTCCATTTTCCCATTGCACATAATACACACACACCTTCCTCAACTTCTCAAGAGAAAAATGAATATCTTCAGTCAATATGTTATCAATCTCATTCACTTTGGTCTATTTCTTTTCAAGTGTTTTAAGAGCAGATTCCTTTTTTCATTTCATGCATTCTAGTACTTGTTGCTTCAGTTATGCATTGTCATTTTCCCATTGCACATACTACACACCCACCTTCCTCATCTTCTCAAGAGTGGGAAGAATCTAGTCAATCATCACATTATAGATATCTCATTCACTTTGATCTAATTCTTTTCAAGTGTTTTTGTAGTTGATTCCCTTTTCATTTCATACATTCTAGTACCTATTGCCTCTAGTTTTGGAATGTGGATGATGCATATACATTTAAAGCTATACCTAAATGGATCTTGACAACACTTACCACTAAGGGAACCACATCATGTCATTTTTACTTTATATTTCAACACAACAAAATACGGTGAATGTAATTTTTATCACATAAATATGCATTTATCCTTGAATAGTGAAACACAACAAAATACATTGAATGTCATTTATCACATTTATAGGCATTATGACTTGATAGTAAAACACAACAAAAGATGGTGATATGAGATGGGACTAGAAGTTTGGAGATGAAATGATGGGTTAAATTTGATAGATGTTGAGATATGAAGAGAAGGGATATTGGGACCTTGTGATAGGCATGCAAGAGAGAGAGACCTATGAATGATGAAATGGAATGAGGATGATTAAGGATGATTGGGTAGACCTTGGATTTGAGATGATGGATGTAAAGGGGATAATTATAAAATGGATGGAAAAGGGATAATGATAAAATGGATGGAAAAGGGGATAATAATGAAAAGGGAGATACAAGACCAATATTTTCTCAAGCTAAACTAGATCAATTATTGATGATAATGGGATCTTCTTAGACTATACTTTTATAATTGACTAGGAAAGGCTTGGAGTTTCTCACTCAAGCTTGGATAATCACTTAGACAAGGCTTTAATATGATTACTTAGGCTTGGATAATCACATAAGCAAGGATTTGATGGGGATTTTGATAACAAGGATTTGACGATGGTTGTGATGACTAGTATATGATAATGGATGCAAATGCTAAGATGAGGGAAAGATGATATATTTTGGATAGATATGATGGAAATGGTTGATGTTTCAAGTGAAATGATGATTGAGGAAGGGTCTCCCAAGTCTACTTTAGGGCTACAAAGTTCAAGTTTGTGAATTGAGGTCTCAATATGGTCAAATAGTGAAACCATAAATGCATATAATCTGTACAATATTCATTGTTTATGTGTAAAAATGCAACAACAAAAAAATACAAACTTTAAGTTTAAGAAGGGTAGTAATTCCTTCCTATGCCATATGAAATTTGGAACCAAAACATAAGTAAAGTTGAAATATAGAAATGAAAGGTAGATAACTATCAACTACAATGCATTAATATCAATAACACGACTTTACAAATTCAATGTGCATACTTAAAAATTAATCCAACGAACCATTCGAGTCTTCTCTACTCTTTATTGTGTCCAATATTGCCTCATGGTTAGACTCACGCACCTTCCACAAGGTCTTGTTCAAAGGTCTACCCGGATATTGTATCAAATGAACATTGGATGCCATGACAAGATTTAAGTAATGAAGAATCTTTTGATGCATGTCAAAGTCTTGAAACAACAAAACATTAACATTAATAATAACAACCACTGAGCTTGTAGGGTATTTGATGTTTTCTCCATCTATAACTGGGGCCTACAATTACTTTTGGGCCTCAAAAAAATGGCACAAGTAATAATATGTTCCATCTTCATTGTCTTCATCTACAATAACTGCATAAACATACCCTACATTGATATGTGCAACAAATTAGATGAAATTAGTCAACATTAAAAAAACACTACAAAGTAAGATAACATTAGTAATTTCAAAAACTATGCAAGTAGATATATTACCTAGTTGAACTAGATCTGATATGTGGTCAAAGTCAACTGATGATTCCATCTGTGTCAGTTCCAGTGTCATCAAGGGCTGATACATGTCAAGTAGGCTAAGAAAACTTAACCACCATTTGTTAAGCCACTCCTTTGACTCGCACTCATTCCAAGCTTGAATTATAAATGAAGAAAAAAAGCATGACATCTTCTGCATATGGATACTCCATGAACTTGCATTTGAGCTTCTAAAAGAGTGTAGTTCACTTGATCCTTTCAATGTACAACAATCCTCATATGGTGCAATGTTGGTATCATCTATCAACCAAAAAAATCTATGAACTGAAGACCTACCTTCATTACCTGGACCCATCAAAGCATTACACCACTCAATAATTGATTTTTCATCTATCAACTTTTCATTATCTTTATACTTTAACTCTTCTCGTGCTATGGCTCTTTTGATACATGCTTCTACACCATCATGCTCCCACTTTCCATGCTTGACCTCACAAAAGTTTCGCATATGTTGAACACTTGTAATATTATGCATCCTGCTCAACCAATATAACATCTGTGAGTTATTGAATTGTGATGCACAGTTATCCAACCATATGATATGTTGACTGAATGATATGCCCCTTCTAACCAAATAATTGTAGAACACCTGAAAGAAACCTTGCATGAACTCTGTAGAATGTGTGCTATCATCACTAATATAAAAATGATGCTCCCTTATTATATTTTTGTCATCCTTTGTACTAGATCATTGGCATGAATGAATGCGATGTGCACAAATATATAATCCTATGTGGAGTTGTAATATTGTGATTTCACCTCAAGATGTGGCTATAGACTATAGTTCTCTACAAAGTTGATGATTAAAACAATGCTACCAAGTGGAAATGTGTCCTTGCATAACTTGAATTGCAAGTCCAACCATCGAGCTCTATGGTTATTCCTTGCATACTCACACTGTATACTATCACAACATGTTGACATAAATTGATACACTGGAATCTTTTGAATAACCAAATCACACCTTTTTGCTTCTTTACCATCTTTTGTATTGTAGGCCACTATTTTATACTTGTCAAACTCTACTAGTTCATTTCCAACTGCATGTGTGCTTTCCATATGTTCACGTATTAGCATACGTTACAAGCCACCACAATGCTGACATGCGTCATCCAAGCATAATTTCTTGTAGAATATTTGACCTTCCTCTCTTCCACATAAAATTGTTGATATGAAGTCTTTTGAAGATGTGGGTGGGGCATGTATGCCACAATCCTACAAAACATTGTTGGTATGCAAATCTAAACATATAGACCGATAAACATCAAAATGGTTAGAAAATTCAATATGTAATCTACAAAAACAAGTAGCATGTGTGTGATTTATTTTGACATAAAAAGGTTTTAGCATTTCAAAATATATTTTAAAAATTTTAACTTGAGGATACATCTCTAGAAATTTACCAAAAAATTGTGTTTGAGTTGTATCTGAAAAATGCTTTGGATGTGGCTCATGGTTTTGACTACCAATTCTCCTTCTTACCACATCCCTTTGAATCGGAGATACCCTTGTGTAATTCTTCAAAATTCTTCAATTAGTGATCTCAATGCTTCAACAATTGGTTTAGATCTTTTTGTGGTAGTCTTCTCGAGAATTCCCATAATTCATTGGCATCTGTGTCCTCGATTTTTTGGCACCTTCCAACGGATCTTGATAAAAAAATTCTATTAATTCTCAATGCGTACAGTATTTTCTTTCTAATGAGATGAGATTTATTTGTTTGATTACTTACTATTTTTGATGTAATGACACGTCGTGTGACATTACTATCTTTAATGTGTGAGGTGTTACCCACACTCTAATAAGCACTCATTAGATTCTTCACGATAGATTCTTTACTTGAAGCCTCTGATATTATCAACTGAAGAATCTTCATGATGGACCTAAAATTTATACTTCACATCATTTCAACAAATAGTTGACATCTTCTGGTCTCATTTAATATCTCAAAGTACACTCTCCAAATCTTATTAGCATATCTTCTACAAGTGCACTTTGGAATCTTATCTTCCATTGACTGCAAAATATTCTCATCAGTATCAATCAAATACTTGAGCTTTCTACACAAAATTATAAGTGGTTTTCTCAAAGGTAAATTTTTCTCAACATTAGGAATTTCATCAATAATTAAATCAGATTGGATAGATGGCATGCCTTTGATTGAAGATGGAATAACCTTGAAGTTGAGATGGTAAAGATGGTGTACCTCCTTCTTCACATGTGAGTGATGATGTACTTTCAACTTGAGATGTGGTAGGTGGTTTCCCTCCATCTTGACTTGTGATAGAGGATGTGTCTCCAACTACGACATTCAAATCTCTCATAACACGAAGTTTTTGCATTTTTTCCCTTTGTGCCACCAATACCATATCTCTTGTTGATGGTTGAGGTTCCTTTTCAATTGGAATTTCTTAGACTATCGTGTCCAATTTCCTCTTCTCACAAAATTCCCTCATATTTTCTACTTTCTTTGCATTCTTAGCTTCTTGCTCTTCCTATGTTGGTTTAATCCTTGATCGTTTCCTCGGCATGATGAATAATTTTATTTGTAGCATGAAAAAGAGATAAATATTAGTTCCTAAAAAATGAATCCATACAAATAAATGAAATATATGCATCATGGAGAAGAATAAATGTCACTCAACCATGATGAATAAAAAAGTGCACTAAGAACACAAGGAAAATGGAAAGCTAAATTTTTTGAAGTATTTCTACCTTCCAAGAATTTATCATGTGACTTTTCTCTAGCCATTTTCTAACGTATGACCTACCAATATAATGTCCACAAATAGACATGTATGCAAAATGTGGTAGCATAGACAAAGCACACGAATTTTTGGATGGAATTCCTTAAAGAAATGTGGTCTCCTGGAATGCCATGATTGCAAGATATGCACAAAATGGATTTTTTAAAAGACATTACAAACTTTCAAGAAAATACAATTGGCAATTGTAAATACAAATTTCACAACTTTTGTCAACATCCCACCTTTCGAACAAGGTATGGGAATCAATCAAATCATTGAAAGAAAGGGGGATTTTTGTCAAATGTTATAATTGAAACTCCCTTGGTAGACATGTATGAGAAATTTGAAAGCATGGACAAGGCATGTGAATTGTTTGACAAAATACATCAAAGAGATATGTCATGGATTGCAATGATTGCGGGATATGTACAAAATGGATTTGTTGAAAAGGTTTTGGAAACTTCCCATGAAATACAATCAGTGGGTTTCAAGCCAAATTCTACAACCTTTGTCAAGATCCTCCTTACCCATGCCAAGAAAGGATCTTTGGAATAGGATATGGGCATCCATCAAAGCATTAAGGATAGAGGAATTTTTTAAATTTATAGTTATAGCTTACCCTAGTAGATGTGTAAAAAAATGTGGAAGCATAGACAAGATATGTGGATTGTTTGGGAAAATGCCTCAAAGAGATATGGTCTCATGGAGCATAATGATTGTAGAATATGCACAAAATGGATTTGTTAAAAAAAAAAAAGAATATTTCAAGCTAATGCAATTGGAAAGTGTAAAGCCAAAAATTGACAACCTTTGATAGCATCCCCCTACATTTTCCAAAATGGGCTATTTCAAACAAGGTATGGGCATCCCTCAAAACATAATGGAAGGGGGATTTTTGTCAAATGTTACAGTTGCAAATTCCCTAATAGACATGTATGCAAAATGTGGAATCATTTACAAGGAATATGAATTGTTTGAAATGATACCTCAAACAAATGTCATCTTATGGAATGCACGGATTGCAAGATATGCACAAAATGATTTTTTTGATAATATTTGCTAGCATGCTTCCTACCTATGCTAAAATGGGAGCTTTAGAATAAGGTGTGGACATCCATCAAATCATTAATCAAATAGGGATTTTTTCAATATTATAGTTTTAAATGTTTTGGTAGACAAGTATGCAAAATGTGGAGGCATAGACAAGGCACATGAACTATTTGACATATAATTGCTCAAAGAAATGTGTTCATGGAATACCATGATTTTATAATATGCACAAAATGATTTTTTTGGACTTTAGGTATTAGAAAATTTCAAGTAAATGCAATTTCTAGATGAAAAGACAAATTTCATGACTTTTTCCAACATCCTCCCTGTCTATGCGAAAATGGGAGCTTTGGAACAAGGTATGGGCATCCATCAAAGAATAATGGAAGGGGGAATTTTTTAAAATGTTATAGTTGCAACTACCCTAGTAGACGTCTATGCAAAATGTGGAACCACATACAAGGCACACAAGCTATATGACATAATTCCTTAGAGAAGGGAAGAAGGGAAGAATCTATGTGGATATTGCAGCAATGCAAACCATGATCTGTTTGGTTGCACAAGAGCCAAATGATACTATAAGAGCATCTAAACCACTACAAAGAGTAAATAATTGTGTAGTTTAAAATGTGTCAAGAGGGGCTAAGTTTATAATGATAATTTTCAAACGAACCCCCCTTGAATGCTAATAGATGTCAAAAATTAAAAAAACAATGATAAACATGGAATATGTATTTTAACAAAATCTAGTCTAATCCCTTAGCAAAATCTAATGCATTTGATTAAGGCTATGTATGTTGAGCACTCATAATTTATCATACTTAGAAAAATCAAATCCCAAAAACAACATTATAAAAAATTAAAAGCATTGTATTAAGCATGTATGATAAGGGGTGATAAAGAAACATAATAGAATGAAGGAAAATGTAACGAACATGTATAAAGACTTGACATACCTTAAAAATGGAGATTCAAATGGAAAGAATACCCAATTATGTGTAGTATTTTCTTCTTCTTGCATCAAACTCCTCAACAATTTGAGATTTTCACAAACTTGCTTCCTTTTCAACATTCAATTGTATATAACTCTAATATCTAATTACTAAAACCTATACAATTAACCAATGTATAATGTTAAATTCTTACAATTCAATCACAATTAACATTAGAACACTACAAAAATTGAAAATTGAATTGATATATATCATATTCGATGTGAAAAATTTGTAAGTTGGAAACCCAAAAAAAGTGGTGGAAAGTTGATGCAAAGGTGGTAGAATGTCTAAAATTTTCATATGCACCTCCCAACAGCATCAAAAAGTAGATTTTTTTTTAATCACAAGTAGAACCAAGAGAATAATAGAGCATATGGGCCTAGATCATGGGTGTCCTATCTATTTTACCACTTTTAGAGCAAGAAAAAATGTGCTTTCCTTATAACGCGAGCTCCTTTTAGCTTGCTCTACAAAATGACCATATTTCAACTTCTCCAAAATTCTCTCACATTATGAAAAAGTTGATTTTGTAAAGTTTTCCCAACTCTTATCATGTGTCAATATCGGCTTGGGTTGGCATACATCAACAAGACCTTTCTTTGACCAATTATGACATCTTTTAAGTGTTATGTATGTCTCATTTTGTGTGCAATATGCAGTTTCAACAAAATTCCCTATATGCTCAAGCATGTACACTAACCCTCAACCCTATCCCTTAAACCCTCAATCCTTAAACCCTAATCCCTTAAACCCTCAACCCTTAAAGACTAATCACTTAAACCCTCAACACTTAAACCTTAAATCCTAAACCCTCAACCCTTAAACCTTAAATCCTAAACCCTCAACCCTCAACACTATACCTTAAACCCTAATCCCTCAACCCTTAAACCCTTAATACCTCAAAACTTAAACCCTCAACCCTTAAACCCTAAAACATTGACCCTTAAACCCTCAACCCTTACCCACCCCTCTCCTCCCCTATCTCCCTCACCCCCATCTCTCCCCTATCTCTCTCACCCCTCTCTCCCTAAGATGTAGGTATCTCACTTGTATATTGTTGTTTGGTTTCACAACACACCCCAAGACTATAAGTCTTGGGGGGCCAAGTAAAAAAAATAACACTTATGGAAAGTGTTGGTTGGGAAAAGGATCACTGAAAGCTCATGTTAAAAGGAAGTCTTTGAATTAATTCATGAATTTGAAAGTATCGGGTGTCGGGTATACTGGATACTAGCTACCAGAAGGCCTAATTGGTTGGAATGTTAATGTAAGGTCTGGTAAGTTGTTGCAGTCCAAAAGTGGAGGTTCGGGGAAACGTGAAGGTTCTGGTGGAAATTGGGATCCAAGAAAATTTTGTTCTAGTAAAAGCTGAAGTTTTTTAGTACCGAGTACTGGGTAACAATGCATGTGTCAAGGTTTAATTGTAAAATTTTTCCTAGGAGCCAAAATGTTTGATAACCCGCCTAAAGGGATAATTACACAAGAATGTATTAAAAGCGTGTTATTTATGATTTGCTTTAAAATGATGATTTATTAATGATGGTTTTATTTTAATGAGGTTTTTATAAATGTTTTTAAAAGGGGATTGATATATGGAATTTTTATGTGTAGGACAAACATTGTGATGCAATATTTGGGTATGGATGGTGAGGAAAATTTGGATCATGAGTAGTGATATGACCAAGTTGGGTGGTGCACTCTGGGAGTCCATGCGAAGGAAGAGCTTGAGATGAAGAAATAATAGGAAACCTAGTATTATGCATGCAACGAAGGAGAGTACTTGGACCCGAGGTAATTTACCTCTAGGTGTTTTAAGCCCGAGTCAAAACCTAAGTGTGGGAACCGAAGTGTTGGTGGATTGTGGTATCTATATCCAGTTCCACTTGATCATTCTAGATATCTGGCAGAGGAAGTTCCTACATTTTGTTTGAAAAATCTACTCAGCTCCAAGTTAATGTCCTAATTATATTTTAAAGATGGAGGTCCCAAAATATTTTACAATGCTGAAGAAGGTTGACATTTGTTGACTTATTTAGAAATTTCTCCTGCCAATTGTCATATTCCATGTGCCTTATTATGATTTGTCCCTTGGATTTCCTCTCATATCCTATTTAAATTTCCCAAGTGTCTTGTTCCTATAAAAGGTTGGGAGATTTTTCATTTTAATTTAATGTAATGATGGAAAAAGTACTCCCTAACATGGCCTTGATTTAGTGTTGTAATATGTCTAACATATCCATATTAGGTCTTGGGCCCTTGTGAACTAAATGAGATTATTGATGCCTTATTTGGAGTGTTGTAAAGTGTTCTAACACATTTTCACACTTTTCTAGGGTTTTCATAAATAATTGGACCTCTTTATGCTTTAATTGGCCTTATTTTACATCCACAAGCCTCATTTAATGCATCTTTTTGAGGATAATCCCGACATAAATCAACATCCAATCATAATTTAGGTGTTTTTAGGTTGTGTGGCCCATATTTAGTGATATGGGAATCATACACCACCTTGGGTGTATGAATCTCACCTAGGGTTTTGGGTCTCGAACCTAATTTTACACCTTTCTAAGCATTTTTGAAATTGGTCCCATAAATTATGCCTAATGGGACTCATACGCCACCTTGGGCTTATGAGTCTCGTGGGGTCCAAAATTAAAATTAATTCAAATTCTTGGCAGTATTTTATCCTCCTAGATTTGATGTCGGCTTGTAGTGTTGTAATTTCAGGAATTTTTGCATAATTAAGTATAAATACAAGTTTCTTTCACTCATTTTCATCTAAGCATTCAAGAGATCACCTAGCAAGTTGAATGAGCATCATTATAGAAAATTTGAGTTCACAAGATAATTCAAGTGTTTACAAGAGCATTGAAGAGTCTTCAAGGGTAGATTATCAAGCATTTTAGAGCATTATACAAACATCAAGCATCATGTCAAAGTCTTCATGCATCATGTTTGTTTTTGAGCTAACAATTGTGATGTAGGGTTTTATGATTCAAGCTACCATCCAATTCAAGATCTATCCTATTCAAGCAAGATTCAAGATCTATATCCATTAGAGCCATCTCATACATGTTTGCAACACTTTATTGCTAGGGTTTGGTGAGTTGCAACATCATAGTTTGTTCATTCATCATTCTCCATTCCTATTTCATTTCATTTCAAGGTTTGATTACCAAAACAACGTTTGACCAAGGAAAACCCATTTCCATTAACAAAACAACATTTTCCCCTCTCTTTAGTGTGTGATTTGTAGGTTTAGGTTGAAGACACATTCATAAGAAATTTTGGAGAAAGTTGTCAAAGTTGTCACCTTGCATTAGAGATACCTTGAAGACTTCTACAGGTTGTAAATCAGGGTTTCAGATCCAGAAATCAATTGGGAAGCACAAAGCAGACCTTGAAGATAATATTTAGACTTTGAAGTTTTAGAAAACCCTAATTGGAATGATATGCTAGTTTTGGTGTATGAGTCCCAGTTTAGGTCAATTTAAATTAGGTTTTTGTAGTTTCAGACACCCATTTGCTAGATTTCAATTTTTGCACAGAAACCCAGATTTGGGACTAATTCGCCTAGCCTGGGGTATGAGTCCTAGTAAGCATTAAAGGAATATTTTTTAGCATTTTAGAGCTTTATTCAGTCATCTCCAGATTTCCAGGTGCACACATTCCTTCTTATAGCTTGTTATTATGTTTTACATGCATTTCTAGGTCATTTAATTAGAGATTGCATTAAATTAGGGTTAAGCATTTCATCTTGCATTTCATTTGTCTTTCCAAGCCCTAGCTTGGTGGTGAACCCCTCATTAGTTTACAATCATATCCTAGGACAGCCCTATTGCAAGATCTCTTTTTCTTTTGCATTGAGATCTCTAGGGTTTCCCTTCAATGAAATAATTGGAAAGTGGGTCTTGCTCTATGTCCTAAACCATAAGTAGCAAATCCATTTTCCGTTATTTCATTTTGGTGAACCTATATTTAGAACATCATAATTCTAATTTGTAGTGCATTATCATCCTAGATCTTTCTTGCATTAACATTGCATTAGGGTTTGCATTAGTTAATTGACATTATAGGGTTTCTAATTTTGCATAAGAGAAAGTGCATATAGCTTGCATTTTTACACCTCATATCATTGAAATTCATATAAAATTTTCATTTACATGTAGTTTACAGGTCATACAACATAAAAAGCATAAAAATCAATTGAAAATTTCTAAAATTTTGAAAAAAAACCCCACTGGGACTCATACGCCCCTCTGGGCGAATCAGTCCTAGTGCAAATTTTGCACTGCATTTTCCAGAATTTAGAACTCTATTTCTATACTCTTGTTTTTTGTGGATACCTTTCTATTTCAGTTTACAGAGTTTATGTTATAGTCATTTCATTTTTCTTAGCTTAATTTGCATTTGCATTCATCTTGTATTTAGTATCCCTTGCATGAGTATTTGGTGTCCTATTGCTAATACTATAGTGAGATGAAGTTTGAGACTCATGTCATCCCACGATAGCACAATCATCATGGATCTTGGTTTGTCTAGCTCTTTCACTCCTAGTATTGACACTATTACACTAGGTATGGACCATACCCTTAATAACTCTTTGCCTTCAAGTAGTGTGATGCATGTCGAACCAAGGATTGATAGTGTTCCGCAAGAAAACATAATTCAAAGTCATGAAGATTTAGCAAACCTACAACATCAAGTGCAAAATGACAACATTTCAACCACTGCCATCCCTACCATAGATAACATTCATCGCATGCTTGAAAGTGAATATGGCCTTGACCTTGTGAAAAACATAGTTCAAATCTTTGGAAAATATCTCACCTCAACCACTAGTTGTCCTTTACCTACGAACAATGTCACAAGCCAAGGAGGAATTCAAATTCCTCCTCCCTCAAAATTTTCCTCTATTCCTACCTATACCAACCCTCAAGTCACAACAACAATGCAACTAATTAGTAATGTAATTCCTTCCTCGGGTATTTCTACTAGCATCTCTAGTACCTTTGTGGCATCACACGTCATA
Organism: Sequoia sempervirens; assembly: GCA_007258455.2. Lineage (NCBI taxonomy): Eukaryota > Viridiplantae > Streptophyta > Pinopsida > Cupressales > Cupressaceae > Sequoia > Sequoia sempervirens. Next base: position 25,002,751 of record VDFB02270651.1, read on the forward strand.
TCTCCTACCACTTTACCACCTATAAGCATACCATTCACTTTCCCCTTGAACACATACACCCCTTCACATTTTTCACCTCCATATCATAACACAAGCAATGACCCTATCATAAATCAACTCTTCCAAACCATTTCATCCCTTCAAAAACAAATTTCTACCATCAACCAAAATTGAAATGACCCACCTACATATTATGTCAAAAGTAGCCCATTATCCTTAGAGATATTGTGAACACCAATTCTGCAAGGTGTAGAGGTGCCTAGATTCGAGAAATATGGAGGAAAGGGAGATCCTTCTAACCATGTTAATGCTTATACTGCTTTATTTAGTGAATTTTTCCTTTATGATAAACTCTTGGCTAAGCTTTTCCCTGGGTCCTTAAAGGATATTGTCTTAGAGTGGTTTTCTTCTTTACAAAAAAACTCAATTCATTCATTCAATGAACTTGTTGAGGCATTTTTCAACCATTTCCAAGTGCATATGACTCCTAAAATGACCTTGGGCGATTTGATGAGATGCAAGCAAAAAGAAGAAGAAAAGGTTGCAATCACCTTCAAAAGATGTTCATAGAGAATTTTAAAAGTAAGATACAAGACAAACTTACCATGATGAAATCCCCCTCCTTCATGCACTTATGTACCGACCTTCATGATTATCAAAATTTGATTAGTAGTCAAGATACAAAATCCACCTCTAGCCATACTGAGAAATCTGAGTCTGCAAACCAAAAAAATTCCCAACCTTTCAAAAATAGAATAAAGGGTTCCTTCAATTCAATCCCCCTCAACAAACAACTCAAAATTTCAATAACCAAGTAGCCGTTGTTAAAGCCATGATACCCTTTAGCTATGGGGAGTCCCCAAAAAGAAAATTCACTCCCCTACCTGATACCCTTCATAACACAATGACACAACTCTTAGAATAGAAAATAATTACCTTGCCTCCTGATAAAACTCAAAATCCTAATAAACCATTACCCTCAAACTACAGACCAAATTCTTATTGTCATTATCACCGACAAAATGGACATGACACAGAACATTGTAAGCATCTTAAACATCTTGTGCAAGACCTCATGATTCTGGTCATCTTTCTGTTGGAGGTGTTAGTGATCAAGGAAATAAGTCTATTGCCCCTCCTAACCAAAAATTGAAAATCTTTACCAACCCTATGCCTAATCATAACATTTCCTTTGTCAAAGCAAGTGAAACTACAAATAATTATATGATGAATGTTGATATGAATGATGATAACAATGGTACTTTTCAACATGATCCTATGGATGATATGGTAGGAGTGATAGACGTCATTCCTCGCAAGGGCTAAACTAAAAGGCCTCTTGAGATTGTTTTCTCCTCACAAGATATACTTAAACATGCACTTGATGGTCCTCTTTACATAGCCAGTTGAATCTATGACAAGCCCACTAATGGGATATTAATAGATCACGTCTGTGGAGAGAATGTGATCACTGAAGAATTCAAACTTCTACATGAACTCTATCAAGATATATACAATAAACCGAAAGCATGGATCAAGACGCATAATGGTTTCACTTGCCCTACAATGGGATCAATCACTCTACCTTTACAGATAGGACCAAAAACATTAGATATCTCATTCTCCATCATCCCGTAGTTGAACCAATTTCATGTGAAATTAGGCTATCCATGGCTTCGCTCCATGAATGCAGTCCCTTCGGTAGTACATAAATGCTTAAAGTTTCCCTTTGAGAATGAATTTTTTCTCATCCATCATAGTGGCTTTAACCCTTTGTCTTCCCGTGGAAACTTTTCCTTAGATTTCTTTTGGCCCAAGCCTATAGAACCTATCAAACCATAAGAAGACTTCTTTTTCAAATCATATCAAAAGTTCAAGGCAAAGAAAATAGTAGAATTATCCCTCTGAAACATGGGCCTCAATCTACAACTCATCCTACCGTCCTTGACGAAACCATGATTGAACCTAAATAAATTCCAAATAACCAAGACCTCCCTAAGACAGAACCTTCACCTACTTCCTACAAAAGACCAAGAGATAATGAAAACAATCCTGTCGCGCTCCTAGAAAAAAGCAAGTTTACAAAGTTAAAGAGAAAGTGGTTGAACAACCGCCCATGGTTCCTTTCATTCCTCCCCTTGGGGAAGAAAATAAACCTATGGTTGATCAACACACTCCTACAGAAACGTAACTTGAAAACAGGACTAAAAGAAACATAGGTGCTAGAGAGCGTAGGCATAGAATTCATGCCCTTGCTTGCAAGTTACATGAAGAAATAAATAAAGAAAATCAAGACCCAAACTTGACTGAAGCAATGCATGATGAGTCTCCCCCTTTTCCAAAACAAAAAGGTCCCATAATGCAACCACAACAAGATTTTAACCCTTCTTTAGACATTACCATTTGACCTCCTGTTGAGATTCACTTGGATGATGATGAGGTTGCTAAAATTAACGAAGAGGTGCATAATGAATTGAATACATTGTTTTCCTCTTCCATGAGCTTAAACGACAATTCTCCTAAGACGACTGTTGAACCTAGTGATGGACCTAGTTCTTCACTTGCTATTATCCCTTTGGCTAGTTGTCTGCCTTTGGTATACAATGAACATGATTGGGATGTGGATGACCTGCTTTAGGTTGACTTGCATGTGCCTTACTAGTCTTTTGCATTATTTCTTTTTCATTTTTCTTTTGTGTGATTACATGTGCGTAATGTGATCCCCTGTGATGTTTTGTTTGATGTCTCTCTCTCTTTGTGACATTCCTCTATTTGTACCTTCATTCCTCTCTGTCGTAAATCTTTTATTTTTTCCTTTTATCCTTTTCCCTTTTATCTTTTTCATTTGTGTTGTGTTTTCCTTTTGGGGATGACACAAGGCGTCGAGACATTTAGGTATCTTCCATGTTGACCCAAAATATTTTTCCATTAATTTTCTTTATCTCTTTTTTCATTTGTCTTGTGTTTTCCTTTTGGGGATGACGCAAGGTGTCGAGACATTTAGGTCTCTTCCATGTTGACGCAAAAGATTTTTGCTTTACTTTTCTTTATCTTTTTTTTCATTTTTCTTGTGTTTTCTTTGGGGATGATGCAAGGCGTTGAGACATTCATGTCTCTTCCATGTTGACCCGAAAGGTTTTTCTTTGTTTTCACTCTCTTTGTGTCATTCTTTCAATTCTATGAGTATTTTGGGAATGATGATAGTTTCAAGCTCTCTAAAAAACATTATAGCAAGAACATACTAACCCCAAATCCTTAGATCCCTTATGTGTTTGTATTTTCATTTTGGGGGAAACCCCTCTCTTTTCTTTGGCATGACGTAGCTTTATTTGGAAACATATGACTTGGCATAGGGCTTTCCAAGTTGGCTCTCATGTCTTCTTTATTGTTAGCATTTATCATTTGCTACTTTAAATTAATTGCTCATAGTATGGTGTTTAGAAATTTCTTTAAAGTGGGGGCATACATTGGCATTATTCTTTTGCATTTTTCTTTTTAATGGTTCATGGTGTAGTCTTCTTACTTTATGTGATGTGTTTTTCACTTTTTGGATGACATTTGACATAATTTCCTTCAAGAGAGTGATCTCTCTAAAGCATATTGCATTCCTCTTAGTGGCTTGATGCGACACATTGCATCCCCTAAGTGTTGAATCTTCTATTCTTTGATTGGTCCTCTCTTGGAGACATTAGGCACAATGTCCCCTAAGTTAAAACCTTGTATGAACTAAGCAAGACTCCTTTGAACATTTTTCATTGTTGCATTTAAATTTTTATTTTTATGGCCACCTTGCATAACACACCTTGCATGCATGTGGAGCCATCTTGTTTGTTCATGAGTTCCAAGCATATGAAGTTTTCCTTGCCTCATGAAGCTCGAAGGTCATTTTTGTGTGGCACCTTATTAAAGTTATCAAGAGGTATAACTTTGGTATGGTTTGACGGGAAGCCGAAGGAGGGCATGGCTTTCCCTTAGCCACTCGTGTGTGTGTGAGCACATACCGGCCATGAGTGTATGTGTCTCACCTTCTTGGATTACTCACCCAGCAGATAGCCTAGATTTTTGTTGCCTCAATGTGAGTGTGATTTTTTTGGACAAACAACCTAGATCTAATCCACATCACGACGGACAAACAATCGAAGCTTGATCCACTCCTATTTTTCCTTTATTCTTCTTTTCTTTGTGTCTTTGGAAGTGTATTCTTGTGCCTTGTTATTTCTCTTTATATCATTTTCATGCTTTTTCTTTTGTGCCTATGTTGGTTTTCCATGGCACCTCGGTCCTAGGGGCTTGTGTAACCCTCTTGATCATTGTCGTCTTTTCTTACTAGCATTGGTGCATTTGGACCCCTCTTGATGTGCATTGGTCTACTTTAGTGTGAGTGGGAAGCAAGTTCCTCCTCTCACTAAAGTGGGGGCTAGATGTAATGATGGAAAATTACTCCCTAACATGGCCTTGATTTAGTGTTGTAATATGTCTAACATATTCACATTAGATCTTGGGCCCTTGTGAACTAAATGAGCTTATTGATGCCTTATTTGGAGTGTTGTAAAGTATTGTAACACATTTTCACACTTTTCTAGGGTTTTCATAAATAACTGGACCTCTTTATACTTTAATTGGCCTTATTTTTCATCTACAAGCCTCATTTAATGCATCTTTTTGAGGATAATCCTGACATAAATCAACATCCGATCATAATTCAGGTATTTTTAGGTTGTGTGGCCCAAATTTAGTTATATGTGACTCATATGTTACCTTGGGTGTATGAGTCATGCCTAGGGTTTTGGGTCCCGAACTTGATTTTACACCTTTCTAAGCATTTTTTAAATTGGTCCCATAAATTATGCCTAATGGGACTCATATGCCACCTTGGGCATATGAGTAGATCGTGTGGCCCAAAACTAAAATTAATTCAAATTCTTGGTGGGATTTTATCCTCCTAGATCTGATGTCGACTTGTAGTGTTGTAATTTCAGGAATTTTTACATAATTAAGTATAAATACAAGTTTCTTTCACTCATTTTCACCTAAGCATTCAACAGATCGCCTAGCAAGTTGAATGAGCATCCTTATAGAAAATTTGAGTTCACAAGAGAATTCAAGTGTTTACAAGAGAATTCAAGAGTCTTCAAGGGTAGATTATCAAGTATTTTAGAGCATTATTCAAGCATCAAGCATCATGTCAAATTCTTCATGTTTTGAGCTAACAATTGTGATGTAGGGTATTATGATTCAAGCTACCATCCAATTCAAGATCTATCCTATCCAAGAAAGATTCAAGATCTATATCGATTGGAGCCATCTCATAAATGTTTGTAGCACTTTATTGCTAGGTTTTGGTGAGTTGCAAATTCATATTTTTTTCATTCATCATTCTCCATCCCTATTTCATTTCATTTCAAGGTTTGATTACCAAGACGAGGTTTGACTAAGGAAAACCCATTTCCACTAAAAAAATAACAATTTCCCCTCTTTAGTGTGTGATTTGTAATTTTAGGTTGGAGACACATTGAAGAGCAAGTTTGGAGAAAGTTGTCAAAGTTGTCACCTTGCATTAGAGATACTTGGAAGACTTCTACAAGTTGCAAATCAGGGTTTCATATCTAAAAATCAATTGGGAAGCACAAAGCAGACCTTGAAGACCAAATTCATATTTTAAGTTTCAAAAAACCTTAACTAGACTAATATACCAGCTCTGGCATATGAGTCCCAATTTAGGTCAATTTTTAGGTTTTTGCAGTTTCAGACACCCATTTGCCAAATTTCAGTTTCTGCACAGAAACCCAAATCGAGGAATGATTCACCCAACATAGTGTATGAGTCCCAGTTAGTATTAAATGCAGAATTTCCAGCATTTTAGATCTTCAGTCAATCATCTCCATATTTCTAGGTGCACACATTCCTTCTTACAGCTTGTTATTCTGTTTTACATGCATTTCTAGGTCATTTAATTAGAGATTGCATAAAATTAGGGTTAACCATTTTATCTTACATTTCATTTGTCTTTCCAAGCCCTAGCTTGGTGGTTAACCCCTTATTAGTTTACAATCATATCCTAGGTCAACCCTATTGCAAGATCTCTTTCTCTTTTGCATTGAGATCTCTAGGGTTTCCCTTCAATGAAATAATTGGAAAGTGGGTCTTTCTCTATGTCCTAAACCATAAGTAGCAAATCCATTTTCCGTTATTTTAGTTAAGTTCAAAATTTGTGGATGTCGAAGAACCAAAACTTTTTCAATTTTTGTTCATTTTCCTATTTTTTGTTCCATTCCAGATTAAAAACTTGTATGTTTCATTAAAATTTAATCAATATCAAAGCCAATTTGAAAGCTATTCCTAATATAAAATCTTACATAGCTGATTGTTTGTTCCTATCAGACAAGACTGTGTGTTGCACCATTTAAGGGTGCATAATAACTCTATCTAGTGGCAAATAATCCCGCTTTCTTTAAAATCTCGCATCATTTTGTGCCTAGTTGTGAAGCAATCTGGTGATGTATGGAATGGTTTGCTTTGGTTTGGTTATTTCTTGAGGCATGTGTGGATAATACTTGGGAGTAATTTTACTTTTCAGTAATTTTTAATGCTTTATTTTAGAATAGATGTTTAAATTTCAAAAAATGTTCCAAAAAAGTGATGAATGCATGGAGCTTTATCGCAAATATTTTGATTCCATGATATTGTTGAATGCTTAAAGCTAAATCTACTTTCATAAATGCAAGTTATTTGAATTTCATGAAATATTATTGCAAATTTGTTGATTTCATGAAGTTGTTGAATTATTGGACCAAGATTATTTCATATCTTTATGATGCCTTTTAAAATCAGAAGGATTGTTTACCCCTCATTTTTAACAACATTATCACAATGAACCATGAGTGAACGTAGTGTGTTAAGACTTGACATAAACGAGCCTTGGGATTAAGCTGAGTTAGCCTAAGATTTAGGTTGTCCTAATGCACTCTTTCAAGAAAGATAGGTTCCTATAGAGTCTTTGTGAGAATTTTATCTATCTGTTGGTGTGTGACTAGCATCCACATCAACATATATCTCTCAGGGCTCTCTAGATATTTCCTCCCTCTCCATCTCTCTCCCTCCTCCTTACCCCTCTTTCCCACAAGTTTTGAACTTCTCTCCCATTTTTTTCTATCTCTCCCCTCACCTCTATATCTCTCACCTCTCTCCCCCTCACCTCTCTACCTCTCCCCTCTCTAGGTCTCTCAATCACTCCTTGTCTACCTCTCCATTCATCCTTAGCCATCTAGGTCTCTCACTCCTTGTCTCATTACCCACCCCTCTCCCCCCTCTATCTCTCACTCCTATATTTCCCCCTATGTCTCTCACCCCTCTCTCCCTAGGATGTAGGTATCTCACCTCTATATCTCTCAAGGCTATCTAGTTATTTCCCTCCCTCTACACCTTTCTCCCTCCTTCTTACCCCTCTTACTCTAAATTTGTGAACTTATCTCTCCCATGTTCTTCTCTCTCTGCTCACCTCTCTATCTCTCACCTCTCTCTCTCCCCCTCACCTCTCTACCTCTCCCCTCTCTAGATCTTTCGGTCACTCCTTTTCTACCTCTCCATCCCTCCTTAGCCATCTAGGTCTCTCTCTCCTTGTCTCATTACCCACCCCTCTCCCCCCTCTATCTCTCTCACCCCTATCTACCCTATGTCTCTCACCCATCTCTCCTTAGGTTGTAGGTCTCTAATCTCTATATCCCTCAAGGTTCTCTAGTTATTTATCTTCATCTCCACATATCTACCTCCTCCTTACCCCTCTTTCCCTCAAGTTGTGAACTTCTCTATCTCATTTTATTCTATCTCTCCCCTCACCTCTTTGTCTCACCTCTCTACCTCTATATCCCTCCTTAACTATCTAGGTCTCTCACTCATTGTCTCATTACCCATCCTCTCCCCCTCTATCTCTCTCACACCTATCTTCCCCCTATGTATCTCACCCCTCTCTCCCTAGGTTGTAGGTATCTCACCTCTATATCTCTCAAGGCTCTCTAGTTATTTACATTCCTCTCTACCTCTCCCCTCTCTAGGTCTCTCAATAACTTTGTGTCTGACTCTTCATCCCTCCTTAGCCATCTAGTTCTCTCACTCCTTGTCTCATTACCCACCCCTCTCCCCCCCCTCTCTCAATCCTATATCTCCCCTTATGTCTCTCACCCCTCTCTCCCTAGGATGTAGGTCTCTCACCTCTATATCTTGTAGGGCTCTCTAGTTATTTCCCTCTGTCTACACCTCTCTCCCTCCTCCTTACTCCTATTTCTCTAAATTTGTGAAATTCTCTCCCATTTTCTTCTATCTCTTCCCTCACCTCTCTATCTCTCACCTCTATCTCCCCCTCACCTCTCTACCTCTCCCCTCTCCAAGTCTCTTAGTCACTCCTTTTCTACCTCTCCATCTCTCCTTATCCATATAGGTCTCTCACTCCTTGTCTCATTACCAACCCCTCTCCCCCATCTATCACTCTCATCCTTATCTCCCCCTATGTCTCTCACCCCTCTCTCCCTAGGTTGTAGGTCTCTCATCTCTATATCACTCAAGGCTCTATAGTTATTTCCCTCCCTCCTCCTTACCCCTCTTTCCCTCAAGTTGTGAACTTCTCTCTCTCATTTTATTATATCTCTCCCCTCACCTCTCTACCTCTCCATCCCTCCTGAGCCATCTAGGTCTCTCACTCATTGTATCATTACCCACACATCTCCTCCCTTTATCTCTCTCACACCTATCTTTCCCCCTATGTATCTCACCCATCTCTCCCTAGGCTATAGATCTCTCACCTTTATATCTCTTAGGTATCTCTAGTTATTTCCCTTCCTCTCTACCTCTCCCCTCTCTAGGTCTCTCAATCACTCCTTGTATGCCTCTCCATCCCTACTTAGCCATCTAGGTCTCTCACTCCTTGTCTCATTACCCACCCCTCTCCCCCTCTATCTCTCTCACTCATATATCTCCCTCTATGTCTCTCACCCCTCTCTCCCTAGGATGTAGGTCTCTCACCTCTATATCTCTCAAGCCTCTCTAGTTATTTCCCTCCCTCTACACCTCTATCCCTCCTCCTTAGCCCTCTTTCTCTAAATTTATGAAATTATCTCTCCCATTTTCTTCTATCTCTCCCCTCGCCTCTCTCTCCCCCTCACCTCTCTCTCCCCCTCACCTCTCTACCTCTCCCCTCTCTAGGTATCTTATTCAATCCTTGTCTTCCTCTCCATCCTTCCTTAGCCATCTAGGTCTCTCACTCCTTATATCATTACCCACCCCTCTCCCCATTCTATCTCTCTCACCCCTATCTCTCCTTGTATGTCTCTCACCCCTCTCTCCCTAGGTTGTAAGTCTATCACCTCTATATCTCTCAAGGATCTCTAGTTATTTTCAGGTCACTCTCCACCTCTCTCCCTCCTCCTTACCCCTCTTTCCCTTAATCTTGTACCCTTGAACCTCAACCCTTAAACCCTTAATACCTCAACCCTCAACCCTGATCCCTCAACCCTAATCCCTCAAACCTCTTCCCTATACATTACACCCTCAACCCTATACCCTCAACCTTATACCCTCAAGCCTCAACCCTTAAACCCTCAAACCCTTAATCCTTCAACCCTCTACCCTATACATTAAATCCTCAACCATCAATTATCAAACCTCTACCGTATACATTAGATCCTTTGTAAAGAAAATTTGCTCTTAATCTTCTTTTTGTTTTTGGATTTTATACGTTTTTTGGCTTTGGGATGAATCCATGCTTAAACCAAAAATTTGTTACGAAAGGCGCGCAATACGCCATATGGTGGCTGGGTGGATTTTGTTTATCATCTTCCTTCCAAGAGAAAGTTGGGGCACATGTCATCTTGGTGAGGATTTTTTCTAGGGCTATTTTCATAAATCTGAGATTCCTTTCCCACTCGACACATAATCTCATCACTTTGGGAAAGTTTCACTTTTAAGGAGTGATCTCTTTATGGAGTTTGTCGAAGAATGTTGGGTCTTTCTTATTTTTAGGTTGGAACCTTCAAGTCAGCGCAGTCAATCTATGGATTGTTCGATCATATTTTGCCAGGTTGTTTTCTAAGATCCAATTGTTTTCAAATGGAAATATTTGCTAAATATCTAAAGGACATTAATGAGGCAGTTGGGAATTAATGAGCAAGGATTGTCGCAGTCTAATCAAGATCTACAATCAGATCGTGAGCTATCAGATGTAGAAATCTGGCAGTATTTTCTTCTAGAATGTTGGTGGTGGTTTTCTTTTTTTTATCTATAAATAGGAGGCGGCAACAGAAAGAAAAAAGCTCTCCCAAAAGTTCTTTTAGTTTTCCTTAGTTTTTAGAATATTTTTAGAAGTTGAAAGTTTGTAGAACACTGCTTTTCTCTAGAATGTTATATTGTTTTAACTCAAACTATTATTGGATTGGCATCCGACCTTTGGTTTTAAGTTCATTTAATATTTAAGTACAATCTATTTGGAAGAAATATTTGAAATTGTGCATATTATGGACTTTGTCAAGTTTCTTCTTTATGTTTTCATTCAAAATAAAAACATTGTGTTAAGCTTAATTTGTTAGTTTGAGTAGTTGATTTCCATGTTGTAGGATTCTATGATATAATAATAACTTGCGGAAATTGGATTATGTCTGTTGAACTTCTCCATTTTCTTTAAGGGTTTTCTGTTTTTCCATATTATGATGTAATAAGAGAAAGGGTTTATGTAATTTTTGAATGTTTCTATTAAGCTTTTGAAACTTTTATGCTTGATCGGACCTTAATATGCACTTCCTACGAGGAGATTTGAAAGACTGCACTATGCTTGTATCTAGACTTTGTTTCTCATTATCTTCCCAACAATGAAGGGTTGTGGAATTGTGTGTCTATTATATCATTCATAGGAGAATAATTGAGTTTGAAATGTTGTAAAAGCTTTGGCGCATCACCATTTTCATGTTTTATATTTACATTTCCTTCTACCTTTTCTCCCAACTCAAAGAAGAGTAGGCTTTCTATAAAAATCCCAAAGGTATTCAGTGAGGTACAAAATGGTCCCCCACTCGTTGAATTTCCCATAAGGATGTCGGAGAGGCACAACCTTTGATGATCAATAGTTCTTTTTCTGGCACGCTCGGTTGGACCGAAAAACCTCACCTGATTAGAAGTTAGAAATATTTCTAAAATCAGGCCAAGGAAAGAAGTTGGAAATTTCATGCATAGAATCCAAACAAGAGCATCCTCAATGGGCCATTTCCAGTACTCCCAGTTACCTGCATTGGTATCTAGGAGAAGAAGACTTACAAGTTCTATACCACCTGTAAGGAGTAAGAGGGCGAAGTGAAATCCCAAGATCTAGAGCCTCATCCACTCCACTTGGGGGCTAAAATTTTCAAATCAGAATACCAGTATACCCGATTCATAGGAATCTGTTCTCCATGGCTCACATAGCCGCCCCTTCTCCTAGAAATTTTGTAGCCTAGGATAGTGGTAGTCCGCTCCAACTGCTTACGCCCCCAGACATATGGCCTACCATACCCGCTAACACCCTCAAGGATATTCCAAAATGTTTTAGAGAATACTTCAAAACCCCCTCCGAACACCTCCAAGATATAGTGGAGGTATGTAGGGTACATAACATAGCGGAGGAAAATATTGCTCTTAGGTTGTTGCCCACTTCATTCAAAGGAAAAGATCAAGATTGGTATTGATCTTTGGCTTCTGATTCTATCCACTCTTGGGATCAGCTCAAGGAGATTTTTTTCGAACGCTTCTCTAAAAAGGGAGATCGTTCCTCATTGCTACATCAATTAATCACCATCAAAAGAGGCCCGCAAGAGGCCATGAGGTTTCACAAAACCTGGAAAAGAATCCCTGTAACTGCCCGACCTCCAGCTGTGATGGCGTTCATGTTTTACCTGAAGGATTTCAATTTAGACATCGCGGTTATGATAACCTTTGTGGGAGGGGATATCTTGCTCGACGCATATGATTTGGCTATGCGTTCAGAGAATAGTTTGATAGATGCTAGGAAGCTTCCACCACTACCTCTAATGCCCATATTCACAAAAATCTCTGATGGTCCTCGGGAAGAAGCTACTCCAAGCACTTCTACTCCATAAGTTGTGACATCAACTACACTGCAATTTGTGTACGTATACCCCTTTGCACAACCAAGCACGTCAGGCTCCTACTCTCTAACAGTATTCATCAATGATATGAAGAGTCTCATGTGGTCTTTTTCTAACAAGTTAGTCCTCATCAAACAACAGCAAGTGACACATCTGAAGTAGGCCACTTAGACTTATCAGGGGGGAAGGCTATCCTATCAACAAAACACGTACCAAGAACCCTCAAAAGGAGGAGGTCAACTAATGGTGTCCACAAACTAGATAGTTTGGGTCACTATGCCGCTACAGACAGTCAAGGAAAACCAAAGTAAAGAATTAATCCCAAGCCAGAACAACCTAGCAGAAGACAAGAATGTATGGTGCTTCCCATGCAGTGATAGTCACATGCCCTGAATTTGTTTGAGGGGAAATCTACAGCAGAAGATAGTGAACCAAAGAAACAAGGGCGTGCTCCCAAATACGAAAGAATATCAGTTAAATGAAATGGAAAATTCCTGCTTTAGAGCACAAATGCAAGGAATGTCTTTAGAGCAAGAGTTGGATATTGTGTCAGACCAAGTGCTATTTTCATGGATGGAGGAAGAGAATGCAGTATTCACAAACGAGGCTCTGATGACTAGTGCTCCACAAGTACAATTAGACTACAACATAAGATAAAAAAGAAGGCTCATGGGAGAATACGTACAACAAGCTCTATTGCGTCCACAACTACGTCAACAACAGCCATAAGAAAAGCTGGCTCTGTAGGTCGTTGCTTGACCTATTCAACAGTCGTGAACTCCACCGTTGCCAAAGAAGGAGATTGACAAGATACCGATCCCATTCATGACAAATAATTTTCCCCCAAAGACGAGAGAAATACCATCATTTAAACCCAAGGTCCCGCCAATCAGAATGCTCAATGTGGTGGAACAATTAAAGAAGGCCTTGCTAACGTATCTTTGTGGGATGTCATATCCATTCCTGAACAAAAGAAATTGCTCCATGAAGCATTAAAGAAGGAAGAACAAATACCGTATATGTATGTTACTTCGTCGTGCAATCAAGATAAAGATAAAGAACCCATTTCAGACCCTCAATCTTCGAAAGTCACAGCTTATGTGAATGACGTGGACAATGCAAAAGAGAAAGAGGTAAGCAAGCCAAAGCCCACACCTTTCTTTTTAACACTTATTGTGGGAGATAAGCTTTTGCATAATAACATGATTGATTTGGGAGCTAGTACAACGGTTATGCCAAAACAAGTGGCCAATTCCCTAAAACTTAAGTATGAGCCCCTTGAGAATGGAATCATGCAATTGGATGGAAAGAAGGTTCCAACCATTGGCTGCATTTCAGATCTATCCTTAACCCTTTTCTCATGTCTAAGCCAAATGGTCACACAAGAAATAGTGGTGATAGATACCCCCCGTATTTGGAATGTGTCTTTCAAGAGATTTCACAAAAAATATTGGTGGATATTTAGCGCTCAATTGTTCTCACCTGATATTAAGGACCAAACATGGGGCGAAGATGAAAATTATGTCTGAATCTTTGCATCCAGAACACATAGCAAACAATGCAATCCTATGCTTTGAAGCATCACATAACTCCTTGCAAGGGGAAAGGTATTGTGTAGAGATGTTGGAAAACAAAGAAGACACGAGTGATCAGACCCCCGAAGAGGAGGTCCTCCTCAACCAATTTATTGATTCTAACCCATTTGAAAACTTTCATGCGACGAGACTATGCACCTATGTGATCTTCGACAATGATCAGGTCTTTCCAAAATTGATACAAGATCGAGAGGAATATAATGATCTGGGTGACAACCATCTATGGACATTATATTTTGATGGCACCAAATGAAAAGCCGGTTGTAGAACAGGTGTCCAACTAGTGTCCCCGATAGGGTCAGAGACCCTCAAGGCCTTTCTTTTTCAGTTCCCATGCTCAAACAATGATGCGGATGGGCGTGAAGAGGATGCAATCATTCAGAGATTCAGAGTTAGTTGTGAGCCAGGTCCGTGGGCAAGCAGCTGCAAAGAATATAAGAATGAATTCATACAAACATTGGATATTGGATATGATTGAAATCTTTGAAGCTTTTAATATACAAGTCATTCCCCGATCTCAAAATAGTGTTGCCGATCGGATGGCTTCAATTGGTTCACAATTTGAACCAGTTTCTGATTCATCAACGAAGCAGAATAAAACATAGATCATTGTCTAACTGGAAATTCCCAACAATGATCAAAATTGGAAAGTATTTGAGGATGATATACAGATTGTCATCTTTTTATAGAAATCAGGAAAAGCTTACGACCATTAACAACCCAAAATAGAATCTCCCGAAGGGCAAGTGATTCAGTTGAAAGTCAACAAGCTTCCTCGAGGTTTAATATCTTTTGAAAATATTTTTGATTGTGAGGACACAAGAAATAGCAAACAAAGGTTCACTACGGACGTGAGAGATTATGAAGAGATTGATGTCAAAAGCAGCAGAAAGTTGAAGGTCGGAAGGGATGTTCTACAGAAGGATAAGGAAAAACTAAAGGATCTATGTTCTAGATACGATGGGGTCATAGCCTGGACCTATGATGATCTTAGAGGGTATGATCTAGGCATAATTCAACATATTATTGACTTGGCTGAAGGATCAAAGCTCGTCCAAAAAAAAAAACGGTCAGTCAATCCGAAGGTCAAAGCGTTGATGGAACAAAATCCTACTAAATTAATCAAATAAAGGATCATATATATGATTAATCATTCCAACTGGGTGTCTAATCTGGTACTGGTTCAGAAAAAGAATGGTGATATTAGGCTCTGTGTGGATTTTAGAGATTTGAATAAAGCCTCGCTAAAAGACCACTACCCTTTGCCATCAATGGAGCAGATCCTGTAGACTATGGCTAGATCAGAGATGTTCTCATTACTCGATGGTTTCTTGGGTTATAACCAAGTATATGTAAAGGAAAGTGACCAACATAAAACAATGTTTACTACTAAGTGGGAAACATTCGCATACTCAAAAATTCAATTTGGACTTTCAAATGTTGGTGTGACTTTTCAGCGAGAAATGGATATTGCTTTCAGAGGATTAATTAATCAAATTATTTTAATATATCTAGATGACCTAATGGTCTTTTCAAAATCAAAGGATGATCACTTCAATCATCTAGAAAAGGTTTTCCAAAAATGTCAACAATTCTGAATTTTTTTAAATCCCAAGAAAAGTGTTTTTGAAGTGCCCAAGACAAGCTACTCGATTTTGTGATATCGAAGGAGGAAATAGCGATAGACCCTAAAAGGCTAAGATATATAATGGAGTTTCCCCTACCAGTAAATTAGAAAGGGTTGCAGTCTTTTCTAGGGAAGATCAATTTTGTCATCTGGTTCATTTCATACTTCACAAGCATCATGAGACCTATCACGCTAATGCTCAAAATGAACCTAATGTTCAAATGGACCCCTGAAGGAAAATCAGCTTTTGATCAGATAAAGGTAGCCATCTTCGTCACCCCAGTGTTGGCTAACCCAGAATTTTCCAAGGTTTTTCTACTCTATGTATACAGTGGCCAACATAGCATAGCTTTGGTACTCACTCAAAAGGACGAAGGAAATAACGGAGAGCATCACATTGCATTTCACTCAAGAACTCTTAAAGGATATGAATCCAGGTATAATTTTGTTGAAAAGTAGGCTTTTCTATTGTTAAAATCCTAAAGAAGTTCTAACACCCGGTATCAGCCAACATAATCACCATTCTCATTGCACATCCGAGTGTGCAGGAGTATATCACTGAGGGAAAAATAACTAAAAATTGGATCACTAAGATCTTGGAATATGATGTGGATATTAAACCAACCAAGCTGGTTTGGGGAAGAGGTCTGTGTGAATATCTTGCACAAGAATCAAGTTCCTTAGCTAAGAAGGAGACTAATCAGGTCTACACAAACCAGTTCGAGTCTGACGAGTCCTAAGTGATGGATCAAACGCAGTATATGCAAAAGGGGCAATTCTCAACCAACCTTCCACCTCACAAAATGTGATACTACCAAATGCAAGGCACCAGGTATGCATTAATTGAAGGTATTTTATTCAAAAGGAATTATGATGGTGTTCTGCTTCAATATTTAAATAAGCCACATGTGGAAAAAGTTCTTAATGAATTTCATAGCAGTTCGGAGGGTAGACATTTCTCCACCAAGACTATTGCTTTAAAGATAATGCGAACATGATATTATTGGCCCTCCATGTTTTCTGAAGCACACCATTTGGTGCAAAAGTGTACTCAGTGCCATTATTTTGTTGAAAAAAGAAAGAATTTTTCCCTGCCCTTGAGCCCAATTGTAACTAAGGAGCCCTTTGCTCAATGGGGTTTGGATTTCGTCAGGATGATAAATCCTATTTCCAACATTGGCCATAAGTGGATCCTTATGGAAACTGACTACTTCACAAGGTGGATGAAAGCTATCATCCTAAAAATGCTACAGAAGGCGAGATCATCAACTTCCTTGAAGAGCTAGTAACAAGATTTGGTTCACCAAAAACCATCATATCTAACAACGCATGAGCTTTTGTGGGTTCAAGGATGTTATACTTTTCTCTCAAACATGGGGTTTACTTGAAAACTTCATCAAATTACTACCCACAAGGAAATGGGTTAGCAGAGTCAACCAACAAAAACCTAACTAGGTTAATCAAGTGCATTGGGTCAGAACGACAAAGGGATTGGCACAGGAACTTGTGAGCCACTCTGTGGGCCATCTAGATTACACCCAAGAAAATATTGAAGGCCTCCCCTTATGAACTAGTATACAAGAAAGAGGCGGTTTTACCTGTTTCCACAAAGATCCCTACCTTAAAACTATTAAAAGCCCTGGAAATTGAAGAAAGCAGTGGAATGGAAATAAGGTTGGCGAAACTCCTAAACCTTGTGGAAGACGAAGAAAAATATTACGGAGCCATGATCGGTCGCCAATAGATAGTAAAATGATGGTTCGACAAAAGGACCTCCAACCCAAATTTCAGGGAAGGAAGCCTAGTACTAAAGTACGATAAGCGCACTGCGAAACCAGGATAACATACAAAATTTGAAGCACTGTGGAAGGGACCCTTTCGTATCAATGCATGCAAGGAAAAGAATGTGTATGATCTAGAATATTGGAAGGTAACTTTCTGGATATATCGGTGACCAGTATTTATCTAAAATTATTTCATTAAGATGTGTAAGTTCTTTCAAAAACTTCAAAGTTATGTACCATATGTAAAAAAAATTGTAAAATATGATTTAATTTTGAGAATAAGCCATGAGAATTATGCTGGAAGAAACATAAAAGGTACTATATTATATTCATAAAAAATTTACATTATAGTATGAGCCCGAGGCTCCAAGAGAAGCCAAAGCTTCTTTTGAAAACCCAAAAAGAGCTATACTGCAAAAAGGAAAAAAGGAGAGGCAACGAACAAAAAATAGTGAGATTCATAAGCCTTCAACTGTCGCTAAGTAGTCAAAATCAGCTCTTCGTCAGTTTCTTCTTCTTTTTCTTGTTCTTCTTCCTTGATAGGGTGAAAAGGGGGTCAAAACAACACACATAGGCCCAACACACAGACGACCTCAGTCCTCATTCCCATGAATGTACACCAAGAATTTGAAGTGATTTTTCCATTCAAGCCCACCAACACGCTCCATGCCAAAATCCCTCAAAAGGAAAGTGGATGCAGGACGAGACAGTGAGTGATGCCTCTCAATGTGAAAGTCTGTAAGGAAGGGTATCCAGACCATGTCCTCCCTATAATCAATGTGCCTATAGAGGTCCATGGCATTCAAAATACTGACACCGGGGATGGCCACTTGAACAATTTTTCCAAGCCCGTCCAAGTACAGAGAGTCGAACATGGCATGACTCAGAGAAATTATCCAAGGTTTGGCGATGTCCAGGTCAAGAAGGGAGGCCACAAAGTGGGAGATGACATTGGAGTTGCACCATGGCTGGTTTTCATCCTTCACATTTTCCTTGTCAAGGATCCACTTGAACGCAACGACAATGAGGCGGTCATTCTTCTTCGCCAGGTGCTTAATTTTGTCGCTGGTAATTTCACGAGTGAAAGAGTATTGTAGCCTTCGCAAAAGGACCTAGACCAGACAACATGATGGAAGTAAAAGCTAAGGGTAGTGGAAGGGGAGATAGTAGGAAAAGCTTGCTAAACTTAAAAGTTTATTTTTGAATGAATAATGTAATAAGGTGGCATAGCTATTTATAGAAAAGACACGCCGACGAACCCAACCAACGGAAAATCTATTTGTGGTCGGAAAGCAACGGAGAAAATATCAAAGCAGCTAGAGAGAAAGAGGTGAATCGTATGGAAAATATGGCAGAGGCCTTGAGAAATAAATTTGGGTGTTGGGAGTAAATGCTCACGTAGGTTGATCATCGTCATGTGTCATTTTCCATCATCAACACCAACTAGCTTGCTTATATGAAAAGACGATTAACGCATTAAGTTTTGACAAATTAAATAGGCCAATTCAAAGTACCTTGCAATGCTTAAGCATGCTTCTCATTCCTAAAATAATGCTTTCCAATGTGTTTGGATTATTTGTGAAAGAGGTGGCAGGAAGAATGTACTAATTTGATTCTCACAGAAAATTTGCCATTTCTGAGGGATATGGATCCAAAATCCACATGTATTGCCTTAGTGGTAGCATTTAGCAGACCAGCGGTAATGGTAGAGCCTTAACTGCATGTACATGCAAAGGAATTAACTGCACCCAAAAGAAATTTTTGCTAAGTAGCAAAGCAGCATGTGACTATTTCACTAAAGAAACTCTCTACAACTTCTCAGCACAACAATGGTGGAAGCATCAACATCTAGAAGAAAATTAGGAGCCTCATCCAAAAGGTTGGGTTACACAAATATTTTTGGGAGGAATTCATTTGCCAATGCCCCAACACCGGAAGAATGATAGTTTGATTATACCAAATTGGTTCAACCGGATGATCATGTCAGAAGAGAGGCGATGCAGGACTTTGCAGACAACACACTACTGAATTTGGCTCCATTTTCCAACAAACGTTCGTCAGTCGTTCAAAAAATATTTGTCGGAAAAGTGACGAAATGACGAAAACAATTTCGTTGCTATTTTTTTGTTGAACTTCCGACGATGCATTAAACGTCGAAATAACAGTGCAGATTCGTCGGTCGTCGGCATCATAAAATGACTCGGATGTTCATCGGAATATCGATGAAAACTTCATGTATCCACCAATGAATTACAACCAAAATGCAATTGCAATGGCTCTTCCGAAGTGTCGAAACAACACCAGAAGTTCATCGCCATTTTGACGAAATGGGCAAGGAGTTACGACGAAGCCTTCGTCGCAGCTAAGCAACTTCGTTGGACCTTTTATGTGATTTGTCGGTAGTGTTTGTCGAAATTGCAACAAAATGGGCAAGGAGTTATGACAAAGCCTTCATCGCAGCTAAGCAACTTTGTCGGACCTTTTCTATGATTCGTCGGTGGCCTTCATCAATATTGCAACGAAATCGGAAAGGAGTTATGACAAAGCCTTTGTCGCAGCTAAGCAAATTCGTTGGACCTTTTCTATGATTCGTCGGTGTCCTTCGTCGAAATTGCGACGAAATGGGAAAGGTGTTACAACAAAGCCTTCATCGCAGCTAAGCAACTTCGTCAGACCTTTTCTATGATTCATCGGTGGACTTTGTTGAAATTGCGACGAATTGGGAAAGGAGTTACGACGAAGCATTCTTTGCAGCTATAGCAACTTCGTCAGACCTTTTTGGTGATTCATCAGTGGTTTTCGTCAAAATTGCGACGAAACAATGCAATTTTTTTTTTAAAAAAATATTCGTTGAAATGTACCATCGCAGAGACTCTTGGCGATGACCACCGAAGCCAACCCATTGGTGAGAGATCAATCATCGACACAGGATAGAAAACTCACTCCAATAGTCCATGTCTTGCCGATGACTTCCATCAACAAGATAGATCCAATGTCACACCGATCTGACCTCTTTAGGAGTTTTGAACACTGTCAGTTATCAGCAAGACATTCTGAGGGTCTCGCCAATTAAACAAGTGTCTAAGAGCAAGTAAACAAATGGAACCTATTAATTTTATTATTTTGGGGTTCTTTAAATCATAAAATAGATACCATCTTCTTGTGTATAATGTACTTATATTCAGATTTGAATTTGAGACCAATTGTCATTGCACATTCCATTTTACTTGCACAGAGTATTCTATAAGCAATATATTGATAATGCCAAATGATTTATGGTGTTGTACAACTCTACCTATCATCACAGTTTTGATGTTCCCCCCTAGAGAATCCTGCAAAGACAATTTTACAATACCAAGTCAAATAATATGAAAAAGACTTACTTCCATACAAATTAAATGATTATTCTCACAATGGCAATTGTCTAATTACAACAACAATTCCATGAAAGGTTATCCATGCTTCATAAGAGATGACTAATCATACATACAACTGCAAAATGCATAGAAAAAGCATTACACTTGAGAACAACCAAGGGCTAACAAGGGAAGGAGTTAAGAAACAACTCTACCTATCATCACAGTTCTGTTGTTCCCCCCGAGAGAATCCTGCAAAGACAATTTTACAATACCAAGTCAAATAATATGAAAAAGACTTACTTCCATACAAATTAAATGATTATTCTCACAATGGCAATTGTCTAATTACAACAACAATTCCATGAAAGGTTATCCATGCTTCATAAGAGATGACTGATCATACATACAAACTTAAGATGCATAGAAAAGCATTACACTTGAGAACAACCAAGGGCTAACAAGGGAAAGGAGTTAAAGCGTCTGGATTGAAGAGAAAATGTGTAGGGAAAATGTTGAGCAGTGTCAAGAGAACAAAACTTGTAGAACATATTCTTGACCTAATCAAGCTCTTGAACAACTTAAACAAAATTAAAATACTAACACATACATGAGACATGTAATGAACTTCCAATATCTACTATCTTTTTCATTAATACAGAGGTAGGTAAAGGAGAAATAATTATAATTGTAACACTATTCATAGTCCAATAAATTATGTTCATAATTTGTGTTCAATGGACCTCAGTTTTATCATTATACTGCCCATCTAATACCATATTTTAATCCGAGGGTTCAACTATCTCAAATCTAAAGAAGCACCTTCAATTAACCATTTAAAGTACTATAAAATAAGGTAAGACTTTTACTTGAGAAAGATTGGGTACACTTGTAGGATTAAAGTTCTCGCAATCATCGATTTATTGGCACAATGCGCAACATATGAAGTAATGGATGACTACAAGTTAGTGAAATGGTCCTTAATATGTGAGTGGTTTGCAAATTGATTGGTAGAAAGTAAGGTTACAAACAGATCTACATGAAAAATTATGAGGACAATCTACTGTAATCATCAAAATAGATGAAAAGTGCAAAGGAAAGAGTTGAGCTACATCTCTAGAGCCTAAAAAAAACACATGCAAGAAACATAAAAAAAAGAACAAACCAGTTTTTGGATGAATACAAAATGGTGCCTTTAGCAAGTGATTCATATGCTTTCACACCTGACACAGGACATTAAGAAGATTTTAGTCTTCCTCTGTGAAATTAACTACTTGCAGAATAAACCCAGAAACCAATATTATATACCTCCATGTCTAGCCGAGGGTAGGTATAAGAGAAAAAAAATTCCTCAATGCAATGCCTAAAAATATCAATGTGTGTGTAGGTTTGTATTACTCAAAATATCATTTCACTGCCTAAGGAAAAATACCAAAGTGATGTTTTAAATTTCAATCTTCACATAGGCTCCCTTATTGCTACACATGCATATACAAGCATTATTCGAGCTCTAAACTATTCAAATATTAATGATTTAATTAGCTATAAGATGGAAAGTTGTTGTTTAGACATAATCCATCATCTTTTACATATCTTTATTCACTCCTAGCCAAATAAATTTGGTGTAAATGAGACAGAAATGTGAATCTTTTATGACAAAGAAAATTCTTAAAAGGAGGGGGGAGAGAGAAGGGTAGGGGGCAATAGAATGCTTGAATGTATAGAAAAGTATAACATTTTGATCATTATAACAATGAAATGAATCTTAAGTTTGAAGCATTAATATCATTTACAACATTTATGATCAAGAATGAATGTAAGTAGAGAAAATTTTGCATACCTGCAGATGGTACAAAATTTCATGGTTAAGTTGAAGCCTCCCATCAACAACAAGATCCAAATATCCATGTATCTATCTCAATCGAGCCTCTAAACCCTTCAGAGCTGTCAATTTTTCCACTAACCTGTTATGCACAAAAGTCAAATTTTAGAGTTATGTCACCACTAAAAAATGAAGAAACTGAGCTTTGAAACCAAATCCACACACAACACAATGTGGTATTCATACAAAGCCATACAAACAAACTAAACTTAGAACATTGGAATGGAAACAACTTCAAATTATGATGCAGAGCATGGATTCAAGGTATAACGAATCATTTTTCTGCCACCGTAGTGAAAATTTAGCAATTTCTTTCATCTTTGCATATTGGTTTGATGTTTCAAATGATGCATTTCTTATATTGAAAAGTGCATTACCTTATTGAGCTTCTCTTTGTTTCGAGAATAGTTTAATATTCTCTACTTAACAGGGCCAACCACGTGACGATGAAAGCTCATTTGGCCCCTCCCCCCCTCACACCACTCTCAATTCCCCATACCCAATTATATAACATTAATCATTCATTCATCCATTAATAACATATAACATTCATTCATTCATCCATTAATAACATATAACATTCATTCATTAACATATAACATTCATTAATTAAAATATTCACATTCATTCATTAACATATAATATTCATTCTTTCAGTTTTTACATATTATCAAAAATATGGTTGTCATGATATGATTACAATCACTTTTTTTTTGTTTCTTTTTTAAAGCTACAAAAATTTGAAGTGGAGTATCATTTTCTAAATCAATATTTGTACCCCCTTTAGTTGTTCTACCCTCTGCTCGTGATCTTAATGTACGCCTAGTCGTCTTCTCATGACGTGGACGCCATTGCAAGGGGGGGTCTGTTGCAATAAGAAAGAAATGTTAAACCGGAGCATGTTTTATTATTATTGTTGCATTTCATTAATTAAAAGAACATTAGAGTGGTTCTCTTTACTCATGGGTCCACATCATGTTCCTGGAACTTTTACAGGTAGACTCATGCTCAACATGTTGAACACCCTCTAAATCTTGATTCAGCTGAAACAATTTAAAGGTTACATTAATTAATACACCAATTGAAATTAAATATGTTACAGAAAATGAGAGTGGTCCTCTTTGACTGATAAGCAAATACATCATGTTCCCCGGGATCTTCTAGTCTGACCATGCCTGGACACGCTGATCAAGACTCCCCTACATGCTCTAAAGTTGAAACAAAGGTTACATTAATTAATACAATTCAATTGTAATTAAATATGTTTAAAAGAACTTTAGAGTGGTCCTCTTTACCTCGCTGGGGACATCATGTTCCCCGATCTTCTAGCCTAATCATGCTCAACATGTTGATCACTCTCTACATGCTCTAAAGTACCGGGATGCACACCATGACCTTCATCTGCAGGTTGTGCTCCACCCTCACCAGGTTGCATTCCAATGTCATGTGTAGTATTCTCATTGCTTGAATGTTTAAAACAAATAGGCATGTAATTACTTTAAGGTGGAAATTAATATTGAATAGATTGCACAAGTATTCAATTTTAAATAAACTTTATTGAGTTTATTTACCTGCGTGTCGGATGTAGTGGAAGGTTGTGTTTGCCCAGTCAAGACTCTTAGGCGTTCAACCACGGCTCCATAGCCTTGCTGGAAGGAAATCTTTAGGTCATCTTCTGTGGGAACTCTATTGAATTCAAAGCCCTACATTTTTGTATAAGATCATGAATTTTTATTTTATGGTTTGATAAAACCAAAATTGTTTTCAATTTATTATTTGGTTACTATATTTCATTTATTGATACTTACAATTCATGTGGCTAATTTCATATAACCACCAGAGCCAAGTTTGTGCTTCCCGTGTTTTTCTAGTCTTGCCTTTGTTTCCTTCAATGTGTCGGGCAGCCTATGAAAAGTTTGAAATACATTATATTATGTAAAAAGAAAGAGTAATCAATATATAATTACATTGTTGATAGTATCACATACCTTCCTTGGCCCGGTGGTGTCTTTCCTTTTTTCTTTTCAGTCTTCTCCTTTCCATCCGACACCAGGACCTTCCACTCCCTCTCCGGAATCATGGGGGGACGCTCATACTTTTTTTCTTCTCTAAATGTGACCTATATTGGTCCCTCACATACTTTAGATAGGTACCAGCTTTCTTAAGGACCTTGGTTCGGTTGAATGTTTTATCACCGAAGAGCACAACTAAACGGTTAATGAGCTCATCTTTTAAATCTTGATTTTAGGCATTCCACCGTGTACGTATGGTGGGCCCGAAGAGCTCCAATGTAATATCACTTAGATGTTTATAAAAAAAATCATTTCTTGCAAAATGATCATGGGATCAATAGTCTAAAAAGAGCGATCAATAAGTAAATTTCAATTGTTTTATA
>VDFB02270651.1:25027611-25056998 GCA_007258455.2 Sequoia sempervirens
TAAATTATTATTATAATAATTTAAATTAAAGAACTTATAAAATCTTGTATTGATTTGTATATTTTAGAATGTTATTTATAATTAGAATTAGAGACTGTGAATTTGAGTTTATATCAAAGACATCAATTTCAAATTGCTGTTTTTGGTGAGGAATTTATTTTAAAGGATTTTGCATAGTATTCTAGTATTAGAATTCAAAATCACTTTATTTATATGTAAGAAGATGGGTTTACCATGAATCTTGATAGAGATGTTGCCAACTTGCCATCAAGAGATGTTGCCCTCAATTTTAGGGCTATAATATTTTTAATTATTTTTCTTATTTATTTGATTAATCAACAAGAGTTTTATTTGAGTAATCATGATCTTATAATGCAAACATCAACTAAGTATAGTAACAAAACTAGTTAGTCCTTTCGCCTTTGACTAAAGTCATGCTCTAGATTTGGTTCAAGCCTATGTTCTAATTTTACTAAATATTAGTTACTACTTGTTTATAAAATGAACATTTGGAAGAGATATACAATCCATGCAATTATCTATACATATCATAATTAATTCTCTTTTCTAATTCAAATTAAATGATACAAAAAAGTGATTTTTATTTCAATAATGATGTCAGTCATGATTTATAATATATTTAATTTATCACAATAGATAAGTTTGTATAACGCAAATTTGTTAATAACACTTATTCAAAATTATATATACATTATTTTACATAGTTTAGAATGTATTATTCTCTATTCTACACTTTTGACTTGAGAAATCAACTAACCATGTGTTACAAATCAAGAAGTTGTTGAAATAGAGTATAATTATACAATGCGATAAGATTATCTTAATGCAACCAAACTCAATTACAATGATAAATCATGAATGAAAATAGAAATATTGACTTGTATAGCATATACAAACCATAACACAAAGATTTACATGCAAAATATTCTTTTGAAAAAAAAATCCACATCCAAAGAGACCCAAGCTTGTATTAATGATAAAAGTTACAATACATTAGCTTATCCCTCTAAAATTTGACAACATAATGGTGCTCAAATGTTTTGTAAAACAACATGATACTACTACCATCTCAAGGCACCAATATATAAGAGCGACAAATGCAAGCTACCATGATTCATATTCTAAAACACAAAATCAATACCACACACCCAAAAATAATCATCCAAATCTTCATATGATATCTCACACCTCACAAAAATAATCAACAAACCTTGAATAGTAAATCATCTTATACACCTTACATCTATCTCCTACATCATAAGCATCATAGATTTTATCATAATGGTCAAAATGGCCAAGTTCCCAATCCTAAGCACTCCATGGGAAGATTGACCAAATCTATCATAAGATCTAGTAATAAAAAATGCTCTTACACCTTCTTACACATACCAATATTTACTTGATTTTAACACCTTTCCAAAAGTAACTCCCAACTTAAGTTCCACTACGATTACATGCGATGATAAATAATTAATAAAAAATTTACTTACCACATAGAAGTGTATCTAAGTCTACCCTTTCCATGTTCTTTGGAGACATGTCAATTATTTACCAACAACATTAAATAAAAATATCATAAATTATCTAGGATTTGCACCTAATTTCATTATTTTCCCACTTGACATTTACATTGCCATGATATGGTCAAGAAACATGATCAATCAATTTATCAAACTTGAGAGACCTATGGCCTATCTACACCAACCAAAATTCTCTATGCTCATTGGATTAGTGGGTGGGTGCAAAAATATGGGGGCTAAAAAGTGGCCAACCATCTTAAATTTTTTTAAATAGTCATAACACGAGCGTGTTATATCTCATTATAACAAAAAAAACATTTCCTCATTCTTATTTATGCATTTTCTTGCAAACTAGCGGCCTTCAAACCCTCTAGAGCTTGCTCGCGTTATTGGAGACCAATTTATTCATCGAATCATTTCCAAATCTTTGCCAAAATGTTGCCACGACGTCGGGGAGGTCAAAGGAGTAAGCTTTGTTTGTTTTTTTGTGTGAATTTGTTTCTAAATAGGTAGATTTAATAGGTTTTTTTATGTAAATTTATTTAATTTATAGGAAATGATAATCAACCTCCTAATCCTCAAAATCCTCCTTCACCTCAACCCAAAATACCTCCTAAAGAACAACCCCAACAACAAACACCTCCAACAATTCCTCAATATGCTCCAGGAACTCAAGAAAATATAATGGGGAAAATTGAAAACAATAAAAAACAAATTGAGGATATAATTGCAAGGTTTAAAGATCATATAAGCTCAACCTCACATAGAGCCATGCTTGCTCAATCTTTTGAATCGATGTTATCAAATGTAGATTCAATTAGCAATCAAATAACTAGTTGGGTGGATAAGAGAAGAGAGTATAGATAGTTTTATGTTGATAAATTATCCTATAAACAAGTGAAAGATGAGAAAATTACAAAATTTGACTTACAGTGTTCCCTATTCACAAACCCTAAAAAAAATCAACCTTTACACCCTTCAAGCAAGAGGTTCCCTATCCATTGGTACAACCACCAAGGGATAAATAACCATTTTTGGTAGAGGTGGTGGATGGTTTTTGACCATCCATCATGCAACAACAATGAGGTGCCACAATATTTTTTGAGGAAACTCTACTGCAAGTTTATCCTCAATAAAATCCCAAACTATTTTGGTATGCAGGAGTTCTAGGGTAGAGGTGGAGGCTCGACACAGGATAGAGTGGGGGCACATCTTGACCCACAACAACTAGCAAGACGAGCACTCGCTAGACCAATATATGAGCATGTGGCTATCCCTTCTGTTGTGAAGGAGAGAATTGAGGTCAAGATACTGCAATCAATTAGTTCCTTGACCCAAAGCATCATACAATATGCCAATCTTGTAGCATAGGGTGAGTGAGGTGAGTCTTCGGGTAGTAGAGCTCCACCTCCTATTTTTCAAACTTGTAGGACACCATTTGGTTATGATCCCATGCATAGTCAGGATGTAGGTGCACAGGGTACATCTGCAGCCAATCAAATGGTGATGAAAAATTCCAGGTCCTTAATGAGGCATTCGACCTTGATAGTTAGGTGAATGTTAGCAAGTTCATTGAATTTAATTTATTAATTTTCATTTTTGAAATGAAAGATTAACTAAATTAGTTTAATGATTATAATGAAATTTTAGGGTCATAGCGTTCATATAGTTTTCAGCGGTCCTTCACCTCCTTATTACAGGATGACGTGTACTACCAATGTATGTAACTAGTAAATAATTATAAATATTACATGTGAATAGCATTGTTATGTGAATGATATTCTTATATCTGATTTTGGATGTTGAATAGGTTAATCTTGGAGATTTGTTGGCAACACGTCCCAATGGAGGTGGACATTAAAGCTTCACTCGGGTAATCAAATAAATAGTTTAACTAATGAATTGTAGAAAATAGATATTTGTAGTTTATATTCATATCATTGATTACATTGCATTGCACATCTTTCAAACTCAAAGAATTACTTCACATTGCATAACTAATAACTAGATGTTGATAGATGACAAAATTTCAATTACAATTTATAGTTTTTTACAAAGTCAACATAAGCAGTTATGCAATTACTTCACATTGCATAACTAATAACTAGGAGCAGCTTCCAATTTCATTTTCTTGTCATGGCCATGAGACCACATTTCTTTGAGGCATTTTTTCAAACAACTCACTGCCTTGTCTATGAAACCGCCATCATAAGACTACACAATTGAATATTGATAAAACATCATAACACAAAGTATATATTGGTGTCTTCCCAATTGTCTTGATAAACACTTTTGGTTGACTCATATCTCTCCTATATGGTATGAACCCCTCCCACACTCTTGCATTCCATATGCAAATGGAATTGATCTTCTTTATGATGAATGAACTTTATGCACCTAATATTGTATATTTTAAATTTTTGAATTATCTCCTTAGTTTACTATAAGTGTACCCACATCAAGTGTGGCATTTGACACTAAAATCTTTCCATTACTCAATTCCATCTTTGGAAAACTTAAATTGTACTTCATTATAGGGAATAAATAATGTCATTCAATGAGATTTTGAAAGGTAAACAACCAAAGCAAGTAAATAAGGAAGTAAAAATAACTAAATTCAAAGATCAAAGATTCAAAGAAGCTAAGGCTCTTTGTAAGATGTTTAAGGCTATATTTCTTATTCATGTTAAGATAGAAAATTGTAATAATGGAAATTTCATATACCATGCAACCTTTTTTTACTATGTCTTGCACTCATTTCAGATGCTCCCTTTAGCACATGTTTTTACCCCTTATTCATATTCAGTTTAGACTTATGATACTTTGTTTATCCCTATTTGTTTATGTTCCCCTTTCCCATATATTCTACCCCTTGTATAATCCTTGTTTACCTTTCTCATGTGATAGTTAACATTTCCTACTGACCATTTAACGTTTGTAGCTTCCCTTCCATGTGTAGTGAACACTTCCCTTGTTCCCCTTATATCTCACCCATTTTATCAAAATGAAATCAAATCATAGACAAGGTAGTGAGCTATTTGAAAAAATGCCTCAAAGAAATGTGGTCTCATGGTGATCTCCATCACCATGAGACCAAATTTCTTTGAGGTTTTTTTCAAACAACTCATTGCCTTGTCTATGCTACCACATTTTCCATACATGTCTACCAAATCATTTATCGAATAGTTCAATTCCTTACATTGCTATGCCTAAAAGCCTAAAATAGGTGCTTTCGAACAAACTATGGATGCTTGGAAAAAATCTATCAAAGCATAATAGTAAGCAATAGCATAGACAAGGCAGTGAGTTGTTTGAAAAAATGCCTCAAAGAAATGTGGTCTCATGGTGATGGACAAGGCAGTGAGCTGTTTGAAAAAATGCCTCAAAGAAATGTGGTCTCATGGTGATGGACATCACCATGAGACCACATTTCTTTGAGGCATTTTTTCAAATAGCTCATTTCCTTGTCTATGCTACCACATTTTCCATACATGTCTACCAAATCATTTTTATCGAACAGTTCACTTCCTCCTTATTGCTATGGCTAAAATCCTAAAACAAGTGCTTTGAAACAAACTATGGATGCTTGGAAAAAATCTATCAAAGCATAATTGTAATCAATATCATAGACAGGGTAATGAGTTGTTTGAAAAAATGCCTCAAATAAATGTGGTCTCATGGTGATGTCCATCACCATGAGACCACATTTCTTTAAGGCACTTTTTCAAATAGCCCACTGCCTTATCTATGCTACCACATTTTCCATACATGTCTACCAAAGCATTTTATCAAATAGTTCACTTCCTTGTTGCTATGGCTAAAAGCCTAAAACAGGTTCTTTTTAACAAACTATGGGTGCTTGGAAAAAATCTATCAAAGCATAATAGTAATCAATAATGTCCATCACCATGAGACCACATTTCTTTGAGGCATTTTTTCAAACAACTCATTGCTTTGTCTATGCTACCACATTTTCCATACATGTCTACTAAAGAATTTAATCAAAGTACACTCAATTTTTTTTTAAATAGTTCACTGCCTTATCTATGGTACCAGGATGATCCCACAATAGTAGTTTACACTTTTTGGGACATCCAAATTTTTGCTAAAATCGCATATTTTTACAAAATATAATGATTTAATCCTTGGAAAGTTCCATTTAAAGGATTCTAATTGAAGAAGGTTTGATCAAACTATCTTAGATCAAACCCCCTTGGATAGGACCCCACTAGCTTTAAACCATACCTATAATGGAGTCTCCTTTACACCTATCAAAATGTTGATAAAAAACCACTTTTGATTTACCTTTTGGGTGATCAAATGAATTCATTTAAAATTTATTATTTTTAATCATGTAGTCCTTATTATAAGCTTCCCAAAAAGTATAATTTTAAATATATTTAATTTGATTATTATATTTTTTTTATTTCTTGTGAATGTAGGTTTTTCACCAAAAATCAAGCTCTTTGTTCTGCACATGTGAAAAAATAGTAGATTATAAAAATTCTATAAAATATGTTCTGACTAGGTATTAATGTCCTTGATCTAGTAAAAAAAGAAAAATTGAATTTCAATACATATAAAAAAATTTATGTTGTTTATGGTTTTCTCATTTCTAAATTGTAATTGGTTTGAATTCAAAACTTGATTAAGAAAAAAATATTCAATAAAACACTATGAAACCAAATGACGTGCTAGATATTGTAGTTACAAAGCTAAATTCAAAAAAATAGAATTTTATCCTTCATAGAAAAAATTTATGTTGTTTACGGTGAGCATCACTCTTTAAAAATGGTGTTTACTAATAAAAAATAATTTTCAAAGGAGATGGAAAAAGAAATGCAATCTAATTCAAATTTTTAAAAGAAAAATATATTTAGAATCTAGATACAAAATTTCACAAATAACTAGTTTGCATCATCTTCAAATTCCTCATGATTTAGTAGCTATGGGTGCTCGAAAGTGAAGATTTAGTTAAAAAAAAATCAATTCAATGTCCAGTTTGGAAAAAAATTGTAAACCAGTATTGTGGGATCACCCACCACATTGTTCATACATGTCTACCAAAGTACTCAATTTTTTTTACTATCTCATACATTATAAGCCATGACCTACATCACTATTCTAGTTTTTGTAATTGAATAATGTTGTTTTATTTTCAGATGATGCAGGCAGAGACACTTCCCAATGTTCATAGGGAAATGGAGCATGGTTTGTCTTCTCCAATTGATAGCTCAATGCCTTTGATGACGATATGAGGCGGATTAGTAAATTTTAAATTACATTCATTGTTATAGTTGTTTATTATTGAAATATCAAATGATTATTGATTTTTCATTTAATTTCTATCTGGATGGTTTCTATAGGACTTGGGAACACCACAGCCTAAACATGCAGATGTTCTAATTGAGGAGAGAGATCATCTGGTGGAGGTAAGTGATTATTTTGTTAAATATTTCATATTTTATAATGCAATTTCTATATATTAATGTATATACTTTTTATTGTAACAGCTAAAGCTCCATGATGAACTAAATAGGAGGAGCATCCCTCAGGTTTGAAGTAGACCACTCTCATATGCATCTTCATCCCCTCAAAGATCAAAGGGCACCTGTGATCAATTTTCTTCACCTAGAGGGGAATGAATTTTTATTGGCTTCCTTTGTTGTATGCCTATATGGCATTCTTGTAAGCCTCTATGGCTATTTTGTATATATGTTATACTTATATCGACATATATTGATGTATGCCTTTATGGATATTTGGTTAATACACATCTCTTTTGTTGATGGTGTCCATATTTGCATTATAAATCCATGCTTCAATGGATATTTGTAGATGTTTTACTTCAAATATTTAAATTTCAATTGTATTACATGCACACTCTTCCTTTATATAAATTGTAAATATATAAAGTTTGAACATTATTCTCCTCTAAGATTATTGAACATTAAATAAATCATATGAATATAATAGTACATGATGCAATCTAACACCTAGGTCTCTCTGTACCACTGCACATATAAGCCCATACTCTCTAGGATCATTATAGCATGGTAAGGAAATTAATGTAATTATACAATGCACTTTCAAGTATGCAACTAAAAATGATCAAGACATTATTATACTTCATGTGTTCATCTGTATGCTTCATGCTTCCTATGTATACTTCATGTATTACGTGTATTCACGAGTATACTCCATGCTTCCTACATATACTTCATGTATTATGTGTATTCACATGTATGCTTCATGCAACCTGTGTATAATTCATGTATTCACATGCATGCTTCATGCTTCTTGTGTATACTTCATGTGTTCATGTGTATGAGTCATGCTTCTTTTCTATACTTCATTTTTTCACATGTATGCTTCATGCTTCCTGTGTAGACTTCATGTATTATGTGTATTCACATGTATGCTTCATGCTTCATGCTTCATGATTCACGTATTACATGTATTCACATGTATGCCTCATACTTCATGTATCAAGTATATCTATTTGTTTGCTTCACGACTAGATGTATCTTCAACAAGATTGTTCCATGTGTATTAAAAACGTTGTTTGTCAAAATGCTTTCTAGGTTGATAAGTAATAGCATAAAAGGGAGAATATTTCATTTGAGAGAGACATCCAAAACATCCTTGAAGAATTCAATTAAGAATAGAACCTTAGGCAATATTTCAAATAAATTAATTTAGGTTCTCACGAATAGTGATGACATGATTTAGGTTGTGACATTTCAAAGGCAAAAAGTTTTGACCCTTCAACTAGGAAAGACTATGACCCTTTTATAATGAAGGGCGGTGACCATGCATAGCATAGATGTACCCAAATAGATTTGTTGGCGCTAACAGTTTGGCCCCACAAAGAACAAAACAAAAAGTAGCCTACATTGCAACTTTACACTACATGCATTT
Organism: Sequoia sempervirens; assembly: GCA_007258455.2. Taxonomy (NCBI): domain Eukaryota; kingdom Viridiplantae; phylum Streptophyta; class Pinopsida; order Cupressales; family Cupressaceae; genus Sequoia; species Sequoia sempervirens. The sequence continues at coordinate 25,036,074 of VDFB02270651.1, forward strand.
ATGGGTTTTTGGAGCATCATAAAAACTTTCACCACTGGAAAATGGCTTAGAGATATCAAAAACTAATAGAGATTATTATAGAGGGGCTCTACGTGATCTCGTACCCTCAGAAAAAAATGTTTGTAAGTGCCATCATTTATGAGTAACACCTTGTTAAAGTTTGTTGCCTTTTCACACTTTGGTCTCTTAAGAGATTTTGTCAGTGTGATGTAGCTCAAACTGTTCCAGCATGTTTGGGTGTGAAAAAGGACCTTTACTAGTGTAAAATTACCCATTCAAATGTGTTGGAATTTTTTATTTGGTCGTACAACAAATAGAACAAAATTTACACCACCTTGCAACTTTACACTGCATGCATCTGATGGTTTTTCCATCAACTGAAAACTTGACACCATGAGCAAACGGATCAGAGATATCAAAAATTGAGAGAGGTTATTATAGAGGGGCCCTACATGATCTCATACCCTCAGATGCAATGTTTTAAAGTGACACAATTCTCGAGTAACACCTCATCAAAGTTTTTCGCCTTTTTGCACTTTGGTCTCTTAAGAGATTTCATCGATAAAATGTAGCTCAGATTGTTCCGACACATGTTTTTGTGTGAAATAGGACCTTTCCTAGCATAAACCTACCAATTCGTACGTGTTGGAACTATCAATTTGGTCCCACAATGAATAGAACAAAAGTTACACCCCTTACAACTTTACACTGCATGCATTTGACACTTTTTCCATCAACTAAAAACTCGACACCATAGGAAAACAACTCAGAGATATTAAAAATTGAGAGAGGTTATTGTAGAGAGGCCCTACATGATCTCGTACCTTTAGATAGATTGTTTCTAAGTTCCATAGTTTTCGAGTAATACCTTGTCAATGTTTGTTTCCCTTTTGTACTTTGGTCTCTTCAGAGATATCACTGGTGTAATGTATCTCAAACTGTTTCGATATGTTTGGGTGCAAAACAGGACCTTCCCTAGCATAAAACTACCCATCTAGATGTGTTGGAACTGACGGTTTCATTGCATGATAAACAAAATGAAAGTTACACCACCTTGCAACTTTACACTACATGCATTTGACACTTTTTCTATCAACTAAAAATTGCACACCACAGGGAAACGACTTGGAGATATCAAAAATTGAGATAGGTTATTATAGAGGTGCCCTATATGATCTTGTACCTTTAGAAAAAAATTTCTAAGTGCTACATTTTTCAAGCAACACCTCATCAAATTTTACTGCCTTTCTTCTCTTTGGTCTCTTAAGAGATATCGTTGATGCATTGTAGCTCAGACCACTATGACATGTTTGGGTGCAAAACATGACCATGCCTAGCATAAAACTACCCATCTAGATGTGTTGGAATTGTCGGTTTGGTCACACAATGAATAGAATGAAAGTGACACCACCTTGCAACTTTACACCACTTGCATCTAATGCTTTTTCCATCAACTGAAAACTTGACACCACAGGAAAATGACTTGGAGATATCAAAAACTGAGAGAGGTTATTGTAGAGGGTCCCTACATGATCCCATACCTTCAGATGGAATGGTCGTAAGTGCCATGATTTCTGAGCAACAACTCATCCAAGTTTTCTTCCTTTTTACACTTTGGTCTCTTAAGAGATCGTCGGTGCATTGTAGGTCAAACCACTATGGCATGTTTGGGTGTGAAACAGGATGTGAAAAAATACCTTTTATATCATAATCCTACCCATCCAAATGTGTTGGAATTTTTGGTTTTGTTGCACGACGAATAGAACAAAATTTACACCACCTTTCAACTTTATACTACATTCATCTGATGCTTTTTTCATCAACTAAAAACTTGATGTACCACGGGAAAACGGCTCAAAGATATCAAAAATTGAGACAGGTTATTGTAGAGGGGCCCTACATGATCCTATACCTTCAGATGAAATGTTTCTATATGCCATGGTTTTTGAGCAACACCTCATCAAATTTTGCTGCCTTTTTGCACTTTGGTCTCTTAAGAGACATCGTCGATGCATTGTAGCTCAAACCCCTCCAGCATGTTTGGGTGTGAAACAAGACCATGCCTATCATAAACCTACCCATCTAGATGTGTTGAAACTATCGGTTTAGTTGCACGATGAGAAGAACAAAAGTTACACCACCTTGCAACTTCCTATCTTTTAAATTTCAACTATCTCTCAACAACATTATTACCTCCTTTTCTTTGACGATAAAATATTTTTCTTATCTTTTAATTCCTTTTCTAAGAGGTTAATTTTAGTCTTTAGTTGTTTTGCTTCAATTTCAAGAATCTTTCAATTCATCTATTTCTAGTTGTATTTTCTCCATGGAAGTCGTAAGTTCAAGAATCTTTGAATTCATTTGTTCAAATCCACCTATAGTATCATCTCTCAATTTATTTTCCTTCACAAATTCTTATTAAATACAAAACCTCTTGAGTTTATCCACTTCTCCATTGCCATTTTCCCATTCCACATACTACATAGAAACCTTTCTCAACTTCTTGAGAGGATGAATAATCTCTTCAGTCCATACATTATCTATCTCATTCACTTTGGTCTGGTTCTTTTCAAGTGTTTTTAGAGTAAATTTCTTTTTCATTTCATACATTCTAATACTTTCTACCTCTAATTTTTCATTTCCATTTTCCCATTGCACATACTACACACACACCTTCCTCAACTTCTCAAGAGCAGGAAGAATATCTTCAGTCAATATGTTATCAATCTCATTCACTTTGGTCTATTTCTTTTCAAGTGTTTTAAGAGCAGATTCCTTTTTTCATTTCATGCATTCTAGTACTTGTTGCTCCAATTATGCATTGTCATTTTCCCATTGCACATACTACACACCCACCTTCCTCATCTTCTCAAGAGCGAGAAGAATATCTTCAATCAATACATTATAGATATCTCATTCACTTTTATCTAATTCTTTTCAAGTGTTTTTGTAGTTGATTCCCTTTTCATTTCATACATTCTAGTACCTATTACCTCTATTTTTGGAACATTTGGATGATGCATATACATTTAAAGCTATACCTAAATGGATCTTGACAACACTTACCACTAAGGGAACCACATCATGTCATTTTTACTTGATATTTCAACACAACAAAATACGGTGAATATAATTTTTATCACATAAATATGCATTTATCCTTCAATAGTGAAACACAACAAAATACAGTGAATGTCATTTATCACATTTATATGCATTATGACTTGATAGTGAAACACAACAAAAGATGGTGATATGAGATGGGACTAGAAGTTTGGAGATGAAATGATGGGTTGAATTGGATAGATGTTGAGATATGAAGAGAAGGGATATTGGGACCTTGTGATAGGCATGCAAGAGAGAGAGACCTATGAATGATGAAATGGAATGAGGATGATTAAGGATGATTGGGTAGACCTTGGATTTGAGATGATGGATGTAAAGGGGATAATTATAGAATGGATGGAAAAGGGATAATGATAAAATGGATGGAAAAGGGGATAATAATGAAAAGGGAGATACAAGACCAATATTTTATCAAGCTAAACTAGATCATTGATTGATGATAATGGGGTTTTCTTAGACTATACTTTTATAATTGACTAGGCAAGGCTTGGAGTTTCTCACTCAAGCTTGGATAATCACTTGACTAAGGCTTGGATATAGGATAATTTTTCTTACCTAAGCTTGGATAATCACTTAGATAAGGCTTTAATATGATTACTTAGGCTTGGATAATCACATAAGCAAGGATTTGATGGGGATTTTGATAACAATGATTTGATGATGGTTGTGATGACTAGTATATGATAATGGATGAAAATGCTAAGATGAGGGAAAGATGATATATTTTGGATAGATATGATGGAAATGGTTGATGTTTCAAGTGAAATGATGGTTGAGGAAGGGTCTCCCAAGTCTACTTTAGGGCTACAAAGTTCAAGTTGTGAATTGAGGTCTCAATATGGTCAAATGGTGAAACCATAAATGCACATAATCTGTCCAATATTCATTGTTTATGTGTAAAAATGCAACAACAAAAAAAGACAAACTTTAAGTTTAAGAGGGGAAATAATTCCTTCCTATGCCATATGAAATTTGGAACCAAAACATAAGTAAAGTTGAAATATAGAAATGAAAGGTAGATAACTATCAACTACAATGCATTAATATCAATAACATGACTTTACAAATTCAATGTGCATACTTAAAAATTAATCCAACGAACCATTTGAGTCTTCTCTACTCTTTATTGTGTCTAGTATTGCCTCATGATTAGACTCACACACCTTCCACAAGGTCTTGTTCAAAGGTCTACCCCGATATTGTATCAAATGAACATTGGATGCCACGACAAGATTTAAGTAATGAAGAATCTTCAGATGTGTGTCAAATTCTTGAAACAAAAAAACATTAACATTAACAATAACAACCACCGAGCTTGTAGGGTATTCGATGTTTTCTCCATCTATAATTGGGGCCTCCAATTAATTTTGGGCCTCAACACAATGACACAAGTAATAATATGTTCCATATTCATTGTCTTCATCTGCAATAACTGCATAAACATGTCCTACATTGATATGTGCAACAAATTAGATGAAATTAGTCAACATTACAAAAACACTACAAAGTAAGATAACATTAGTAATTTCAAAAACTATGCAAGTAGATATATTATCTAGTTGAACTAGATCTGATATGTGGTCAAAGTCAACTGATGATTCCATCTGTGTCAGTTCTAGTGTCATCAAGGGTCGATACGTGTCAAGTAGGCTAAGAAAACTTAACCACCATTCATTAAGCCACTCCTTTGACTCGCACTCATTCCAAGCTTGAATTATAAATGAAGAACAAAAGCATGAAATCTTTTGCATATGGATACTCCATGAACTTGCATTTGAGCTTCTAAAAGAGTGTAGCTCACTTGATCCTTTCAATGTACAACAATCCTCATATGGTGCAATGTTGGTATCATCTATCAACCAAAAAAATCTACAAACTGAAGACTTACCTTCATTACCTAGACCCATCGAAGCATTACACCACTCAATAATTGATTTTGCATCTATCAACTTTTCATTATCTTTATACTTTAACTCTTCTCTTGCTATGGCTCTTTTGATACATGCTCCTACACCATCATGCTCCCCCTTTCCATGCTCGACTTCACAAAAGTTCAACATATGTTGAACACTTATAATATTATGCATCCTGCACAACCAATAGAACATTCATGAGTTCTTGAATTGTGATGCATAGTTATCCAACCATATGATATGTTGACTGAATGATATGCCCCTTCTAACCAAATCATTGTAGAACACTTGAAAGAAACCTTGCATGAACTCTGTAGAATGTGTGCGATCATCACTAATATAAAAATGATGCTCCCTTATGATCTTTCTGTCATCCTTTGTACTATCATTGGCATGAATGAATGTGATGTGCACAAATATATAATCCTGTGTGGAGTTGTAATATTGTGATTGCACCTCACGATGTGGCTATAGACTATAGTTCTCTACAAAGTTGATGATTGAAACAATGCTACCAAGTGGAAATGTGTCCTTGCATAACTTGAATTGCAAGTCCAACCATCGAGCTCTATGGGTATTCCTTGCATACTCACATTGTATACTATCAAAAAATGTTGACATAAATTGATACACTAGAATATTTTGAATAACCAAATCACACCTTTTTTCTTCTTTACCATCTTTTGTATTGTAGGCCACTGTTTTATACTTGTCAAACTCTACTAGTTCGTTTCCAACTGCATGTGTGCTTTCCATATGTTCACTTATTAGCATACATTACAAGCCACCACAATGTTGACATCTGTCATCCAAGCATAATTTCTTGTAGAATATTTGACCTTCCTCTCTTCCACATAAAATTGTTGATATGAAGTCTTTTGAAGATGTAGGTGGGGCATGTATGCCACAATCCTACAAAACATTGTTGGTATGCAAATCTAAACATATAGACCAATAAACATCAAAATGGTTAGAAAATTCAATATGTAATCTACAAAAACAAGTAGCACGTGTGTGATTTATTTTGACATAAAAACTTTTTAGCATTTCAAAATATATTTTACAAATTTTAACTTGAGGATACATCTCTAGAAATTTACCAAAAAATTGTGTTTGAGTCATATCTGAAAAATGCTTTGGATGTGGCTCACAGTTTTGACTACCAATTCTCCTTACCACATCCCTTTGAATCAAAGATACCCTTGTGTAATTCTTCAAAAATTCTTCAATTAGTGATCTCAATGCTTCAACAATTGGTTTAGATCTCTTTGTGGTAGTCTTCCCGAGAATTCCCATAATTCATTGGCATCTGTGTCCTCGATTCTTTGGCACCTTCCAATGGCTCTTGATAAAGTTTTTCTGTTAATTCTCAATGCTTACAGTCTTGTCTTTCTAATGAGATGAGATTTCTTTGTTTGATTACTTACTATTTTCAATGTAATGACATGTCGTGTGACATTACTATCTTTTGTGCGTGAGGTGTTACCCACACTCTAATAAGCACTCATTAGATTCTTCACTTGAAGCCTCTGATATTATCAACTGAAGAATCTTCATGATGGACCTAAAATTTATACTTCACATCATTTCAACAAATAGTTGACATTTTCTGGTCTCATTTAATTTCTCAAAGTACGCTCTCCAAATCTTATTAGCATATCTTCTACAAGTGCGCTTTGGAATCTTATCTTCCATTGACTGCAAAATATTCGCATCAATATCAATCGAATACTTGAGCTTTCTACACAAAATTATAAGTGGTTTTCTCAAAGGTAAATTTTTCTCAACATTAGGAGTTTCATCAATATTTAAATTAGATTGGATAGATGGAATACCTTCGATTGAAGATGGAATAACCTTGAAGTTGAGATGGTAAAGATGGCATACCTCCTTCTTCACATGTGAGTGATGATGTACTTTCAACTCGAGATGTGGTAGATGGTTTCCCTCCATCTTGACTTGTGATAGAGGATGTGTCTCCAACTACAGCATTCAAATCTCTCATAACAAGAAGTTTTTGCATTTTCTCCCTTTGTGCCACCAATACCATATCTCTTGTTGATGGCTGACGTTCCTCTTCAATTGGAATTTCTTAGACTAGCGTTTCCAATTTCCTCTTCTCACGAAGTTCCCTCATATTTGCTACTTTCTTTGCATTCTTAGCTTCTTGCTCTTCCTGTGTTGGTTTAATCCTTGATTGTTTCCTCAGCATGATGAATAATTTTATTTGTAGCATGAAAAAGAGATAAATATTAGTTCTTAAAAAATGAATCCATACAAATAAATGAAATATGTGCATCGCGGAGAAGAATAAATGTCACTCAACCATGATGAATAAACAAGTGCACTAAGAACACAAGGAAAATGGAAAGCTAAATTTTTTGAATTATGTCTACCTTCCAATAATTTATCATGTGACTTTTCTCTAGCCATTTTCTAACGTATGACCTACCAATATAATGTCCACAAATAGACATGTATGCAAAATGTGGTAGCATAGACAAAGCACATGAATTTTTTGATGGAATTCCTTAAAGAAATGTGGTCTCCTGGAATTCCATGATTGCAAGATATGCAAAAAATGTATTTTTTAAAAGACATTACAAACTTTCAAGAAAATACAATTGGCAAGTGTAAATCCAAATTTCACAACTTTTGTCAACATCCCACCTTTGGAACGAGGTATGGGAATCAATCAAATCATTGAAAGAAAGGGGGATTTTTGTCAAATGTTATAATTACAACTCCCTTGGTAGACATGTATGAGAAATGTGAAAGCATGGACAAGGAATGTGAATTGTTTGAAAAAATACATCAAAAAGATATGTCATGGATTGCAATGATTGAGGGATATGCACAAAATGGATTTGTTGAAAAGGTTTTGGAAACTTCCCATGAAATACAATCAGTGGGTTTCAAGCCAAATTCTACAACCTTTGTCAAGATCCTCCTTACCCATGCCAACAAAGGATCTTTGGAATAGCATATGGGAATCCATCAAAGCATTAAGGATAGAGGAATTTTTAAAATTTATAGTTATAGCTTACCCTAGTAGATGTGTAGAAAAATGTGGAAGCATAGAAAAGATATGTGGATTTCTTGGGAAAATGCCTCAAAGAGATATGGTCTCATGGAGAATAATGATTGTAGAATATGCACAAAATGGATTTGTTAAAAAAAAAATAGAATATTTCAAGCTAATGCAATTGGAAAGTGTAAAGCCAAAAATTGACAACCTTTGATAGCATCCCCCTACATTTTCCAAAATGGGCTATTTCAAACAAGGTATGGGCATCCCTCAAAGCATAATGGAAGGGGGATTTTTTTCAAATGTTACAGTTGCAAATTCCCTAATAGAATTTTATGCAAAATGTGGAATCATTTACAAGGAATATAAATTGTTTGAAATGATACCTCAAACAAATGTCATCTTATGGAATGCACGGATTGCAAGATATGCACAAAATGAATTTTTTGATAATATTTGCTAGCATGCTTCCTACCTATGCTAAAATGGGAGCTTTAGAATAAGGTGTGGACATCCATCAAAACATTAATCAAATAGGTTTTTTTTCAATATTATAGTTTGAAATGTTTTGGTAGAAAAGTATGCAAAATGTGGAAGCATAGACAAGGCACATGAACTATTTGTCATATAATTGCTCAAAAAAATGTGCTCATGGAATACCATGATTTTATAATATGCACAAAATGATTTATTTGGACTTTAGGTATTAGAAAATTTCAAGTAAATGCAATTTGTAGATGAAAAGAAAAATTTCATGACTTTTTCCAGCATCCTCCCTGTCTATGCGAAAATGGGAGCTTTGGAAAAAGGTATGGGCATCCATCAAAGCATAATGGAAGGGGGAATTTTTTCAAATGTTATAGTTGCAACTACCCTAGTAGACGTCTATGAAAAATGTGGAACCATGCATATAAGGCACACAAGCTATATGACATAATTCCTTAGAGAAGGGAAGAAGGGAAGAATCTATGTGGATATTGCAGCAATGCAAACCATGATTTGTTTGGTTGCAAAAGAGCCAAATGATACTATAAGATCATCTAAATCACTACAAAGAGTAAGGAATTGTGTAGTTTAAAATGTGTTAAGAGGGGATAAGGTTATACTAATAATTTTCAAATGAACCCCCTTTGAATGCTAATAGATGTCAAAAATTAAAAAAAACAATGATGAACATGGAATATGCATTTTAACAAAATCTAGTCTAATCCCTTAGCAAAATCTAATGCATTTGATTAAGGCTATGTATGTTGAGCACTCATAATTTATCATACTTAGAAAAATCAAATCCCAAAATCAACAAATGTTATAAAAAATTCAAAGCATTGTATTAAGCATGTATGATAAGGGATGATAAAGAAACATAATAGAATGAAGGAAAATGTAAAGAACATGTATAAAGACTCAAGACATACCTTAAAAATGGAGATTCGAATGGAAAAAATACCCATTTATGTGTAGTCTTTTCTTCTTCTTGCATCAAACTCCTCAACAATTTGAGATTTTCACAAACTTTCTTCCTTTTCAACGTTCAATTGTATATAACTCTAATATATAATTACTAAAATTTATACAATTAACCAATGTATAATGTTAAATTCTTACAATTCAATCACAATTAACATTAGAACACTACAAAAATTGAAACTTGAATTGATATATATCATATTCGATGTGAAAACTATGTTATTTCCTCCTTCCTAAGTTGGAAACCCAAAAAAAGGTGGTGGAAAGTTGATGCAAAGGTGGTAGAATGTGTAAAATTTTCATGTGCACCTCCCAACAGCGTCAAAAAGTAGATTTTTTTCAAATCACAAGTAGAACCAGGAGAATAATAGAGCATGTGGGCCTAGATCACGGGTGTCCTATCTATTTTACCACTTTTAGAGCAAGACAGAATGTGCTTTCCTTATAACGCGAGCTCCTTTTAGCTTGCTCTACAAAATGACCATATTTCAACTTCTCCAAAATGCTCTCATGTTATGAAAAATTTGTTTTTGTAAAGGTTTCCCAACTCTTATCATGTGTCAATATTGGCTTGGGTTGGCGTACATCAACGAGACCTTTCTTTGACCAATTATGACATCTTTTAAGTGTTATGTATGTCTCATTTTGTGTGCAATATGTAGTTTCAGCAAAATTTCCTATATGCTCAAGCATGTACACTAACCCTCAACCCTATCCCTTAAACCCTCAATCCTTAAACCCTAATCCCTAACCCTCAACCCTTAAACCCTAATCACTTAAACCCTCAACACTTAAACCTTAAATCATAAACCATCAACCCTTAAACCTTAAATCCTAAACCCTCAACCCTCGACACTATACCTTAAACCCTAATCCCTCAACCCTTAAACCCTTAATACCTCAAACCTAAACCCTCAACCCTTAAACCCTAAACCCTTGACCCTTAAACCCTCAACCCTTACCCACCCCTCTCCTCCCCTATCTCCCTCACCCCCATCTCTCCCCTATCTCTCTCACCCCTCTCTCCCTAGGATGTAGGTATCTCACTTGTATATTGTTGTGTGGTCTCACAACACACCCCAAGACTGTAAGGCTTGGGGGGACAAGTAAAAAAAAACACTTATGGAAAGTGTCGATTGGAAAAACGATCACTGAAAGCTCATGTTAAAAGGAATTCTTTGAAGTAATTCATGAATTTAAGAGTATCGGGTGTCGGGTATACTGGATACTAGCTACCGGAAGGCCTAATTGGTTGGAATGTTAATGTAAGGTTTGGTAAGTTGTTACAGTCCAAAAGTGGAGGTTTGGGGAAATATGAAGGTTCTGGTGGAAATTGGGATCCAAGAAAATTTTGTTCTAGTAAAAGCTTAAGTTTTTTAGTACCAGGTACTGGGTAACAATGCATGTGTCAAGGTTTAATTGTAAAAATTTTCCTGGGAGCCAAAATGTTCGATAACCCGCCCAAAGGGATAATTACGCAAGAATGTATTAAAAGCATGTTATTTATGATTTGCTTTAAAATGATGATTTATTAATGATGGTTTTATTTTAATGAGGGTTTTATAAATGTTTTAAAAAGGGGATTGATATATGGAATTCTTATGTGTAGGACAAACATTGTGATGCAATATTTGGCTATGGACGGTGAGGAAAATTTGGATCACGAGTAGTGATATGACCAAGTTGGGTGGTGCACTCTAGGAGTCCATTCGAAGGAAGAGCTTGAGATGAAGAAATAACAGGAAACCTAATATTACGCATGCAACAAAAGAGAGTACCTAGACCCGGGGTAATTTACCTCTAGGTGTTTTAAGCCTGAGTCAAAACCTAAGTGTAGGAACCAAAGTGTTGGTGGATTGTGGTATCTATATCCGGTTCCACCTGATCATTCTAGATATCTGGCAGAGGAAGTTCCTACATTTTGTTTGAAAAATCTACTTAGCTCCAAGTTAATGTCCTAATTATATTTTAAATATGGAGGTCCTGAAAGATTTTAGAGTGTTGAAGAAGGTTGACATTCATTGACTTATTCAGAAATTTCTCCTGCCAGTTGTCATATTCCATGTGCCTTATTGTTATTTGTCCCTTGGATTTCCTCTCATATCCTATTTAAATTTCCAAAGTTTCTTGTTCCTATAAAAGGTTGGGAGATTTTTCATTTTAATTTAATGTAATGATGAAAAAAGTACTCCCTAACATGGCCTTGATTTAGTGTTGTAATATGTCTAACATATTCATATTAGGTCTTGGGCCCTTGTGAACTAAATGAGCTTATTGATGCCTTATTTGGAGTGTTGTAAAGTGTTCTAACACATTTTCACACTTTTCTAGGGTTTTCATAAATAATTGGACCTCTTTATGCTTTAATTGGCCTTATTTTACATCCACAACCCTCATTTAATGCATCTTTTTAAGGATAATCCTGACATAAATCAACATCCAATCATAATTTAGGTGTTTTTAGGTTGTGTGGCCCATATTTAGTGATCTAGGAATCATACGCCACCTTGGGCATATGAGTCTCACCTAGGGTTTTGGGTCTCAAACCTTATTTTACACCTTTCTAAGCATTTTTGAAATTGGTCCCATAAATTATGCCTAATGGGACTCATACGCCACCTTGGGCTTATGAGTCTTGTGTGGCCCAAAATTAAAATTAATTCAAATTCTTAGCGGTATTTTATTCTCCTAGATCTGATGTCGGCTTGTAGTGTTGTAATTTCAGGAATTTTTGCATAATTAAGTATAAATACAAGTTTCTTTCACTCATTTTCTTCTAAGAATTCAAGAGATCACCTAGCAAGTTGAATGAGCATCATTATAGAAAATTTGAGTTCACAAGATAATTCAAGTGTTTACAAGAGCATTCAAGAATCTTCAAGGGTAGATTATCAAGCATTTTAGAGCATTATACAAACATCAAGCATCATGTCAAAGTCTTCATGCATCATGTTTGTTTTTGAGCTAACAAAATTGTGATGTAGGGTTTTATCATTCAAGCTAGCATCCAATTCAAGATCTATCCTATTCAAGCAAGATTCAAGATCTATATCCATTGGAGCCATCTCATACATGTTTGTAACACTTTATTGCTAGGGTTTGGTGAGTTGCAACATCATAGTTTGTTCATTCATCATTCTCCATTCCTATTTCATTTCATTTCAAGGTTTGATTACCAAAACAATGTTTGACTAAGGAAAACCCATTTCCACTAACAAAACAACATTTTTCCCTCTCTTTAGTGTGTGATTTGTAGGTTTAAGTTGAAGAAACATTCAAAACCAAGTTTGGAGAAAGTTTTCAAAGTTGTCACCTTGCATTAGAGATACTTGGAAGACTTCTACAGGTTGTAAATCAGGGTTTCAGATCCTGAAATCAATTGGGAAGCATAGAGCAAACCTTGAAGACAAGATTTAGACTTTGAAGTTTTAGAAAACCCTAATTGGAATGATATGATAGTTTTGGTGTATGAGTCCTAGTTTAGGTCAATTTAAATTAGGTTTTTGTAGTTTCAGACACCCATTTGCCAGATTTTAATTTTTGCATAGAAACCCAGATTTGGGACTAATTTTCCCAACCTGGGGTATGATTCCTAGTTAGTATTAAAGGCATAATTTCTAGCATTTCAGAGCTTTATTCAGTCATCTCCAGATTTCCAGGTGCACACATTCCTTCTTATAGCTTTTTATTATGTTTTACATGCATTTCTAGGTCATTTAATTAGAGATTGCATTAAATTAGGGTTAAGCATTTCATCTTTCATTTCATTTTTCTTTCCAAGCCCTAGCTTGGTGGTGAACCCCTCAATATTTTACAATCATATCCTAGGACAGCCCTATTGCGAGATCTCTTTCTCTTTTGCATTGAAATATCTAGGGTTTCCCTTCAATGAAATAATTGGAAAGTGGGTCTTGCTCTATGTCCTAAACCATAAGTAGCAAATCCATTTTCTGTGATTTAATTTTGGTGAACCTATATTTAGAACATCATAATTCTAATTTTTAGTGCATTATCATCCTAGATCTTGCTTGCATTAACACTACATTAGGGTTTGCATTAGTTAATTGGCATTATAGGGTTTCTAATTTTGCATAAGTGAAAGTGCATATAGCTTGCATTTTTACACCTCATATCATTGAAATTCATATAAAATTTGCATTTACATGTAGTTTACAAGTCATACAACATAAAAATCATAAAAATTAATTGAAATTTTCTAAAAAATTTGAAAAAAACCCCACTGGGACTCATACGCCCCTTTGGGAAAATCAATCCCAGTGCAAATTTTGCACTGCATTTTCCAGAATTTAGAATTCTATTTCTATACTCTTGTTTTCTATGGATACCTTTCTATTTCAGTTTACAGAGCTTCTGTTATAGTCATTTCATTTTTCTTAGCTTAATTTTCATTTGCATTCATCTTGCATTTAGTATCCCTTGCATGAGTATTTGGTGTCCTATTGCTAATACTATAGTGGAACAAAGTTTGAGACTCGTGTCATCCCATGATAGCACATTCATCATGGATCTTGGGTTGTCTAGCTCTTTCACTCCTAGTATTGACACTAGTACACTAGGTATGGACCATACCATTAATAACTCTTTTCCTTCAAGTAGTGTGATGCATGTCGAAGGATTGATAGTGTTCCACAAGAAAACATAATTCAAATTCATGAAGATTTAGCAAACCTACAACATCAAGTGCAAAATGGAAGCATTTCAACCACTGCCATCCCTACCATAGATAACATTCATCACATGCTTGAAAGTGAATATGGCCTTGAACTTATGAAAAACATAGTTCAAATCTTTGGAAAATATCTCACCTCAACCACTAGTTGTCCTTTACCTACGAACAATGTCACAAGCCAAGGAGGAATTCAAATTCCTCCTCCCTCAAAAGTTGCCTCTATTCCTACCTATACCAACCCTCAAGTCACAACAACAATGCAACTGATTAGTAATGTAATTCCTTCCTCAGGTATTTCCACTAGCATCTCTAGTACCTTTGTGGCATCGCACATCATATCTCCTACCACTTTACCACCTATAAGAATTCCATTCACTTTCCCCTCGAACACATACACCCCTTCACCTTTTTCACCTCCATCTCATAACACAAGCAATGACCTCATAAATCAACTCTTCCAAACCATTTCATCCCTTCAAAAACAAATTTCCACCATCAACCAAAATCAAAATGACCCACCTACATATTATGTCAAAAGTAGCCCATTATCCTTGGAGATATTGAAAACACCAATGCCACAAGGTGTAGAGATTCCTAGATATGAGAAATATGAAGGAAAGGGAGATCCTTCTAACCATGTTAATGCTTATACCGCCTTATGTAGTGAATTTTTCCTTTATGATAAACTCTTGGCTAAGCTTTTCCCTAGGTCCTTAAAGGATATTGTCTTAGAGTGGTTTTCTTCTTTACCGAAAAACTCAATTCATTCATTCAATGAACTTGTTGAGGCATTTTTCAACCATTTCCAAGTGCATATGACTCCTAAAATGACCTTGGACAATTTGATGAGATGCAAGCAAAAAGAAGAAGAAAATATTACAGTCACCTTCAAAAGATGTTCATAGAGAATTTGCAAAGTAAGATACAAGACAAACTTACCATGATGAAATCCCCCTCCTTCATGCACTTAAGTACTGCCCTTCATGATTATCAAAATTTGATTAGTAGTCAAGATACAAAATCCACCTCTAGCCATACTGAGAAATTTGATTCCACAAACCAAAACAATTCCCAACCTTTCAAAAAATAGAATAAAGGGTTCCTTCAATTCAATCCCCCTCAATAAACAACTTAGAATGTCAATAACCAAGTAGTCATTTATTAAAGCCATGATACCCTTTAGCTATGGGGAGTCCCCGAAAAGACAATTCACTCCCCTACCTGATACCCTTCATAACACAATGACACAACTCTTAGAATAGAAAATGATTACCTTGCCTCCCGATAAAAATCAAGATCCTAATAAGCCATTACCCTCAAACTATAGACCAAATTCTTATTGTCATTATCATCGAAAAAATGGACATGACACAGAACATTGTAAGCATCTTAAACATCTTGTGCAAGACCTCATGATTTTGGTCATCTTTCTGTTGGAGGTGTTAGTGATCAAGGAAATAATTATATTGCCCCTCCTAACCAAAAATTGCAAATCTTTACCAACCCTATGCCTAATCATAACATTTCCTTTGTCAAAGCAAGTGAAACTACAAATAATTATATGATGAATGTTGATACGAATGATGATAACAATGATACTATTCAACATGATCCTATGGATGATATGGTAGGAGTGATAGACGTCATTCCTCGCAAGGGCTGAACTAAAAATCCTCTTGAGATTGTTTTCTCCTCACAAGATATACTTAAACATGCACTTGACGGTCCTCTTTACATAGCCAACCGAATCTATGACAAGCCCAGTAATGGGATATTAATAGATCATGTTTGTGGAGAGAATGTGATCACTGAAGAATTCCTACTTCTGCATGAACTCTATCAAGATATATACAATAAACTAAAATCATGGATCAAGATGCATAATGGTTTCACTTTCCCTACAATGGGATCAATCACTCTACCTTTACAAATAGGACCGAAAACATTAGATATCTCATTCTCCATCATCCTGTAGTTGAACCAATTTCATGTGAAGTTAGGCTATCCATGGCTTCGCTCCATCAATGCAATCCCTTCGATAGTACATAAATGCTTAAAGTTTCCCTTTGAAAATGATTTTTTTCTCATCCATCATAGTGGCTTTAACCCTTTGTCTTCCCGTGGAAACTTTTCCTTATATTTCTTTTGGCCCGAGCCTATTGAACCTATCAAACCATGAGAAGACTTCTTTTTCAAATCATATCAAAAGTTCAAGGCAAAGAAAATAGTGGAATTATCCCTCTAAAACATGGGCCTCAATCTACAACTCATCCTACCATCCTTGACGAAACCATGATTGAACCTAAATAAATTCCAAATAACCAAGACCTCCCTAAGACAGAACCTTCACCTGCTTCCTACAAAAGACCAAGAGATAGTGAAAACAATCCTGTCACGCCCCTAGAATAAAGCAAGTTTACAAAGTTAAAGAGAAAGTGGTTGAAAAACCTTCCATGGTTCCTTTCATTCCTCCCCTTGGGGAAGAAAAGAAACCTATGGTTGATCAATACACTCCTACAGAAATGCAACTTGAAAACATGACTAAAAGAAACAAAGGTGCTAGAGAGCGTAAGCATAGAAGTCATGCCCTTGCTCACAAGTTACAAGAAGAAATAAATAAAGAAAATCAAGACCCAAACTTGACTGAAGCAATGCATGATGAGTCTCCCCCTTTTCCAAAACAAAAAGGTCCCATAATGAAACCATAACAAGAGTTGAACCCTTCTTTAGAAATTATCATTTGACCTCCTATTGTGATTAACTTGGATGATGATGATGAAGTTGCTAAAATTAACGAAGAGGTGCATAATGAATTGAATACATTGTTTTCCTCTTCCATGAGCTTAAACAACAATTCTCCTAAGATGACTATTGAACCTGGTGATGGACCTAGTTTGTCACTTTCTATTATCCCTTGGGCTAGTTTTCCTCCTTCGGTATACATTGAACATGATTGGGATGCGGATGACCTGCTTTAGGTTGACTTGCATGTGCCTTACTAGTCTTTTGCATTATTTATTTTTCTTTTTTATTTTGTGTGATTACATGGGTGTAATGTGATCACCTGTGATGTTTTGTTTGATGTCTCTCTCTTTGTGGCATTCCTCTATTTGTACCTTCATTCCTCTTTATGTCATAAATCTTTTATTTTTTCCTTTTATCCTTTTCCCTTTTGATCTTTTTCATTTGTGTTGTGTTTTCCTTTTGGGGATGACGTAAGGCGTTGAGACATTTAGTTATCTTCCATGTTGACCCAAAAGATTTTTCCATTACTTTTCTTTATCTCTTTTTTCATTTGTCTTGTGTTTTCCTTTTTTGGGATGACCCAAGGTGTCGAGACATTTAGGTCTCTTCCATGTTGATGCAAAATATTTTTGCTTTACTTTTCTTTATCCTTTTTTCATTTTTCTTTTGTTTTCCTTTTGGGGATGATGTAAGGTGTTAAGACATTCATGTCTCTTCCATGTTGACCCAAAAAAAAATTCTTTGTTTTCACTCTCTTTGTGTCATTCTTTCAATTCTATGAGTATTTGGGGAATGATGACAGTTTCGAGCTCTGTAAAAACATTGTAGCAAGAACATACTAACTCCAAATCCTTAGATCCCTTATGTGTTTGGATTTTCATTTTGGGGGAAACCCCTCTCTTTTCTTTGGCATGACGTAGCTTTATTTGGAAACATATGACTTGGCATAGGGCTTTCCAAGTTGGCTCTCATGTCTTCTTTATTGTTAGCATTTATCATTTGCTACTTTAAAGTAATTTCTCACAGTATGGTGTTTAGAAATTTCTTTAAAGTGGGGGCATACATTGGCATTTTTCTTTTTAATGGTTCATGGTGTAGTCTTCTTACTTTATGCAATGTGTTTTTCACTTTTTGGATGATATTTGACATAATTTCCTTCAAGAGTGTGATCTCTCTAAAGCATATTGCATTCCTCTTAGTGGCTTGATGCGACACACTGCATCCCCTAAGTGTTGAATCTTCTATTCTTTGATTGGTCCTCTCTTGGAGACATTAGGCACAATGTCCCCTAAGTTAAGACCTTGTATGAACTAAGCAAGACTCCTTTGAACATTTTTCATTGTTGCATTTAAATTTTCAGTTATATGGCCACCTTGCATAACACACCTTGCATGCATGTGGAGCCATCTTGTTTGTTCATGAGTTCCAAGCATATGAAGTTTTTCTTGCCTCATGAAGCTCGAAGGTCATTTTTGTGTGGCGCCTTATTAAAGTTATCGGGAGGTATAACCTTGGTATGGTTTGATGGGAAACCAAAGGAGGGAATGAATTTCCCTTAGCCACTCACGTGTGTGTGTGAGCGCATACTGGCCATGAGTGTATGTGTCTCACCTTCTTGGATTACTCACCCAGTAGATAGCCTAGAGTTTTGTTGCCTCAAAGTGAGTGTGATTTTTTTGGACAAACAACCTACATCTGATCCACATCACGATGGAAAAATGATCGAAGCTTGATCCACTCCTATTTTTCCTTTATTCTTCTTTTCTTTGTGTCTTTGGAAGTGTATGCTTGTTCCTTGTTATTTCTCTTTATATCATTTTCATGTGTGTTATTTTGTGCCTATGTTGGTTTTCCATGGCACCTCAGTCCTAGGGGCTTGTGTAACCCTCTTGATCATTGTTGTCTTTTCTTACTAGCATTGGTGCATTTGGACCCCTCTTGATGTGCGTTGGTTTACTTTAGTGTGAGTGGGAAGCAAGTTACTCCTCTCACTAAAGTGGGGGATAGATGTAATGATGGAAAAGTACTCCCTAACATGGCCTTGATTTAGTGTTGTAATATGTAACATATTCACATTAGATCTTGGGCTCTTGTGAACTAAATGAGTTTATTGATGCCTTATTTGGAGTGTTGTAAAGTATTGTAACACATTTTCACACTTTTCTAGGGTTTTCATAAATAACTGGACCTCTTTATACTTTAATTGGCCTTATTTTTCATCTACAAGCCTCATTTAATGCATCTTTTCAAGGATAATCCTGACATAAATCAACATTCGATCATAATTTAGGTATTTTTAGGTTGTGTGGCCCAGATTTAGTTATATGTGACTCATATGTTACCTTGGGCGTATGAGTCCCACCTAGGGTTTTGGGTCTCAAACCTAGTTTTACACCTTTCTAAGCATTTTTGAAATTGGTCCCATAAATTATGCCTAATGGGACTCATACGCCACCTTGGGAATATGAGTAGATCGTGCACGGCCCAAAATTAAAATTAATTCAAATTCTTGGTGGGATTTTATCCTCCTAGATCTGGTGTCGCTTTACAGTGTTGTAATTTTAGGAATTTTTACATAATTAAGTACATAAATACAAGTTTCTTTCACTCATTTTCACCTAAGCATTCAACAGATCGCCTAGCAAGTTGAATGAGCATCCTTATAGAAAATTTGAGTTCGCAAGAGAATTCAAGTGTTTACAAGAGAATTCAAGAGTCTTCAAACATTTTAGAGCATTATTCAAGCATCAAGCATCATGTCAAAGTCTTCATACATCATGTTTGTTTTTGAGCTAACAATTGTGATGTAGGGTTTTATGATTCAAGCTACCACCCAATTCAAGATCTATCCTATTCAAGAAATATTCAAGATCTATATCCATTGGATCCATCTCATAAATTTTTGTAGCACTTTATTGCTAGGTTTGGTGAGTTGCAATATCATATTTTTTTCATTCATTATTCTCCATCCCTATTTCATTTCATTTCAAGGTTTGATTACCAAGATAGGGTTTGACTAAGGCAAACCCCTTTCCACTAAAAAAACAACAATTTCCCCTCTTTAGTGTGTGATTTGCAATTTTAGGTTGGAGACACATTGAAGAGAAAGTTTGGAGAAAGTTGTCAAAGTGTTCAAAGTTGTCAAAGTTGTCACCTTGCATTAGAGATACTTGGAAGACTTCTACAAGTTGGAAATCAGGGTTTCAGATCCGAAAATCAATTGGGAAGCACAAAGCAGACCTTGAATACCAAATTCATACTTTGAAGTTTCAAAAAACCTTAACTAGACTGATACGCCAGCTCTGGCATATGAGTCCCAGTTTAGGTCAATTTTTAGGTTTTTGCAGATTCAGACACCCATTTGCCAAATTTCAATTTTTGCACAGAAACCCAAATCGAGGACTAATTCACCCAACCTGGTATGAGTCCCAGTTAGTATTAAAGGCAGTATTTCCAGCATTTTAGATCTTCATTCAATCATCTCCAGATTTCCAGGTGCACACTTTCCTTCTTACAACTTGTTATTATGTTTTACATGCATTTCTAGGTCATTTAATTAGAGATTGCATAAAATTAGGGTTAACCATTTTATCTTACATTTTATTTGTCTTTCCAAGCCCTAGCTTGGTGGTGAACCCCTCATTAGTTTACAATCATATCCTAGGACAACCCTATTGCAATATCTCTTTCTCTTTTGCATTGAGATCTCTAGGGTTTCCCTTCAATGAAATAATTGGAAAGTGGGTCTTGCTCTATGTCCTAAACCATAAGTAGCAAATCCATTTTCCATTATTTTAGTTAAGTTCAAAATTTGTGGATGTTGGAGAACCAAAAAATTTTCAAGTTTTGTTCATTTTCCTATTTTTGTTCCATTCCAAATTAAAAACTTGTATGTTTCATTAAAAGTTAATCAATATTAGAGCCAATTTGAAAGCTATTCCTAATATGAAATCTTA
>VDFB02270651.1:25057098-25091870 GCA_007258455.2 Sequoia sempervirens
ATATCATGACAACCATATTTTGATAATATGTAAAACCGAAAGAATGAATATTATATAATGAATGAATGTGAATAAGCGTTAATTAATGAATGTTATATGTTAATGAATGAATGTTATATGTTATTAATGGATGAATGACGATTAATGTTATATGATTGGGTATGGGGAATTGAGAGTGATGTGAGGGGGGGAGGAGGGTCAAATGAGCTCCACCCCACACGATTGGCCCTCGTTAAGTAGAGAATATTAAACTATTCTCGAAACAAAGAGAAGCTCAATAAGGTAATGCACTTTTCAATATAAGAAATGCATCGTTTGAAGCATCAAACCAATATGCAGTCTGTATGTATGATCAGTCGTCAGTCTCCGCAATGGTACATTTCCATGAATTTTTTTTTTTTTTAAATTGATGCTTCGTTGCAATTTCGATGAAAACCACTGACGAATCAACAAAAAGGTTCGACGAAGTTTCTATAGCTGCGATGAAAGTTTCATCATAACTCCTTGCCCATTTCATCGCAATTTCGACGAAATTTTGGTGTTGTTTCCACGCTACTCCTTGCCCATTTCATCGCACTTTCGATGAACTTTTGGTGTTCTTCTGATGCTACTCCTTGGTATTTTCGTCGCAAAGTCGACGAACTCTTGGTGTTGTTTCGACGCTACTACTTGCCTATTTCGTCGCACGTTCAATGAAATTTTGGTGTTGTTTTGACGCTACTCCTTGCCCATTTCGTCGAAATGGCGATGAACGTCTGGTGTTGTTTCGACGCTACTCCTTTCCCATTTCGTCGAACTGGCGACGAAATTTTGGTGTAATTCATCGGTGGATACACGAAGTGTTCTTCGATATTCCAATGAAAGGCCGAGCCATTTCACGATGCCGACGACCGACGATTCTTCATCATTATTTCGACATTTAATTCGTCATCGGTCTTTCGACGAAAAAATAGCAACGCAAATATTTTCGCCATTTCGTCGAGTTTCCGACAAAGATTTGTCGAATGACCGTCGGAAAATGGAGCCAAATTCAGTAGTGACAAATGAATTGAAAATGACCCTTCTTGGTTTATTTATGTTAGAAAATTAGGGTTTTTTTACCCTAATTTCACCTTCAAGCTAGGGTTTATCATCATTTTCACCAAATTTTCCAATTGAAACCTAATTTTGCATCATTTTTTGCATTTTTGGCATAATTCTTGCATCTCAGAGCCTTTCTAGACCCTTAGGGAAACTTTTCATCTTTATCAAGAAATCAACCCAAAATTCAAAATTTTCACTCGATTTCTTGAGGGGCAAGGGAATCAGCTTTATCCTTTTGTTGGGGCATCTAAAAAATGAAAATAAAAATATTTTTTGATTTAAGCAATAGTTTTAATCTAAAAAGCGTTATTCTTTGAATTGAAGCAACATGTACCTCGCTTTAAAGAGGGGTGAAATGTAAAAACTGAAAAATGTCCTGAATGATATCATACACTCGAAATAGGTTTACTAACATCATTTCCTCTTTAAACCCATCCCATTTTCTCTTAATTAATTAAATTAACCTAGTTAATTTAATTAATGACATCGTTTTCTTCCATTAACCTAATTCATCAATTTAGGTTAATTCATTCCCCCTTTGTGCTAACATTTCATCTCATTAAATTAAATAAATAAAAATATTTAATTTAATTTCTTAAGTCATCTTATTTAATTAAATAACCCTAAGTTATTTAATTAAATATCATTTCATCTCTCCCTCATTCATTAAATCATTTAATTTAATGAATAACACTTTAATTCTTCTAATCTCCTAATTGTGCAATTAAACCTTGTTTAATTAACAATTAAACTAATTTTCCTCCAAAAGGGGAATATTCCCATGGAATATTCCTTACCCCTTTTTTGCACAATTAAACCTTTCTTTTAATTTGGAAAATATCTTTTATCCTCACCCATGAGAATATTCTAAAGAATATTCTCTCTCCTCCAATCAACTCACTTGGCTTCTTGAGCAAGATAAACCTTTTACCTTTTTGAACAAGTCACCTTTAACTTGTGTGAGCAGGTCAAAAGTGTGTTTTTTTGGAGCAAATGTGAGCCCTTGATTAAAACCCATCATGCATTCTCATCCATTGAGAGAATCCATGATCCATGCCCCTTCTTCCTTCCATTTTGGACCGTTGATTGATCTTTTCGATCTCAACCCTCCATTTCTCATTTGCTTTCCTATAAATAGGTCACTATTTGGAGACAAATGGATCCATCTTTCAATTGCAAACTTATGCTGTGGAATTCACTTACACTCACACTCTCAATTTACTCACTTATAGCTAATTTTAGTTCATTTTTAGTGGCATAATAGATTAATACATCCATTAATGGCTTCCATGCATCCATCTTAATTTGTATATAAATTAGGGTTTCCTTCTTTTATCTTAGAATTAGCTTATATTAGGTTAGAAATTGCATAATTAGTTCCTTTTAGCATAAAATCATGTTAAATTAGCTTGCATCATGTTTAATTTACCATAAATTAGGTTTTCATCCACTTATCACAATGGTTTCATCGATTCTCTTCCATAGAATCGATTGAAATAGGCTCACTAATCACGAGATTGGGAAAGGGTCATTGTTCCACACCAACACGATACCAATTCCAAAATAGGATAAGTTTCAAATGGGTTAGAGTAGGAATTCAACTGTTTTAGTAGTTTGTAATTTTCAATTTCAATAAATGCTTAGTTTAACTTTGAATTTAAATGATCTTGTTTGTGATTGAGGTTTAGTGGCTAAGTTATGCTTTGATTCATCATGGATCAAGCATAATAGACCCACACTGAAAATCCTTGGTCCACACTATGAAGTCCTCCTTTGTGATGAAGGTGTTGCTTCTACTACAATGAATCATATTGATATACCTAAATTAAAATCCTTTTTATGGGTATATGAAAGTGATGATGAGGTTCAATAAAAACAAATGTTTCAAGTTGAATATTAGCTTGTTGCTCAACTTGATGGTGTGGCAAAGCTTGAAATTTCTTAATTTGATTTGCAAGATGAAGATCTTTATGAAAGAAAACATTGTATTTAGGAACAATTTTATTTTTCGTGTGAATTAGAGGAATTTTATTTTTTCCTTAATTCAAATAAGAAGGTAAAAAAATATGGCAATAATACACTCATTTATATAGAAGGCTTGCTTCCTTTCATGAGTTTTAATTATTTTAATATTGTCTGAGTTTTCAAAGTTTTACCCTTTACTCCTATGGACATGAATGATGCATTATGGATTAGGCCCAAAACCTACTATTTATGGGTTCTTTGTAGAAGTAATGTTGATGGTGGATTTTTTCTTCACTTATTGGGTAATATTTACAAATTTATGCAAGAAAAGATAAGGATTCATTTGTTATAGTTGGGTGGTGAATAAAACTATGGCTTAAGGGAGATCAACTCCTTCAATAGATTTATCTTTGACAAAGGAAATTTTTTATAGTAGCTTGTCCACAACCTTCTACCATGTGGATCTTATTTGCAAGGTCTGAACTACAACTATTTGTAATTTATTTCTACAAACAAACCTTATTTATGTGCCTTCATGTCATTGGTTATAGGCTATTTTTTGTACATAATTTCTTAGTGTTGTTTTATCTTGTATGTATTTTGTTCTTATTTTGTGTTGTGTTCTATCATGTTTATACCATGGTTATGTAGACACAACCCTTTTTTATGACAAAGTATTATTGTTCTAGTCATCCCTATTTCTTTTTTCTCCTCTAGGTAGTTGGATTATTTTTGTACCTACAAGAGGCACACATCCCCAACTATAGCCATATTTGGTGTGTTCTATTTTCTTAAGGGAGAGCTTAGAGTTTTATCATTTCTAGTTTGTAAGTTGTTTTTAATATTTTTACAAATAAAACTACAGTCCTTTATGCTTTGACCCTTTGCATATGTGACTATCATATTCTTCTACTTTAATGATGACTTTAACTCAGAGCCATAGAATAATATATTAAAAGATATAACCCTTATAAATGCATCTATTAATTTAGTGGAGAACAATGTTAATCATGGCATAAACTTGTAAGAACTCAAAACAAAACAAAAAATTTTGTAAATGCACTCATACAAAGTGCCAAAAAAATTGAATGTATGTTCCTTAGGGAGGGAATCTTGTACTTACACTAAATTATAAAGTGTAATGGGGGGTTTTGTAGTCCCTTTATTTTCTATCACAACAATGGATCCTCCTGATTTTCACCTCATGCATGGGTGCCTTGATGCACACCCTTTTTCAAGTTCTTGTACATCTTTTTGGACCTAATGTTGGGTTTACATTCTTGTGCACACCTTTGTGCTTCATTTCAATTGATTTTCTTATACCACTTCCTCGTCAACATTAAGGGGGGAATTATTATAGTGTTATGCTAATGCATCCTTGGTTTCAATGGAGTAATGGAAGAACATTCTTCTTTTAGGGGGCCTCATAGACCTTTTATATTTGTCTCTCCCATGGGGGCATTATTTTAGTGGATCATATTTTGTGAGATTCTAGTACTTATGTAGAGCATTGTGATGCACATTTTAGTAGTGAACTACAGGTCACTTGTGCATTTGTTGATCCTACTCCAAAATCATAGTACTATTTGCATCTTCAACTTCATAGAGTTTGATTGCCTTTGTGTCATTTGTGAATTCATGGTTGAGTAGTGTTCTATATGTTCATTCATGTAGTACTTTTATCTCTTATGTTGATCTACACTTTTTGGAGGTTTGTTGATTGCAGTAGACACTAGTTCATCTTTGATAGAGTTTAATATTTCAACATGTTTCAGGAGTTCTTCATCATCATGTTCCTATCTTCATGGGACATCTTTTCAAGAGGTCTTAAGTATCCTTCTCTTTCTCTCTTTTGGACAGGATTTTTATTCTCATTGGGTTTTCTCCTTTTTCTCCATTTGTGAGAGATCATTATTGTACATGACTACCTTATCGGGCCTTGTTGTCGAGACTCATTTTTTTAGTTTTTAGCTTACTCCCTCATTATCACTTTAGGGGAGAACTATTAATGTAAAAATAGGTATTATAAAATTAGTTAGCTTTTAGCCTACTTAGTAGAGTCTTATTCACACTACACTAAATCTCACTTAGAGGTTATGTCTCATCTCATGTAAACTCACCAAGTGTGTTAACACTTGTCCATAGATTCATATAGTTGTTTCATACTTGGAGGGGTAGTCAAAGTTTGACTCCTACCTTCTAACCTCTTCATCCTTACCTTTATAAGCAAGGCTCATTTGTACATTTTACAAAACATTACATGCTTATGATATTTTCTCATTTGGCATATATTCTCATTTGTAGATTATTTTGAGTTTGCGAGAAAATCTTGGCTACTCCAACATGGTATCAAAGAAAGCTTGCAATTTCAATCCCTTTCTCTCTTGAATTTGTGAGGTTCATGGGCATCAAGTTTCAAACGGTGCATTATGGAATAAAACTGACATCACATTTGCACTTAGGAGGGCCAAGAGACAACTTTTGATACATAACACAGGTATTCAAAGAATTTATTTTTTGAGTTTTTTGGGGCCAAGCCATGGAGGGTTGTACAAAAATTCATACAATCCATATGGATCCATACACCAATACTATACAACATACCATCTTGCATTAGTGTATTAATCTATGCCTATCTCTTGATCTACATGCTACCTTAGTCTCTATGCAACATTTTTCTTAGTAATTTTTTAATCATTAAGAAAATACTTTTTGTTATTGGTACAACTGCATGCATCAAAAAATATTTTGTTAGTTGATGTCAGCATGACATCAGTTTTTTCATCCCCAAGTTTTCCCTTCATCGTTGGCCTATTTTGATTGTTGGATCAATTTTAGGAGCCTCTTTCTTTGGCATGCAAACAACTTTTTGAGTTATTTTTTTCATTATGCGTATATTTTCATCCTCTATCTAGTGATATGATTGTTTTTGCACTATGATGTACAATGTTCTTCAAAAAAATAGATTATGATAGGACACCTTGCATGATTCCAATTTTTGGAACTTCAAAGGGCTCATTTGGGCTCATATAGACTCCCTTTAGGGTCCCATTTTTTTGAGCCTTCATGATTTTTTTAGTTCTACACAATGGTGATGTTGAATTTTTATGACTATGTTTCAAAAAATTTAATTTTGAGTATGTCTCTTTTGAGGTTTTGTACATCAAATCCCCTTTGTGAAATTTTTAATGGACTAAAATAAAGTGCCATATCACTATATTATTTCAGAGCGGACATTATTTGAATAATGGGCGTTTTCATTTTTTTCATTTTCTTGAGGTTTGAATGGAATATTTGATATATGTTTTCATTGTACACCTCATGACATAAACTTGTAAGAACTCAAAAGAGAAAATAATTCTGTAAATACACTCATATAATTACAAAAAAATTGAATGTATGTTCCTTAGGGAGGGAATTTTATATTTACATTGAATTATAAAGTGTAATGGGGGGGTTGTGTGGTGCCTTGATTTTCCATCACAACAATGGGTCCTCATGATTCTTGACTCATGTGTGTGTACCTTGGTGCACACCCTTTTTCAATTTCTTGTACATCTTTTTGGACATGATGTTGGGTCCACATTCCTATGCACACCTTTGTGCCCAATTTTAGTTGGTCTACCTATACCAATTCCTTGTCAACATTAAGGGTGAATTATTACAATGTTACATGCTAATACTTCCTTGGTTTCAATGGAGTAGTGGAAGAAACTTCTACTTTTGGGGGGCTTCATATACCTTCTATCTTTATCTCTCTTATGAGGGGATTATTTTAGTGGATTGTGTATTTAGTGAGATTCTAGCACTTACATAGAGCATTGTGATGCACATTTTAGTATTTTACTACAAGTCACTCGTGCATTTGTTGATCGTACTCTAGAATCATATTACTATCTCCATCTTCAACTTCATAGATTTTGATTGCCTTTGTGCCATCTATGTATTCATGGTTGAGTAGTGTTCTATATGTTCACTCTTGTAGTGTTTTGTATCTCTTATCTTGATCTACAATTTTAGGAGGTTCATTGATTCTAGTAGATACTAGTTCATCTTCAACATAGTTTACATCTTCAACTTGCTTCAAGAGTCCTTCATCATTATGTTTCTATCTTCATGGGGCATATTTTTAGGTCTTATCTATTCCCATTGGGTTTTCTCCCTTTTCTCCATTTATAAGAGATCAATATTGTACATGAGTACCTTATCAAGAATTATTTTTGAGATTCATTTTTTAGTGTTTAGCTTACTCGCCAAGTATCGCTTAAGGGGTGTGTTAGTGTGAAAAGAGGTACTATCAAACTAGTTAGCTTTTAGCCTACTTAGTAGAGTCTTATTCACACTACACTACATCTCACTCAGAGGTTATCTAGAATTTTGTCTCACCTCATGTAGACTCACCAAGTGTCTCAACACTTATTCTTAGAGTCCTACACTTGTTTCATACTTGGAGGGATAGTCAGAGTTTGAATCCTGCTTTCTCACCTCTTCATCCTTGCCTTTATAAGCAAGGCCCATTTGTACATTTTACAAAATATCACATGCTTATGATATTTTCTCATTTTCAATATTCTCATTTGTGAATTGTTTTGAGTTTTCTAAACGGATCTTGGTTTCACCAACATATAGTTCATTTTTGCACTCATAAATTTTGATTTATTTTCTCACTCATAAATCTAGTTGAGCTAAAATTGAGTGAGATGACCTAATTTTATTTTTTTCTAATTCCAATACATGTAACAAGTCATGATTTAAAATTATGATTCAAAATGTATGATTGAAAGAGTAGACAATTATCTATTACATACCAAAATCACCTAAATATTTATATTTCTTTTTATTTTATTTTCATATTCTATGATATAGTTTATCATAACTATGAATTAAATTAATTGAATTGCTTTACTTATTATTATTAAACCTAATTTTAATAGTAAATATTGTACTTCGTCAAATGATTTTTTAAAATATATTATTGGGGATCTATTCATATGACCCCTCTTTAAGTACAAAAAAAACACTTCATTATATAACCATAATCTAGCAACAAGTGCAATAGTAAAAGATAATTGCGCTACAACTAAAAAAAACATAAAACATAAGACAAAAAGATAACATGCAAGATCACAGTACTTGATATCTAGCAGGTAAAAAGGTGTTTACAAAGTAGACTAGTAAAACCAATATTGACCACCTACATCACTATAAATAATAGTTAAAAACATAAAAAATGCATATTTTCATAGGCGTTGAAACTCCTTATAGTTTTCATTTTCCACTACTTTGTAATTTGACTATAATAGCCATTTCCTAAAGCTACGTTGACCTTCAACATGGGTGAAAACACCCTTATAGTTGATAACACTCCATGGACCTTTATCCTTTTATAACCTTTGTATGCCTCACAACCTAAGTCAACAAACCATTCTCCAACAAAGGAATTATGAAGCCATTGATAAAATCTAAAGTGCCATTATGAAATGACACCATCACATGCCTCATGGCCATTCTCAAATATTGATAAAAATATATAATATCTTGTTATCCACTCTCAATTCATGCATTCTCCTATAACTACATTATTGAAGCTTCTAACCCCACACCAAGGTATTGTTTTCTATGCTTTCTTGACACATATCATCTTCCTTGGTTTCCTCGTTATCCTCAACTTGAATAAATAGGCCCATTACATACTCCCTAATTTCTATATTCACCACTAGACCTTTTATAATTTATCCTTAAACTCGACTAAAATCATAGTTGAAATTCTAAAATGACCATTATTGGCCAGAACCTCTTCACCTAAAATAGCCTTCATAAGCCACAAAAGAATCACCTCATTCCAATTAAAAATATGGTTAAGTTAGTCATTTGAGATTGAGCCTTGCCTTAAAGATATCCATGACAAATTTACCTTCACCATAGATAAATGAAAACCCCAACAAACTAACAAGCAAAGCCTTATGCCTATCAACCAAGCCAGTCCATAAAAGCAAGCCACACAAACCAAAAATCACACTATAATAAGTACCTATATCTAACATGACACCACCAAACACTATTGCTTAGCACCTTTCATATCCTCTATCATACACTACATTGTGTTGGCTACCTTCTCCCTTAATAACATCCTCCAACTCATAAAGTATGCCCTTTAATTCAAAATGGCATTGAACCACATTAAAAAGCCTTCTTGGTTAGCTTATCCAAATCTATAATAATGTCGAAATGGTCTAAATAATTAATCTCCTTGTTCTCTAACAAGGTAAAATCTTCTTGCATGGCTCATTGATTGGCCATAAAATCAACCACTTTGTTTTGTGATCAATAACAATGAGATATCTAAAAAGAATGAAATTTCGATTGTGACAATAACTCTTCTTCTATGATCAATCTCAATTGCCAATTTGAAAATTGGCATTTTACTAGACTAATGGTAATTTGAAAGTCACCTTCCACTTCCACCTTCTAATATTCTGTTCCATAAATTAACACTTCCTATTCCACATAATTATTGATTTTCAACCCCAAAAAGATAGAGCCACCAAACATAAAATCACATTCATTATTACTTAACATATGACCAACACCTGACCAATTAAATATATAAAATCACATTCATTATTACTTAATACATAACCAATATTTAACCAATAAAAATTATCTTTTGACACACCATCAAAATTAAGTTTAACATCCTCTCATAGAATCTACCATTTCACCTGCTTCAAATTTTTAAGTTTTAAATCCTCCCATTTTAATTAAGTTTTACAGTTAACTTTTCCTATTCGCCATTGATCAGTGATTCGTTACACAACTTCTTACCTTCCGAGAAATTAACAAATAAAAATAACCAGTAAAATTGGGAGGGCGATCAGATTCTAAATTAGCACGAACACAAAAGATCGTGGGCCACCCTAAACTTTCCCATAATGGAATGTAAAAAAACATTTGACTATTTCCACTTGGAGTTATATATATATCAAAGGGACGTTAATACAGACAAACTCACCCACGTGTAATCAATTTAATACGCCTTCGATAACCCTGTAACTGGCAACTTGCTGCAAGTACACACAAAATCTTCTCTCTTCTCAATTTTTTTTTCTAATAATTGCATTAACATTTATAGCTAGGGTTTTGAAACACAGCGGTTGGGAGGCTTGTGATTTTAGTAGTATATAGCAAGGATTGAAACCCTTCCGACGGCTATCAAAGAAATGGAGAGGTTTCAGTGACTGGAATCCTCTTTCACTTTTCTTTGCTTCGCTTTTAGTTATGTTTATTGTTTGCAGTTGCTTCAATGGCTCTGTTTTTTTCATTTTTCAAAGGTGTGCTTGGTTTGTGGTTTCAGGAAAGATCATTTGTGCAAGGCTTCCATCCCTGCGATGACTGATCATCGTAGCGGCCACGTCTTGCGTAGATCAAATGTTTGACCTCCCATTGAATGCTAAATTTATTATCTGTTTAGCTGCGGGCTCTCTTTCCCAATGGATTCATCGGAGAAAAGACTGTGTCTACACATACATAGATTTTCTATCTTTAACATAGTTCGTTCAGTTTTGAAAAGATATATTTTGAATTGATTTAGATTCATCTTTAGAAAAGGATCCGAAAATGTTGATTCACAAATATATACAGTTGATTTAAAAACTATCTTTTCATTTTGCTATTTTTTAAGCCGTTTCTGGAAACTAAACATTCGTTATTAGGGGTAAAAAGGTCTTAGAAAGTTTTGAGGCTTTTGTTTTGTTTCATTTTAACAGGAGGGCAAAAATCTGTTACTGCTTTGTGGATTCAACCGTTAATGGCCATGTTTCCTCTCCATCATATCATGGATTTGATCTGCTCGTTGGAAGAGCGTTAACAAGAGCCATTCTTATAGCGCTGTCAGTGTGGTGTCTGTGTAAAAACATATTTTACGTGTAGATATATATTTTTTCATGAAGCTTAGATCTCTGGTTATAATGGTGGAGAGTTAAAGTTTTGTAGTAGTTGACATTTGTTGCAGTTTGTGATATTTTGCTTTCGGTTTTATTGGTTTAATTTTGGGGTGTATTTGCTAGTTATTTTTAAGATTAACTGTATTGTTCTTATTTTTAGTATTTTAATATTTGATCTGATCTGATCTGATCCATATACTGCTGCTCTTTGATCTGATCTATATACTGTCGCTCTTCGCTTTATCTAGCTTTCTAACAAGATTCGTCTCAGGGGCATATGAGAAGAGGGCAAGGTTTTCAATCTTGGCTTTTTCGTAAATTATCATTATTATAATAATTTAAATTAAAGAACTTTTAAAAAATCTTGTATTGAGTTGTATAGAATGTTATTTATAATTAGAATTAGAGCTTTAGAATTTTGAGTTTTTAATAAAACATCAAATTGGTGTTAGGGGTGAGCTATTTTTAAAGATTTTGTATAATATCAAGAAACGTAGGTGCACATAGATATCACATTTTAAGATTGAATTTACAATTATAAGAAGATGTGTTTATCATGAATTTTGATAGGCATGTTATTTCTTATTATAGGGATTAATATTTTTAAATATTATTTTAATTTACTTGATTGATCAATAAATTTTTTTTTGATTGTGTAGAATTTTTTTCATCAAAATTTGAAATCATAATCTATGATTCAACATTAGGATCTAAAGATTAAAAGAAGAGAAATAAAATGATAAATAATAGACCATAGGTGAGGACAATGATGTGATCTAGAACCAAGAAACAATAATGAGAGAGGAGAAGTATCAACCTTAAATTCAAAATTATATAATAAGTAACAAATAAAGGAAGATAGGAAGGAAATAATACAAATAAAAGAAAAAAATGCATTCATCAGCCCCAAAACTAGCAATGGGAGGGACACTAATGGCTAAGACAAAAAATATAGAATGCACAAGTGTATTAGAAGGACACTAATGGCTAAGAAAAAAAATATAGAATGCACAAATGTATTAGAAAGTAATTTCACAATTGAATAACAAGAAAAAAATATGTGTCTCTATGTATGTGTGTATGTGATAAACAAGGAAACAAAATCAACTCAAAATAAGGATAAAGGATAACCAAAGGGGATAAGAGAGGGAAATTAGTTGCAAACCAATATAATACATAAGAGTATAAGATGGATGAGCCTAATAAATTCTAAGGCCTATAAGCATGTTATAACTCAAAAATGGTATACATCTATATACATACCCATGCTCTTTTAAATTATGTTTAGGATCCACTTTGATTAAAGTCTATTGAATGTAATAACTAGCTTGCAAATGACATACCCTTGATTGAATTTGGCTAATGCCATCACCACATCTCCATCATCTAATCACTAATACCTCAAGATTTGACATTGCTCATTAGACCTACCATTCATTACCTTGGATCAAATCTACACTGACTTAGGTCATTTCTACATTTAAGTCACTTCTACATTTATGAATGTACACTTTGAATTTTTACAATTTAAAATTTAAATTTAAATATTTTTTACCACTTCATTAATCATTGTGAGCTAACCTAGTGCATGTTGTGTTGATTTTTTTTCTATGTTATTGTATTTAGAAACATCTATTCATTCACTTTGAAATTTTCACAGAGCATGTTAGGGTTATCATAAGAAATTATTATAGATAATTTATGAGAGAATTCTACTAGCATTATTAGAGTATCATATCATCCTAGGTCCATTGCATTCTTGCTTGTTTTGCTCAATATTGGTTCATTATCATTGAATTCTAGTTTAGCTAGTAATCTAAATAAGGAGAAAAAAACCTTGTGATTCAATAGATTTCCGAAAGGTGATTGTTAATATTTTCAATTCCTTTTCAAAACATTCAAAGATTGAGGCAAACAAATTCCAAGTTGAAGTTATTTTTTCCCAATTCAATCTCATGGGTCACAAGTTCAATTTCATGCATAAGGTTCACTTTTGTACTCATAAATATAATATAATTCATTTTCTCACTTAGAAATCTAATTTTGGAAAAAATTGAGGATGGCCTAGCTCAAATTTTGTTCCCTCCAATGCATCTAAGAAGTCATGATTCTTAATTACAATTCAAAAGGTGTGATCAAAATAGTAGACAATTATCTATTGATTGTCAAATTCAACCAAATATTTACATAAATATTCATTTCTATATTCTATTACACAATCCATCATGTCTAAAAAAAATAAAATTAATTGATTTATATTAATTATTATATTCATTAAATTTAATTTTAATAATAAAAGAAATATTTTTTTTAAAAAAGTTAAAATATATTATTGAGGGTCCATTCATGGGGCCCCTCCTGAACTATATAACAAATATTCCATCATATAACCATAATCTAGCAACTAGTACAATACTAAAAGATAACTACCACACATCTACATAGTATAATAAAAGCACAAATATAACACCATAAGCTACAACTAATAAGAACATAAAACATAAGCTAAAAAATACCACCAAAGATCATAATACTTGACATCTAAATCCTCATAAAGTGTTTACAAAATAGACTAGTAGAAACAATATTGACCACCTACATCAATAAAAAATAACTGAAAACATAAAAACTCCATATGCTCATGAGCATTGAAACTCCCTAGAGGTGCCATCTTCCATTGTTCTAAGACTTGATCATAAATACCATTCCCTAAAACTAGCATGACCCCCAACATAGATGAAAACAATCTTGCAATTGATAGCACTACAAGGACCTTTTTCCTTTGTATAATCTTTGTACTCCCCATAACCTTGGTCAACAAACCATTCTTCAACAAAGGCATTATGAAGCCACTAATAAACTCTAAAGTGCCATTATCAAATTGACACCACTATATGCCTCATGACTATTCTCAAGTCCTAACAAAATCCCAATATCTTGTTATCCACTCTCAATTCATGCATGTCCTCTTGTAACTACATTATTGATGCTTTTGACATTGCACCAGTAGATTAACATCTACACTTGCCTAACACATACATAAGATCTTTAGAAAACATCTCACCTTCCTTGATGCAGTCATTACCCTCAACCTAAACAAGTAGATCCATTAAGCACTCCCTAATTTTTGTATTCACCACTAGAACTTTTCCAAATTATCCTTAAAAATCTTCTAGAATCATAAATAAAAAATATGATTAAGATAGGGGTCTAAGGTTGAGTCTGATCTTAAAGTGTCTCATGTGACAACTCACCCTTCAACATAGATAAATTTAAATTCCAACAAACTAACAACTAGCGCCTTAAACCTACAACCCAAGCCAATCCATAATAGCTAGCCACATCAAAATTGTAAAGTAACAAACACTTATACACCACATCAAACTGTACATTAATAAACACCTACATGCCACATCAAATTGTAAAGTAATAAACACCTATACATAACGTGGCACAACCAAACATTAGTACCTAACACCTTTCATATTTCCTATCACATATGACATCATGCAAGTTGTCTTCGCCCTTAATAACATCCTTCAACTTGTAAGGCATGCCCATTCATTCATAATGACAATGAACCACATTAAATAAACTCCTTGGTTAGCCTAGCCAAATCTATAATAATGGAAAAACTATCCTAGTTCTTAATCTCTTGTGAAATCCTCTTGCATGGTTCCTTAATTGGCCATAAAATCAGCCACTTTGTTTTGTGTTCTATAGCAATGAGATATATGGAAAGAAAAAAAAATTGATTGTAGCAATAACACTAATTCTAAGAGTGGTCTCAATTTCCAATTTAGAAATTAATCCTTTTTAACTAAATTAATGACAATTTGAAAGTCATTATTGACTTCCACCTTCTTCTATTGTACTCTATAAATTAAAAAAACTTCCTATTCCACATAATTATTAATTTTCACCTTAAAAAAAAATAGAATCACTAGATATAAAATGACATTTGTTGTTTAATAACACATAACGAACCCTTGAACAATCTTTGTTTTACTTCCTCCAATAAAATCTAAAATGTTCTTTACTCTTAACTTTTCCTAATTCACCCTTGAACTTGATTCTTTACACAACTTCTTCCCTTTCGAGAAATTAACAAATAACCAGTAAAATTGGGAAGGCGACCTCAATATCCATCAGATTCTAAATTAGGAGCATTACAAAAGGTCGTAGGGAACCCTAAACTTTCCCATAATAGAATGTAACATAACGTTTGGCTATTTCCACTTGGAGTTATAAGTAAGGGACATCAATACAGACAAACTCACCTACGTGTAACCAATCTAATACGCCTTCGATTTCCCCGCAACTGGCAACTTGCTGCAAGTGCACACAAATTCTTCTCTCTTCTCAATATTTTATCCGAATTTATTATCCGGGGCCCGGCTCACGCTCAGAAATGAGAAATTTACATCAAACAGGAGCGTGCGTAGAAAGTTTTACTATTTCCTGATAATATATAATAATTGCATTAACATTTACAGCTAGGGTTTTGAAACATTGCAGTTCGGAGGCATGCGATTTCAGTAGTATATAGCAAGAACTGGAACCCTTTGGATTGCTATCAATGAAATGGAGAGGTTTCAGTGACTGGAATCCTCTTTCACTTTTCTTTGCTTCGCATTTAGTTATTTATATTGTTTGCAAATGCTT
Organism: Sequoia sempervirens; assembly: GCA_007258455.2. Lineage (NCBI taxonomy): Eukaryota > Viridiplantae > Streptophyta > Pinopsida > Cupressales > Cupressaceae > Sequoia > Sequoia sempervirens. The sequence continues at coordinate 25,072,755 of VDFB02270651.1, forward strand.
TGATGACTGTGTTTTTTCCAAAGATGTGCTTGGTTTGTGGTTTCAGGAAAGATCATTTGTGCAAGGCTTCCATCCCTGCGATGACTTATCATCGTAGCGGCCACGTTTTGCGTAGATCAAATGTTTGACCTCCCATTGCATGCTAAATCTATTTATCTGTTTAGTTGCGGGCTCTCTTTCTCCATGGATTCATCGGAGAAAAAACTGTGTCTACACATACATAGAAATAAATATTAGTTTTTCACAGTTCATTTAGTATTTAAAAGATTGATTTTGAAATAACTGTGTATATTTCTAAATTCATTTAATCTATTATTAAAAATAATCTATTCAGAAACATAGACATTTGATTCCAGAAGTAATCTTTCTGAAGATCCTATTTTTATTAGTCGTTTCTGGAACAAAGCATTCCTTAGAAGGGGTAAAATATTCTAGAAATTTCTGAGGCTTTTATTTTGTTTCGTTTTATCTCCTCGTTGGAGGAGCGTTAATAAGTTCCATTCTTATAGCTCTGTCAGTGTGGTGTCTGTGTAGAAACATATTTCACATGTAGATATATATTTTTTCATATCAAGGAAGCTTAGATCTCTGGTTATAATGGTGGAGAGTCAAATTCTGTAACAGTTAAAATTTGTGATATTCCGTTTTCGGTTTTATTGATTTAATTTTGGGGTGCAATTCCATTTGCTAGTATTTTTAAAATCAACTGTATTGTTCTTATTTTTATTATTTTAATATATGATCGGATCCGATCCCAAATACTGTTGCTCTTTGATCCGATCCAAATACTGCTGCTCTTTTATCTGATCCATATACTGTTACTCTTCGCTTTTTCTAGCTTTCTAACTAGACTCTTGTCTCAGGGGCATATGAGAAGAGGGCGAGGTTTCCAATGCTGTTTTTTTCGTAAATTATTATTATAATAATTTAAATTAAAGAACTTATAAAATCTTGTATTGATTTGTATATTTTAGAATGTTATTTATAATTAGAATTAGAGACTGTGAATTTGAGTTTATATCAAAGACATCAATTTCAAATTGCTGTTTTTGGTGAGGAATTTATTTTAAAGGATTTTGCATAGTATTCTAGTATTAGAATTCAAAATCACTTTATTTATATGTAAGAAGATGGGTTTACCATGAATCTTGATAGAGATGTTGCCAACTTGCCATCAAGAGATGTTGCCCTCAATTTTAGGGCTATAATATTTTTAATTATTTTTCTTATTTATTTGATTAATCAACAAGAGTTTTATTTGAGTAATCATGATCTTATAATGCAAACATCAACTAAGTATAGTAACAAAACTAGTTAGTCCTTTCGCCTTTGACTAAAGTCATGCTCTAGATTTGGTTCAAGCCTATGTTCTAATTTTACTAAATATTAGTTACTACTTGTTTATAAAATGAACATTTGGAAGAGATATACAATCCATGCAATTATCTATACATATCATAATTAATTCTCTTTTCTAATTCAAATTAAATGATACAAAAAAGTGATTTTTATTTCAATAATGATGTCAGTCATGATTTATAATATATTTAATTTATCACAATAGATAAGTTTGTATAACGCAAATTTGTTAATAACACTTATTCAAAATTATATATACATTATTTTACATAGTTTAGAATGTATTATTCTCTATTCTACACTTTTGACTTGAGAAATCAACTAACCATGTGTTACAAATCAAGAAGTTGTTGAAATAGAGTATAATTATACAATGCGATAAGATTATCTTAATGCAACCAAACTCAATTACAATGATAAATCATGAATGAAAATAGAAATATTGACTTGTATAGCATATACAAACCATAACACAAAGATTTACATGCAAAATATTCTTTTGAAAAAAAAATCCACATCCAAAGAGACCCAAGCTTGTATTAATGATAAAAGTTACAATACATTAGCTTATCCCTCTAAAATTTGACAACATAATGGTGCTCAAATGTTTTGTAAAACAACATGATACTACTACCATCTCAAGGCACCAATATATAAGAGCGACAAATGCAAGCTACCATGATTCATATTCTAAAACACAAAATCAATACCACACACCCAAAAATAATCATCCAAATCTTCATATGATATCTCACACCTCACAAAAATAATCAACAAACCTTGAATAGTAAATCATCTTATACACCTTACATCTATCTCCTACATCATAAGCATCATAGATTTTATCATAATGGTCAAAATGGCCAAGTTCCCAATCCTAAGCACTCCATGGGAAGATTGACCAAATCTATCATAAGATCTAGTAATAAAAAATGCTCTTACACCTTCTTACACATACCAATATTTACTTGATTTTAACACCTTTCCAAAAGTAACTCCCAACTTAAGTTCCACTACGATTACATGCGATGATAAATAATTAATAAAAAATTTACTTACCACATAGAAGTGTATCTAAGTCTACCCTTTCCATGTTCTTTGGAGACATGTCAATTATTTACCAACAACATTAAATAAAAATATCATAAATTATCTAGGATTTGCACCTAATTTCATTATTTTCCCACTTGACATTTACATTGCCATGATATGGTCAAGAAACATGATCAATCAATTTATCAAACTTGAGAGACCTATGGCCTATCTACACCAACCAAAATTCTCTATGCTCATTGGATTAGTGGGTGGGTGCAAAAATATGGGGGCTAAAAAGTGGCCAACCATCTTAAATTTTTTTAAATAGTCATAACACGAGCGTGTTATATCTCATTATAACAAAAAAAACATTTCCTCATTCTTATTTATGCATTTTCTTGCAAACTAGCGGCCTTCAAACCCTCTAGAGCTTGCTCGCGTTATTGGAGACCAATTTATTCATCGAATCATTTCCAAATCTTTGCCAAAATGTTGCCACGACGTCGGGGAGGTCAAAGGAGTAAGCTTTGTTTGTTTTTTTGTGTGAATTTGTTTCTAAATAGGTAGATTTAATAGGTTTTTTTATGTAAATTTATTTAATTTATAGGAAATGATAATCAACCTCCTAATCCTCAAAATCCTCCTTCACCTCAACCCAAAATACCTCCTAAAGAACAACCCCAACAACAAACACCTCCAACAATTCCTCAATATGCTCCAGGAACTCAAGAAAATATAATGGGGAAAATTGAAAACAATAAAAAACAAATTGAGGATATAATTGCAAGGTTTAAAGATCATATAAGCTCAACCTCACATAGAGCCATGCTTGCTCAATCTTTTGAATCGATGTTATCAAATGTAGATTCAATTAGCAATCAAATAACTAGTTGGGTGGATAAGAGAAGAGAGTATAGATAGTTTTATGTTGATAAATTATCCTATAAACAAGTGAAAGATGAGAAAATTACAAAATTTGACTTACAGTGTTCCCTATTCACAAACCCTAAAAAAAATCAACCTTTACACCCTTCAAGCAAGAGGTTCCCTATCCATTGGTACAACCACCAAGGGATAAATAACCATTTTTGGTAGAGGTGGTGGATGGTTTTTGACCATCCATCATGCAACAACAATGAGGTGCCACAATATTTTTTGAGGAAACTCTACTGCAAGTTTATCCTCAATAAAATCCCAAACTATTTTGGTATGCAGGAGTTCTAGGGTAGAGGTGGAGGCTCGACACAGGATAGAGTGGGGGCACATCTTGACCCACAACAACTAGCAAGACGAGCACTCGCTAGACCAATATATGAGCATGTGGCTATCCCTTCTGTTGTGAAGGAGAGAATTGAGGTCAAGATACTGCAATCAATTAGTTCCTTGACCCAAAGCATCATACAATATGCCAATCTTGTAGCATAGGGTGAGTGAGGTGAGTCTTCGGGTAGTAGAGCTCCACCTCCTATTTTTCAAACTTGTAGGACACCATTTGGTTATGATCCCATGCATAGTCAGGATGTAGGTGCACAGGGTACATCTGCAGCCAATCAAATGGTGATGAAAAATTCCAGGTCCTTAATGAGGCATTCGACCTTGATAGTTAGGTGAATGTTAGCAAGTTCATTGAATTTAATTTATTAATTTTCATTTTTGAAATGAAAGATTAACTAAATTAGTTTAATGATTATAATGAAATTTTAGGGTCATAGCGTTCATATAGTTTTCAGCGGTCCTTCACCTCCTTATTACAGGATGACGTGTACTACCAATGTATGTAACTAGTAAATAATTATAAATATTACATGTGAATAGCATTGTTATGTGAATGATATTCTTATATCTGATTTTGGATGTTGAATAGGTTAATCTTGGAGATTTGTTGGCAACACGTCCCAATGGAGGTGGACATTAAAGCTTCACTCGGGTAATCAAATAAATAGTTTAACTAATGAATTGTAGAAAATAGATATTTGTAGTTTATATTCATATCATTGATTACATTGCATTGCACATCTTTCAAACTCAAAGAATTACTTCACATTGCATAACTAATAACTAGATGTTGATAGATGACAAAATTTCAATTACAATTTATAGTTTTTTACAAAGTCAACATAAGCAGTTATGCAATTACTTCACATTGCATAACTAATAACTAGGAGCAGCTTCCAATTTCATTTTCTTGTCATGGCCATGAGACCACATTTCTTTGAGGCATTTTTTCAAACAACTCACTGCCTTGTCTATGAAACCGCCATCATAAGACTACACAATTGAATATTGATAAAACATCATAACACAAAGTATATATTGGTGTCTTCCCAATTGTCTTGATAAACACTTTTGGTTGACTCATATCTCTCCTATATGGTATGAACCCCTCCCACACTCTTGCATTCCATATGCAAATGGAATTGATCTTCTTTATGATGAATGAACTTTATGCACCTAATATTGTATATTTTAAATTTTTGAATTATCTCCTTAGTTTACTATAAGTGTACCCACATCAAGTGTGGCATTTGACACTAAAATCTTTCCATTACTCAATTCCATCTTTGGAAAACTTAAATTGTACTTCATTATAGGGAATAAATAATGTCATTCAATGAGATTTTGAAAGGTAAACAACCAAAGCAAGTAAATAAGGAAGTAAAAATAACTAAATTCAAAGATCAAAGATTCAAAGAAGCTAAGGCTCTTTGTAAGATGTTTAAGGCTATATTTCTTATTCATGTTAAGATAGAAAATTGTAATAATGGAAATTTCATATACCATGCAACCTTTTTTTACTATGTCTTGCACTCATTTCAGATGCTCCCTTTAGCACATGTTTTTACCCCTTATTCATATTCAGTTTAGACTTATGATACTTTGTTTATCCCTATTTGTTTATGTTCCCCTTTCCCATATATTCTACCCCTTGTATAATCCTTGTTTACCTTTCTCATGTGATAGTTAACATTTCCTACTGACCATTTAACGTTTGTAGCTTCCCTTCCATGTGTAGTGAACACTTCCCTTGTTCCCCTTATATCTCACCCATTTTATCAAAATGAAATCAAATCATAGACAAGGTAGTGAGCTATTTGAAAAAATGCCTCAAAGAAATGTGGTCTCATGGTGATCTCCATCACCATGAGACCAAATTTCTTTGAGGTTTTTTTCAAACAACTCATTGCCTTGTCTATGCTACCACATTTTCCATACATGTCTACCAAATCATTTATCGAATAGTTCAATTCCTTACATTGCTATGCCTAAAAGCCTAAAATAGGTGCTTTCGAACAAACTATGGATGCTTGGAAAAAATCTATCAAAGCATAATAGTAAGCAATAGCATAGACAAGGCAGTGAGTTGTTTGAAAAAATGCCTCAAAGAAATGTGGTCTCATGGTGATGGACAAGGCAGTGAGCTGTTTGAAAAAATGCCTCAAAGAAATGTGGTCTCATGGTGATGGACATCACCATGAGACCACATTTCTTTGAGGCATTTTTTCAAATAGCTCATTTCCTTGTCTATGCTACCACATTTTCCATACATGTCTACCAAATCATTTTTATCGAACAGTTCACTTCCTCCTTATTGCTATGGCTAAAATCCTAAAACAAGTGCTTTGAAACAAACTATGGATGCTTGGAAAAAATCTATCAAAGCATAATTGTAATCAATATCATAGACAGGGTAATGAGTTGTTTGAAAAAATGCCTCAAATAAATGTGGTCTCATGGTGATGTCCATCACCATGAGACCACATTTCTTTAAGGCACTTTTTCAAATAGCCCACTGCCTTATCTATGCTACCACATTTTCCATACATGTCTACCAAAGCATTTTATCAAATAGTTCACTTCCTTGTTGCTATGGCTAAAAGCCTAAAACAGGTTCTTTTTAACAAACTATGGGTGCTTGGAAAAAATCTATCAAAGCATAATAGTAATCAATAATGTCCATCACCATGAGACCACATTTCTTTGAGGCATTTTTTCAAACAACTCATTGCTTTGTCTATGCTACCACATTTTCCATACATGTCTACTAAAGAATTTAATCAAAGTACACTCAATTTTTTTTTAAATAGTTCACTGCCTTATCTATGGTACCAGGATGATCCCACAATAGTAGTTTACACTTTTTGGGACATCCAAATTTTTGCTAAAATCGCATATTTTTACAAAATATAATGATTTAATCCTTGGAAAGTTCCATTTAAAGGATTCTAATTGAAGAAGGTTTGATCAAACTATCTTAGATCAAACCCCCTTGGATAGGACCCCACTAGCTTTAAACCATACCTATAATGGAGTCTCCTTTACACCTATCAAAATGTTGATAAAAAACCACTTTTGATTTACCTTTTGGGTGATCAAATGAATTCATTTAAAATTTATTATTTTTAATCATGTAGTCCTTATTATAAGCTTCCCAAAAAGTATAATTTTAAATATATTTAATTTGATTATTATATTTTTTTTATTTCTTGTGAATGTAGGTTTTTCACCAAAAATCAAGCTCTTTGTTCTGCACATGTGAAAAAATAGTAGATTATAAAAATTCTATAAAATATGTTCTGACTAGGTATTAATGTCCTTGATCTAGTAAAAAAAGAAAAATTGAATTTCAATACATATAAAAAAATTTATGTTGTTTATGGTTTTCTCATTTCTAAATTGTAATTGGTTTGAATTCAAAACTTGATTAAGAAAAAAATATTCAATAAAACACTATGAAACCAAATGACGTGCTAGATATTGTAGTTACAAAGCTAAATTCAAAAAAATAGAATTTTATCCTTCATAGAAAAAATTTATGTTGTTTACGGTGAGCATCACTCTTTAAAAATGGTGTTTACTAATAAAAAATAATTTTCAAAGGAGATGGAAAAAGAAATGCAATCTAATTCAAATTTTTAAAAGAAAAATATATTTAGAATCTAGATACAAAATTTCACAAATAACTAGTTTGCATCATCTTCAAATTCCTCATGATTTAGTAGCTATGGGTGCTCGAAAGTGAAGATTTAGTTAAAAAAAAATCAATTCAATGTCCAGTTTGGAAAAAAATTGTAAACCAGTATTGTGGGATCACCCACCACATTGTTCATACATGTCTACCAAAGTACTCAATTTTTTTTACTATCTCATACATTATAAGCCATGACCTACATCACTATTCTAGTTTTTGTAATTGAATAATGTTGTTTTATTTTCAGATGATGCAGGCAGAGACACTTCCCAATGTTCATAGGGAAATGGAGCATGGTTTGTCTTCTCCAATTGATAGCTCAATGCCTTTGATGACGATATGAGGCGGATTAGTAAATTTTAAATTACATTCATTGTTATAGTTGTTTATTATTGAAATATCAAATGATTATTGATTTTTCATTTAATTTCTATCTGGATGGTTTCTATAGGACTTGGGAACACCACAGCCTAAACATGCAGATGTTCTAATTGAGGAGAGAGATCATCTGGTGGAGGTAAGTGATTATTTTGTTAAATATTTCATATTTTATAATGCAATTTCTATATATTAATGTATATACTTTTTATTGTAACAGCTAAAGCTCCATGATGAACTAAATAGGAGGAGCATCCCTCAGGTTTGAAGTAGACCACTCTCATATGCATCTTCATCCCCTCAAAGATCAAAGGGCACCTGTGATCAATTTTCTTCACCTAGAGGGGAATGAATTTTTATTGGCTTCCTTTGTTGTATGCCTATATGGCATTCTTGTAAGCCTCTATGGCTATTTTGTATATATGTTATACTTATATCGACATATATTGATGTATGCCTTTATGGATATTTGGTTAATACACATCTCTTTTGTTGATGGTGTCCATATTTGCATTATAAATCCATGCTTCAATGGATATTTGTAGATGTTTTACTTCAAATATTTAAATTTCAATTGTATTACATGCACACTCTTCCTTTATATAAATTGTAAATATATAAAGTTTGAACATTATTCTCCTCTAAGATTATTGAACATTAAATAAATCATATGAATATAATAGTACATGATGCAATCTAACACCTAGGTCTCTCTGTACCACTGCACATATAAGCCCATACTCTCTAGGATCATTATAGCATGGTAAGGAAATTAATGAAATTATACAATGCACTTTCAAGTATGCAACTAAAAATGATCAAGACATTATTATACTTCATGTGTTCATCTGTATGCTTCATGCTTCCTATGTATACTTCATGTATTACGTGTATTCACGAGTATACTCCATGCTTCCTACATATACTTCATGTATTATGTGTATTCACATGTATGCTTCATGCAACCTGTGTATAATTCATGTATTCACATGCATGCTTCATGCTTCTTGTGTATACTTCATGTGTTCATGTGTATGAGTCATGCTTCTTTTCTATACTTCATTTTTTCACATGTATGCTTCATGCTTCCTGTGTAGACTTCATGTATTATGTGTATTCACATGTATGCTTCATGCTTCATGCTTCATGATTCACGTATTACATGTATTCACATGTATGCCTCATACTTCATGTATCAAGTATATCTATTTGTTTGCTTCACGACTAGATGTATCTTCAACAAGATTGTTCCATGTGTATTAAAAACGTTGTTTGTCAAAATGCTTTCTAGGTTGATAAGTAATAGCATAAAAGGGAGAATATTTCATTTGAGAGAGACATCCAAAACATCCTTGAAGAATTCAATTAAGAATAGAACCTTAGGCAATATTTCAAATAAATTAATTTAGGTTCTCACGAATAGTGATGACATGATTTAGGTTGTGACATTTCAAAGGCAAAAAGTTTTGACCCTTCAACTAGGAAAGACTATGACCCTTTTATAATGAAGGGCGGTGACCATGCATAGCATAGATGTACCCAAATAGATTTGTTGGCGCTAACAGTTTGGCCCCACAAAGAACAAAACAAAAAGTAGCCTACATTGCAACTTTACACTACATGCATTTATGGGTTTTTGGAGCATCATAAAAACTTTCACCACTGGAAAATGGCTTAGAGATATCAAAAACTAATAGAGATTATTATAGAGGGGCTCTACGTGATCTCGTACCCTCAGAAAAAAATGTTTGTAAGTGCCATCATTTATGAGTAACACCTTGTTAAAGTTTGTTGCCTTTTCACACTTTGGTCTCTTAAGAGATTTTGTCAGTGTGATGTAGCTCAAACTGTTCCAGCATGTTTGGGTGTGAAAAAGGACCTTTACTAGTGTAAAATTACCCATTCAAATGTGTTGGAATTTTTTATTTGGTCGTACAACAAATAGAACAAAATTTACACCACCTTGCAACTTTACACTGCATGCATCTGATGGTTTTTCCATCAACTGAAAACTTGACACCATGAGCAAACGGATCAGAGATATCAAAAATTGAGAGAGGTTATTATAGAGGGGCCCTACATGATCTCATACCCTCAGATGCAATGTTTTAAAGTGACACAATTCTCGAGTAACACCTCATCAAAGTTTTTCGCCTTTTTGCACTTTGGTCTCTTAAGAGATTTCATCGATAAAATGTAGCTCAGATTGTTCCGACACATGTTTTTGTGTGAAATAGGACCTTTCCTAGCATAAACCTACCAATTCGTACGTGTTGGAACTATCAATTTGGTCCCACAATGAATAGAACAAAAGTTACACCCCTTACAACTTTACACTGCATGCATTTGACACTTTTTCCATCAACTAAAAACTCGACACCATAGGAAAACAACTCAGAGATATTAAAAATTGAGAGAGGTTATTGTAGAGAGGCCCTACATGATCTCGTACCTTTAGATAGATTGTTTCTAAGTTCCATAGTTTTCGAGTAATACCTTGTCAATGTTTGTTTCCCTTTTGTACTTTGGTCTCTTCAGAGATATCACTGGTGTAATGTATCTCAAACTGTTTCGATATGTTTGGGTGCAAAACAGGACCTTCCCTAGCATAAAACTACCCATCTAGATGTGTTGGAACTGACGGTTTCATTGCATGATAAACAAAATGAAAGTTACACCACCTTGCAACTTTACACTACATGCATTTGACACTTTTTCTATCAACTAAAAATTGCACACCACAGGGAAACGACTTGGAGATATCAAAAATTGAGATAGGTTATTATAGAGGTGCCCTATATGATCTTGTACCTTTAGAAAAAAATTTCTAAGTGCTACATTTTTCAAGCAACACCTCATCAAATTTTACTGCCTTTCTTCTCTTTGGTCTCTTAAGAGATATCGTTGATGCATTGTAGCTCAGACCACTATGACATGTTTGGGTGCAAAACATGACCATGCCTAGCATAAAACTACCCATCTAGATGTGTTGGAATTGTCGGTTTGGTCACACAATGAATAGAATGAAAGTGACACCACCTTGCAACTTTACACCACTTGCATCTAATGCTTTTTCCATCAACTGAAAACTTGACACCACAGGAAAATGACTTGGAGATATCAAAAACTGAGAGAGGTTATTGTAGAGGGTCCCTACATGATCCCATACCTTCAGATGGAATGGTCGTAAGTGCCATGATTTCTGAGCAACAACTCATCCAAGTTTTCTTCCTTTTTACACTTTGGTCTCTTAAGAGATCGTCGGTGCATTGTAGGTCAAACCACTATGGCATGTTTGGGTGTGAAACAGGATGTGAAAAAATACCTTTTATATCATAATCCTACCCATCCAAATGTGTTGGAATTTTTGGTTTTGTTGCACGACGAATAGAACAAAATTTACACCACCTTTCAACTTTATACTACATTCATCTGATGCTTTTTTCATCAACTAAAAACTTGATGTACCACGGGAAAACGGCTCAAAGATATCAAAAATTGAGACAGGTTATTGTAGAGGGGCCCTACATGATCCTATACCTTCAGATGAAATGTTTCTATATGCCATGGTTTTTGAGCAACACCTCATCAAATTTTGCTGCCTTTTTGCACTTTGGTCTCTTAAGAGACATCGTCGATGCATTGTAGCTCAAACCCCTCCAGCATGTTTGGGTGTGAAACAAGACCATGCCTATCATAAACCTACCCATCTAGATGTGTTGAAACTATCGGTTTAGTTGCACGATGAGAAGAACAAAAGTTACACCACCTTGCAACTTCCTATCTTTTAAATTTCAACTATCTCTCAACAACATTATTACCTCCTTTTCTTTGACGATAAAATATTTTTCTTATCTTTTAATTCCTTTTCTAAGAGGTTAATTTTAGTCTTTAGTTGTTTTGCTTCAATTTCAAGAATCTTTCAATTCATCTATTTCTAGTTGTATTTTCTCCATGGAAGTCGTAAGTTCAAGAATCTTTGAATTCATTTGTTCAAATCCACCTATAGTATCATCTCTCAATTTATTTTCCTTCACAAATTCTTATTAAATACAAAACCTCTTGAGTTTATCCACTTCTCCATTGCCATTTTCCCATTCCACATACTACATAGAAACCTTTCTCAACTTCTTGAGAGGATGAATAATCTCTTCAGTCCATACATTATCTATCTCATTCACTTTGGTCTGGTTCTTTTCAAGTGTTTTTAGAGTAAATTTCTTTTTCATTTCATACATTCTAATACTTTCTACCTCTAATTTTTCATTTCCATTTTCCCATTGCACATACTACACACACACCTTCCTCAACTTCTCAAGAGCAGGAAGAATATCTTCAGTCAATATGTTATCAATCTCATTCACTTTGGTCTATTTCTTTTCAAGTGTTTTAAGAGCAGATTCCTTTTTTCATTTCATGCATTCTAGTACTTGTTGCTCCAATTATGCATTGTCATTTTCCCATTGCACATACTACACACCCACCTTCCTCATCTTCTCAAGAGCGAGAAGAATATCTTCAATCAATACATTATAGATATCTCATTCACTTTTATCTAATTCTTTTCAAGTGTTTTTGTAGTTGATTCCCTTTTCATTTCATACATTCTAGTACCTATTACCTCTATTTTTGGAACATTTGGATGATGCATATACATTTAAAGCTATACCTAAATGGATCTTGACAACACTTACCACTAAGGGAACCACATCATGTCATTTTTACTTGATATTTCAACACAACAAAATACGGTGAATATAATTTTTATCACATAAATATGCATTTATCCTTCAATAGTGAAACACAACAAAATACAGTGAATGTCATTTATCACATTTATATGCATTATGACTTGATAGTGAAACACAACAAAAGATGGTGATATGAGATGGGACTAGAAGTTTGGAGATGAAATGATGGGTTGAATTGGATAGATGTTGAGATATGAAGAGAAGGGATATTGGGACCTTGTGATAGGCATGCAAGAGAGAGAGACCTATGAATGATGAAATGGAATGAGGATGATTAAGGATGATTGGGTAGACCTTGGATTTGAGATGATGGATGTAAAGGGGATAATTATAGAATGGATGGAAAAGGGATAATGATAAAATGGATGGAAAAGGGGATAATAATGAAAAGGGAGATACAAGACCAATATTTTATCAAGCTAAACTAGATCATTGATTGATGATAATGGGGTTTTCTTAGACTATACTTTTATAATTGACTAGGCAAGGCTTGGAGTTTCTCACTCAAGCTTGGATAATCACTTGACTAAGGCTTGGATATAGGATAATTTTTCTTACCTAAGCTTGGATAATCACTTAGATAAGGCTTTAATATGATTACTTAGGCTTGGATAATCACATAAGCAAGGATTTGATGGGGATTTTGATAACAATGATTTGATGATGGTTGTGATGACTAGTATATGATAATGGATGAAAATGCTAAGATGAGGGAAAGATGATATATTTTGGATAGATATGATGGAAATGGTTGATGTTTCAAGTGAAATGATGGTTGAGGAAGGGTCTCCCAAGTCTACTTTAGGGCTACAAAGTTCAAGTTGTGAATTGAGGTCTCAATATGGTCAAATGGTGAAACCATAAATGCACATAATCTGTCCAATATTCATTGTTTATGTGTAAAAATGCAACAACAAAAAAAGACAAACTTTAAGTTTAAGAGGGGAAATAATTCCTTCCTATGCCATATGAAATTTGGAACCAAAACATAAGTAAAGTTGAAATATAGAAATGAAAGGTAGATAACTATCAACTACAATGCATTAATATCAATAACATGACTTTACAAATTCAATGTGCATACTTAAAAATTAATCCAACGAACCATTTGAGTCTTCTCTACTCTTTATTGTGTCTAGTATTGCCTCATGATTAGACTCACACACCTTCCACAAGGTCTTGTTCAAAGGTCTACCCCGATATTGTATCAAATGAACATTGGATGCCACGACAAGATTTAAGTAATGAAGAATCTTCAGATGTGTGTCAAATTCTTGAAACAAAAAAACATTAACATTAACAATAACAACCACCGAGCTTGTAGGGTATTCGATGTTTTCTCCATCTATAATTGGGGCCTCCAATTAATTTTGGGCCTCAACACAATGACACAAGTAATAATATGTTCCATATTCATTGTCTTCATCTGCAATAACTGCATAAACATGTCCTACATTGATATGTGCAACAAATTAGATGAAATTAGTCAACATTACAAAAACACTACAAAGTAAGATAACATTAGTAATTTCAAAAACTATGCAAGTAGATATATTATCTAGTTGAACTAGATCTGATATGTGGTCAAAGTCAACTGATGATTCCATCTGTGTCAGTTCTAGTGTCATCAAGGGTCGATACGTGTCAAGTAGGCTAAGAAAACTTAACCACCATTCATTAAGCCACTCCTTTGACTCGCACTCATTCCAAGCTTGAATTATAAATGAAGAACAAAAGCATGAAATCTTTTGCATATGGATACTCCATGAACTTGCATTTGAGCTTCTAAAAGAGTGTAGCTCACTTGATCCTTTCAATGTACAACAATCCTCATATGGTGCAATGTTGGTATCATCTATCAACCAAAAAAATCTACAAACTGAAGACTTACCTTCATTACCTAGACCCATCGAAGCATTACACCACTCAATAATTGATTTTGCATCTATCAACTTTTCATTATCTTTATACTTTAACTCTTCTCTTGCTATGGCTCTTTTGATACATGCTCCTACACCATCATGCTCCCCCTTTCCATGCTCGACTTCACAAAAGTTCAACATATGTTGAACACTTATAATATTATGCATCCTGCACAACCAATAGAACATTCATGAGTTCTTGAATTGTGATGCATAGTTATCCAACCATATGATATGTTGACTGAATGATATGCCCCTTCTAACCAAATCATTGTAGAACACTTGAAAGAAACCTTGCATGAACTCTGTAGAATGTGTGCGATCATCACTAATATAAAAATGATGCTCCCTTATGATCTTTCTGTCATCCTTTGTACTATCATTGGCATGAATGAATGTGATGTGCACAAATATATAATCCTGTGTGGAGTTGTAATATTGTGATTGCACCTCACGATGTGGCTATAGACTATAGTTCTCTACAAAGTTGATGATTGAAACAATGCTACCAAGTGGAAATGTGTCCTTGCATAACTTGAATTGCAAGTCCAACCATCGAGCTCTATGGGTATTCCTTGCATACTCACATTGTATACTATCAAAAAATGTTGACATAAATTGATACACTAGAATATTTTGAATAACCAAATCACACCTTTTTTCTTCTTTACCATCTTTTGTATTGTAGGCCACTGTTTTATACTTGTCAAACTCTACTAGTTCGTTTCCAACTGCATGTGTGCTTTCCATATGTTCACTTATTAGCATACATTACAAGCCACCACAATGTTGACATCTGTCATCCAAGCATAATTTCTTGTAGAATATTTGACCTTCCTCTCTTCCACATAAAATTGTTGATATGAAGTCTTTTGAAGATGTAGGTGGGGCATGTATGCCACAATCCTACAAAACATTGTTGGTATGCAAATCTAAACATATAGACCAATAAACATCAAAATGGTTAGAAAATTCAATATGTAATCTACAAAAACAAGTAGCACGTGTGTGATTTATTTTGACATAAAAACTTTTTAGCATTTCAAAATATATTTTACAAATTTTAACTTGAGGATACATCTCTAGAAATTTACCAAAAAATTGTGTTTGAGTCATATCTGAAAAATGCTTTGGATGTGGCTCACAGTTTTGACTACCAATTCTCCTTACCACATCCCTTTGAATCAAAGATACCCTTGTGTAATTCTTCAAAAATTCTTCAATTAGTGATCTCAATGCTTCAACAATTGGTTTAGATCTCTTTGTGGTAGTCTTCCCGAGAATTCCCATAATTCATTGGCATCTGTGTCCTCGATTCTTTGGCACCTTCCAATGGCTCTTGATAAAGTTTTTCTGTTAATTCTCAATGCTTACAGTCTTGTCTTTCTAATGAGATGAGATTTCTTTGTTTGATTACTTACTATTTTCAATGTAATGACATGTCGTGTGACATTACTATCTTTTGTGCGTGAGGTGTTACCCACACTCTAATAAGCACTCATTAGATTCTTCACTTGAAGCCTCTGATATTATCAACTGAAGAATCTTCATGATGGACCTAAAATTTATACTTCACATCATTTCAACAAATAGTTGACATTTTCTGGTCTCATTTAATTTCTCAAAGTACGCTCTCCAAATCTTATTAGCATATCTTCTACAAGTGCGCTTTGGAATCTTATCTTCCATTGACTGCAAAATATTCGCATCAATATCAATCGAATACTTGAGCTTTCTACACAAAATTATAAGTGGTTTTCTCAAAGGTAAATTTTTCTCAACATTAGGAGTTTCATCAATATTTAAATTAGATTGGATAGATGGAATACCTTCGATTGAAGATGGAATAACCTTGAAGTTGAGATGGTAAAGATGGCATACCTCCTTCTTCACATGTGAGTGATGATGTACTTTCAACTCGAGATGTGGTAGATGGTTTCCCTCCATCTTGACTTGTGATAGAGGATGTGTCTCCAACTACAGCATTCAAATCTCTCATAACAAGAAGTTTTTGCATTTTCTCCCTTTGTGCCACCAATACCATATCTCTTGTTGATGGCTGACGTTCCTCTTCAATTGGAATTTCTTAGACTAGCGTTTCCAATTTCCTCTTCTCACGAAGTTCCCTCATATTTGCTACTTTCTTTGCATTCTTAGCTTCTTGCTCTTCCTGTGTTGGTTTAATCCTTGATTGTTTCCTCAGCATGATGAATAATTTTATTTGTAGCATGAAAAAGAGATAAATATTAGTTCTTAAAAAATGAATCCATACAAATAAATGAAATATGTGCATCGCGGAGAAGAATAAATGTCACTCAACCATGATGAATAAACAAGTGCACTAAGAACACAAGGAAAATGGAAAGCTAAATTTTTTGAATTATGTCTACCTTCCAATAATTTATCATGTGACTTTTCTCTAGCCATTTTCTAACGTATGACCTACCAATATAATGTCCACAAATAGACATGTATGCAAAATGTGGTAGCATAGACAAAGCACATGAATTTTTTGATGGAATTCCTTAAAGAAATGTGGTCTCCTGGAATTCCATGATTGCAAGATATGCAAAAAATGTATTTTTTAAAAGACATTACAAACTTTCAAGAAAATACAATTGGCAAGTGTAAATCCAAATTTCACAACTTTTGTCAACATCCCACCTTTGGAACGAGGTATGGGAATCAATCAAATCATTGAAAGAAAGGGGGATTTTTGTCAAATGTTATAATTACAACTCCCTTGGTAGACATGTATGAGAAATGTGAAAGCATGGACAAGGAATGTGAATTGTTTGAAAAAATACATCAAAAAGATATGTCATGGATTGCAATGATTGAGGGATATGCACAAAATGGATTTGTTGAAAAGGTTTTGGAAACTTCCCATGAAATACAATCAGTGGGTTTCAAGCCAAATTCTACAACCTTTGTCAAGATCCTCCTTACCCATGCCAACAAAGGATCTTTGGAATAGCATATGGGAATCCATCAAAGCATTAAGGATAGAGGAATTTTTAAAATTTATAGTTATAGCTTACCCTAGTAGATGTGTAGAAAAATGTGGAAGCATAGAAAAGATATGTGGATTTCTTGGGAAAATGCCTCAAAGAGATATGGTCTCATGGAGAATAATGATTGTAGAATATGCACAAAATGGATTTGTTAAAAAAAAAATAGAATATTTCAAGCTAATGCAATTGGAAAGTGTAAAGCCAAAAATTGACAACCTTTGATAGCATCCCCCTACATTTTCCAAAATGGGCTATTTCAAACAAGGTATGGGCATCCCTCAAAGCATAATGGAAGGGGGATTTTTTTCAAATGTTACAGTTGCAAATTCCCTAATAGAATTTTATGCAAAATGTGGAATCATTTACAAGGAATATAAATTGTTTGAAATGATACCTCAAACAAATGTCATCTTATGGAATGCACGGATTGCAAGATATGCACAAAATGAATTTTTTGATAATATTTGCTAGCATGCTTCCTACCTATGCTAAAATGGGAGCTTTAGAATAAGGTGTGGACATCCATCAAAACATTAATCAAATAGGTTTTTTTTCAATATTATAGTTTGAAATGTTTTGGTAGAAAAGTATGCAAAATGTGGAAGCATAGACAAGGCACATGAACTATTTGTCATATAATTGCTCAAAAAAATGTGCTCATGGAATACCATGATTTTATAATATGCACAAAATGATTTATTTGGACTTTAGGTATTAGAAAATTTCAAGTAAATGCAATTTGTAGATGAAAAGAAAAATTTCATGACTTTTTCCAGCATCCTCCCTGTCTATGCGAAAATGGGAGCTTTGGAAAAAGGTATGGGCATCCATCAAAGCATAATGGAAGGGGGAATTTTTTCAAATGTTATAGTTGCAACTACCCTAGTAGACGTCTATGAAAAATGTGGAACCATGCATATAAGGCACACAAGCTATATGACATAATTCCTTAGAGAAGGGAAGAAGGGAAGAATCTATGTGGATATTGCAGCAATGCAAACCATGATTTGTTTGGTTGCAAAAGAGCCAAATGATACTATAAGATCATCTAAATCACTACAAAGAGTAAGGAATTGTGTAGTTTAAAATGTGTTAAGAGGGGATAAGGTTATACTAATAATTTTCAAATGAACCCCCTTTGAATGCTAATAGATGTCAAAAATTAAAAAAAACAATGATGAACATGGAATATGCATTTTAACAAAATCTAGTCTAATCCCTTAGCAAAATCTAATGCATTTGATTAAGGCTATGTATGTTGAGCACTCATAATTTATCATACTTAGAAAAATCAAATCCCAAAATCAACAAATGTTATAAAAAATTCAAAGCATTGTATTAAGCATGTATGATAAGGGATGATAAAGAAACATAATAGAATGAAGGAAAATGTAAAGAACATGTATAAAGACTCAAGACATACCTTAAAAATGGAGATTCGAATGGAAAAAATACCCATTTATGTGTAGTCTTTTCTTCTTCTTGCATCAAACTCCTCAACAATTTGAGATTTTCACAAACTTTCTTCCTTTTCAACGTTCAATTGTATATAACTCTAATATATAATTACTAAAATTTATACAATTAACCAATGTATAATGTTAAATTCTTACAATTCAATCACAATTAACATTAGAACACTACAAAAATTGAAACTTGAATTGATATATATCATATTCGATGTGAAA